>JBBBDQ010001786.1:600000-1087500 GCA_037127315.1 Ascarosepion bandense | reverse complement strand
GTAACGAACTGTCATGTGATATCTGTCCTCCTATATGGCAATGAATGCTGGCTAATCTCCCTAAAGATGGAGAGACCCAAAGCAACAGAAATGTGATTTTATAAAAAGGATGTTGAGAGTATAATGGATCGAACATGTGAGCAATGACAAGGTTTTGGAAAGAATAGAAACAAAAAGGTAAATTATATTTAACACTTTAAGTTTTTAGGATGCATAATAAGAAAGAAGAGTTTAGAGAATCTGATACTCACAAGGCAGAAAGAGGGACAGGAGAAAACAGTGGATAACATTTGATGGATTAAGTAAATGAATGTTAGAGAAGGGTTTTGGAGAAATAAGACAAAATATATTTATATTAAGAGGTACAAGGAATAGAAAGATGTGAAAAGCCACGGTCACTTATGTCCTGAAGAGAGACAGCACATAAAAGAAGATATATATATTTACAATAATGTTCACCTGTACAAGGCCTAAGAGCTGCTTGAGATAGTAGTGACAGGGTAAGAGGCATAATATTGCAATAACAATCTAAGTATAGTCCTAGGCAAATCAGTATAGTCTGATCTTTTGTGAATATCTATTCTGATGTTACAATGGTATATGGGTTCAAAACTCTCAATGGCCAGAGTCTGGCATCAGATTTCACTCTAAATAACAATTTGTGTATACTCCTAGGCAAATCAGTATAGTCTGATCTACAACACTTTAACTGGTTAGAGAATAGATGCAAGCTATCAGCCAATACCCAGTGATATCTGTGGTATAGACAGGTGAAAGGTTATTAAAAATGATAATGTTTTCAGTTTTTCCCTTTTGAATTTTTGGATATATCATGTCTTAATTTAATGACTGAATATCATCCTCGCAATTTCCACATCTATAAAATATCTGTATGAATTCTAATAGTGCAGCTTGTATATTGAATATATGAAGTTGACAACAAAATATTGCAATATCAGACATAATTGGGAATGCTGGTCTTATTTAAAGAAGTAAAAGAGTACAAATCAAAAGATTTGACTGCAATAAACTTTTAGTCTCCATTTATATGTAAATTATTACTAGTATGGCTATTTTTAATAATCTGTCACCTGTCGATACCACAGATATCACTGGGGATTGGATGATAGCTTGCATGTATTCTGTAACCAATTAGAGTGCTGTCCTGCTACTGCAATCTCAGACAAAATATTTTGATGGAAACTCTCCCTTTAAAGTGGGGTTTGAATTGAGTGCTTTCTTCTACCATTTCTTTACTGGAAACATTTACTTCAAACATTGATGGCATAGCTATGGGCTCACCTCTCAGTCATATTTTTGCATGGAACACTTAGAAAACAAAATCTATAATAATTCTGCCAAATCTATAATTTCATTAATTTCATGGCTTACTTGTAGAAAATAGTAATTTTAATGGAGATTGACCATCTCTGTTACAGGCTCAAAGGTGGTTTGTAACCAGCAATGATTATACAAGAAATGCATACATTTTACATGACTGCAAAAGTGGATTTGACAGCTAGTGTAGCTCTTCTGCTTTTTTGTGAGTTCATTTAGTAAAGGAAGTTGCTTGCTAAACTTCTTGTGTCTCTACGTCACCTGTTCAGCCACTTCTGCTGATTCCACAGGAGATGGAAATACTTTTCAAGTTGTACTTGTATCTTTTTAGTGGGGCTCAATTATCTGTTGGCTTTAGGAGATGATTGCCAAATTGTCAGCCCATAACAACTTTGTTTTTAGTATAGTCAGTGTAATCATCATCTATGTGACATGTCCCTTCAGCACAAGAGGAATCCTGTCTTTCCACAATTTCCATTCTTTGTACATTTTAATAAATTGTGTCTTATCTCTTCTAACCCTGTCTCTAATATTTACTCAGGCTCACTAGGTAGGTTATATATTTGCTTTCAATCTGTCCTTCAGTCTCAGATTTTTGAAACCCTATTTCATTATTATGTGCCCTAGAAATTTCAAGTATCTCTTTATAAAGGATAAATGTTCTTTTTTTTCCATTTTTTTTGTAGGTTTGATACTTCTCACATCTTTAGTCTATGGTATTTTCAGAATACTTATGTAGAACCACATTTCTCTTCTTTATTTTTAAGGAGGTTGTCAAGCATGCAATGCCATATAGCAGGGTTGATATTACATAAGAGTTTCGTACTCTTGACTTTGTTCTGATGAAATTTTCATGTTTCATTATATTTAGCTTATCTTTTGAAAGACAGTTTTTGATCTTCCAACATGACTTTGGATTTTAGTATCACACTTTCTGTTCAAACACTTTCCATATAGCTAAATTTTTGTACTTGCTTGATTTGTAATTGTTATTATAAATATTCAACTGTTCCTTTTTGCTAACAATCCTGGATTCCAACTTCCTGCAGTTGATGTTCAGTCCTTCCTTCTTACTATCGTTCAATAGAGTTTGTAAGAGTTTTTGTAGTTTCCTATCTATGTTTGCTAGCAAAACTATGCCATCTGTATGTATTACGTTGTTAAGATTGTGGCCACTAATAATGAATCTTGGTAGAACTTCTAATTCTGTCACTGCAAAGGTTGAATAAGTCTGGTGAGAAGCTATATCCTTGTCTTAGACTCTTTTATATTTTTATCATTGCGCTGTAATCTTATTTAATCATGCAATCAAAATAAATTAACTAAATTGATTTATTTTTTGACAATGGATTTCTTGTATTTGTATCATTTCAAAAATAATTCCAAATACCCTGCATTAACGTAGTTTTTTCAAATCTCAGATCTTGAAAGGTGTATTTTTAAGTGTACTGTGTTTTTCTACTTTAGTCATGTGAATATTTCAACAAATGTTCACTCCCATATAGAAGTTATATATTTGATGTCAGTGTTGTCATTGATCCATTGTTTAGATTCAAAGGGATGGATTAAAAATGGACCAACAGATGCTGCTAACTTTGCCTTATATGCAACCAATTACCTTGATCTCACTAGTTTGGGATTGGGCAATGGCTTTCTAATATTTGATGTCCACTATTAATGTAAAAACGTTTGTTATTATTCAAACAGCACAATAATCATGAAAGGCTCAGGACTAAAAAAGAAATCTCTCATAACTCAGCAAAGAAGAACCAGATGGAAGAGAAATTTTTCCAGGGGAAATTTTGATTTTTCTTTTGTTGCTATTTGTGGTTTTCAAAACCACATATGGCGAATGTTTAATGTTTGCAAAAGTTTCTGTGATAACATTAAGCTTTATAGACATTTGTATAATTAGTTTTTTTTATAGAATTATGAATGTGACTAGATTTATTCTGTTGCATGTGAAAATAATTTGAGTTTGGTATTGTAGGAGTTCTCAGCTTGTGGTAGAGAGTATATTGTCTAAAACTTGATTACTTTTAAATATTTGTATGCAAAATTCTGCTATTTCTATTTTGTTTTACTCATTTTATTCCAAGCAAGGCAATAACTCTACTAAAACACAAGTGATTACTGAGAAAAAAATTAAGGAGAGAGAACAGTAAAAGAACAGGAATTAAGATGACTGAAGATAACACTTGTCATTGCATTTTAATTTTTAAAGATCAAAATAGACTGGAAAACAATAAACCAGAAGAGAGTTCTACAAGTGAGAGAAGAAATTGTTAGTATATAACTTAGTTTCATCTAGTAATTCAAACTGTAAAATGATGAGACTTTGATGCCAGTCTAGTGTTCCTTTAAATTCATAAAGTCTTGGTATCAAAGAGGAAAGCTCTTCCAAGCAATAACCAAGGAGATATTTATAGATGCTATGTTATGGCTTTGGGAAAATGACCGAAGTTGTGAGGTCAGGTCATGGCCAATGACATTGCAGATACTTTTTTCTGTGTTTTATCAAGAATATCTAAATATGTAACCAGTCCAAATGGAGCAGAAATATTCAATGTATGGATTAATGATAGACTCATAAATGTACTAGATAGATTCTGACAAGAAAAATCTTTTAACACAACGCAATGAACCAAATTTCCTAGTAGTAGACATAGCAATTAATTTTATATAATCTTTCTACTTCATATTAGTGGAAAACATTAGTTCAAGAACGGGCAATGATTCATTCTCTTAGAGGTTAACATCGGCCATGTTGATGGAAGGTAAAAAAAGGTTTTCTAAGATGGCTCAAAGGGAGTGCTTTCATTTTTGACCTGTCAAAATTAAGATTTTAGGTATTTTTTTTAGATCAGCTCCTAATTTAATATTATCAAATCTATCAGCCTTACCATTATGAGTAAGTTGTAATGTTTAAGAAGTTAGGAAATAATATCAAGAAGGACATGAAAATGAAGAACAGAAAGGGTCTAAGAATAGAGCTCTGAGAGATGCCCACATTAATGCCAAAAGATCTGGAAGACAATATTTATTTTACAATTTAGTAAGAAAAAAGTGAATAAGATCAAGAAGTCACTCAGAAATAAAATTATCTTTGAACTTGTGAAGAAAGCCAGCGTGTTGAGATATTCAAAGAAACAGTTTTGCTATTCTTACCAAATTCTTAATAGACCCTTTTAGTAAGAAGTGTTAACACAACAAAAGATGTCTCAGTCATTATTTTTCTGAAAGAAAACCCTGTGAGTTGAGATGCTTAACCAATACACAGTTGATTAGAACTTTTTTTACTTTGCCAAAACGTGGAAGAAGTTGTAAGGATCAGGTTATACATGCATATGTTATTATGTGAACCATATTCTCCTTTATTATTATCTTTAAAAAATGCTGTTTGAATATAATGGTGAAATGGGATATTCAGTGTGATTGAAAAGTAACTCCTTATTTTATGTGTGAGTGGCCAACTAGGAGTACTGACTTAACACCTTGTTACTTTTTTTTTCTTTGGTGTTGGTTAAAGAAGCAAGTCTACTCTACCAAACCAAGACCTTCAAAGAACTTGAAGGTTGAATACAAGAAGTTATGTCTTCCATACCACAAGAGTTTCTGGTGAAATTAGTTAATGCAATTTCTGAGTGCCTTGAGAAGCTTCTAGGGAAGTCTGGTGCTCATGTCAAATTTTAAATAAAACCTCATGCTAAACACTTTTTTCTCATATCCATTTCTTGTCAAATTTTTTGTTAATAAGTTGATTATGAGTATTCTAAATTGGAGAGTTACTTTTCAGTCACCCTGTAAATTAAAGATGATACACCTGGTATAATTAGGGAAATACAGAATATAATTTGTCAATATGAAAAACATTAAAATGATTAGTTATTAAAATCAGTTTACAGTCAGAAACTGAAAATATAAAAATTCTTCATGAAACACTGAAACTTTAAGCATAAATTCTTTAGTATTTCAATTAATATGTTCTAAAACATTAATGATTTTAATCCTGGTATTTTAACATTGAAATAAGAAAGCAAAAACATACTGTCTGAATTTCTGGAATGAGGATTTATTATTGCTGACATTATTTACACTCAGACTATTGTCATTGTCCGTGTTGTTATTACTATGATGTTTTTGGCCATTGTACCAACCATTGTTCATCAAGTGCTTGTCAATCATGGTAAAATTCAGAGAATTTCAATCACAACTATTTATTTAATTTACAGTGAAAGATATTTCTTGAAAGATTTACTACGTGATGTCTGAAAGACTACATGAAGAATAGGAAGATTGGGTCTCTATGACAGGCCAAAACTTTATTCTCATCAGAATTTAGACATTTATAAATCTACCATTTGTCAGTGCATTGAATATTGTTGCCATATCTGGTCGAGTGCTTCTGCTATTCATCTTGAGGATCTCAACAAAATTCAAAAATATAATCAATTGGGACTCAACATCTTGACTCCAGTTATATTCTCAACAATGTAACATGGCTTCCCTCTGTCTCTAAATATTTTCATGGCAACTCCTCTGATGAGCTTTTATCCTGGTGCCTCAACCACATGAATTTAGGGGTGCTACTACACTGGCATCCAGCTCCCACCCTTTTAGCATTGAAATAGTTAAATGTAACTGCTACTCCTACTCCAACAATTTTATTTCTCATATTTTCTGCTGGCAGAACTCCTAAATTGCTTCCCTGGGAGCTACAATTTCTAAAAATTTAAATGCATTGTCAACTGCCATCTTCTATCATTTTGAATCCTGTTCATCTCTTATCCTTTCTTCAGTAACCCTGTACCAAGTCTTTTCTCTCACAGTAGTAGTCTTGCCTTGCTGGGGAAAAATGATTAAAAAAAGACTGAAAATATGTTACACAATGTGAACCTCCTTAGTAGATCTAGCAAGAAAAACAAAGAATGACAGCAAGGTTTCAACAGTTGCAGCAGCAGTAAAAAATAGAAGCCTCAGTTATTTCATGAGTCCTGTTCATTAAGACACTCCATTTATTGCATATTGAGAAAAATCTCTTACCTGATTATTATGAACCCCATCCCCACTCTAACTGTATAAGGATTACTAACTGCTGCTTATTTATAGGGTGGGACCCATTTTTTAAAGTCCAGAATGATTTTGTGAGGTGAGAACTGAGTGTCTCTGTGTGAATAACTCGTATTTCAGTCCATTGATATACGAGATATTAGTATAGATCCAGACTCTTATTTAAATTTTTTAACATCATGTTCATTTATGATGTAAGCAGTCATTGCTTTCCATGGATTTCCTTTTTTATTATCTGTGAATTGGTGTCTTCTTGGGGAAGATAGTAGACAGTTTCCCATTATCTTCATTGGTTTGAATTCAGATAAAAGTTATTCACAGTCTTGTTGTCTCACTTCAAATGTGGGTGACTTTTTATGCTTTATCCTTTTAGGATAGAGATGATCATGGCACTCCACAAATTCCATTTTTTATTCTGCATTAACATAAAGAAAATGCAAGATATACTGAAAAATAGACTAATTTCCTTTTTACTTCTCTGTAGTTCTGAATTCTTCTTCTAAACTGCTTGCCACACAAGGTTAGAAAGCTCAGTATGTCCTGTTATTTAACCTATAGCAGGTGGTGAAAAGATAGCTTCATTCACAAGAATGTTTCTTTGAAAGAGAATGCAACTGATTAGGCAAGGATTTAAACTTGGCTCAGTGATGGCACTCTTACAAAATCTGCATTTTCTTCTTTTTCTATATGACGTGTCCCTTCAAGATGTAGGCAATTATGGCATTCTACATTTCCCTATCCTTAGTGGTTCTAAGCACACTTTCTCCTGTTAGCCAATCCAAATCCTGCTCTGCTATCTACTTGAACAAGCCTATAAAGCAAGTTACATGTTGCTTTCCCCTGTCTCTTTCTGTTTAACCTGTGAGTATCAGATTCAGCAAGCCCTCCTTTCTCATTACATATCCCATGAGCTTCGGCCGTCTTTTCTTGATGTTAAGTATCAGTTTCTTTTTCATTTCCATCGTCTTCAAAAACTTACATGTTCGGTTTATGGTATAATGAGCATCCTTCTGTAGAACCACATTTCAGTTGCTTCAAGTCTTTCCTTCATTTTTGAGGAGATTGTCTCATGTTCACTGCCATATTGAAGAACAGACATGACATTGCAGTACTCACTTTTTTTGCTTATAGCTAAATTTTCCTGTCTCTCAATACTCTACTCAGTTTCTGCAATGCATCCTTGGCTATGCCAGTTCACTTTTGAATCTCATTATTACACATTATGGCTTTTGCATTTCCTTACTGTGGTTAAACAAATTCATGTTGAGTCACTACTGATTGAATGTTTGCGTCTCCTCCGTTAAAATTTTCTTTTCATTTTTTATTTAGGAGTTCTGAAACCATTACAAATTGTACGTGTCCTTGGATGGAACTTCTCACTTTGATAAGTTCTTAAAGTTTCCAATCTTCTCACTTTTTTTTCAATTGGAGTAGATAGACTAAACTATCCCCCAGTTCACACTCCACCCACGTCTATTGAACAGGTGGAGAGGCTCATCCCTTGTTTCCTGTTTAGGATGCGGTTTCCGGTTTTCTCTTTTCCAATCTTCTCACTTTTTTTTTTCAATTGAAGTAGATAGATCTATCTATTGCCCGGTTCACACTCTGCCCACTTCTATTGAACAGGTTAAGAGGCTTGTCCCTTGTTCCCTGTTTAGGATGTGGTTTCCGGCTTTCTCTTTTCCGATCTTTTCACTATGACGTAGCCCCCTGCACATCAGTGGCATTACTGCCTTGCTTGGGTGATATGATTAAAAAAACAAAAAAAAATTCTGTCTATAAATATATAGTTACTAGGTTCTATGTCTTCAACACCATTTTGAATCTCAAAATTCTAACTCTTACTCCTTTTCATTATAATTAACTTATATATTGTCCCTTGGCCATCATTTAGAAACCAGTAATAAAGATAGGAAGCATGGTGGTGTAATGGATAATGTGTCAGATTGAGGAATTGGTGAGCCCATTTTGAATTTCAGTTGAATCTATTACATTTATTTGCATGGTAATACCTTTGGGAAAGGTATGATGCCATCTTTTATCTCCCTAGCTATTGGTAACTAGTAGGACAGACTGGGTTCTATAGCCTTGTTTGGCAACTGGTCTAGGAGAAGGAACTCTGAATTCAGACCAGCCTGGAGAGGGTTTGGCTCCATCAGGCTGTCATACCCAATGAAACACCATTTCTACTGCAGCTGCAGTACATGTGGTGTCCCTACGATTCTAATGAGTCATGGAATAAAAAAAATAAAACTAAAGAAAGACACATTCTAATCAGTCAGTTAAGTGACATACATGATACATGCTTGGTCGATCATAATTCGAAAGAGACATGACTGACTGGGCAGAAGATTATCCCGCAGTAGGTTGCCATTGCTTTCTGTGGTAGACTGGTTGCCGATCAAGGCTATAGAACCCAATCTGTCCCATAACTGGAAGGAATAGATGGATTAATATCTTTCCCAAGAGTATTTATGTGTAAGTGAAGGCAATGAACTCAGCTGGAATTTGAACTCGGCTGCCCAATTTCTTGTTCCGAGCCAATTCTGAGTAGTTAGTCTTTGAGGACTGGCCATTTTTCTTCTTCGTCAACTTGGTAACTGGACACATGCTTCGAGGTGTTTCTCTCCCACCCTCTCTCACTTTACTGTCTTCTACCCTCTCTCACTTCTCCCTGCTGTAGCTTACTTAATGGCAGCTAAAACTAGCCAGGAATGTCTGAAAAAAAAATATGGATAATTTGCGAAATTTTCTTAACTTTTCAGTCGGTTTCTCTGCAAATGGTAAGTTTTAGCCTGTTGATTTATCTTATTTTTATTTATATTTATTTATTTTTTTGGCTCTTATTTTTCTATGTATTTTTGTTATGAACCTAAGTTCTCTGCTAGTCACTCTTGTAATGCACTTTGACTATGATTGTGTAAATTGTTTTTGTTTATCAAGGTCCGTTTTAACTTAGTATAAGTTAAAACTTAGTAAACACATATTACTTTGTCTTTTTTTTTTTTAATTGGAGTAGATAGTACCTACTATTGCCCGGTCTCACACTCCATCCCCTTCTTCTGGACAGGAGTAGAGGTGATCATCTTGTTTCTTGCTTAGGAAGGGGTTCCCGGTTCATCTCTATTTTTCGGTCTGTAAGCTCTTTGCAGTTGGTGAGTATGGTGGCAACGTCTCTTCATTCTGAGAGTAACAGGTTGGTAGTTTCCTGGTTGCTGCTTCCGACTGGTAGTTAAGAGCCCAAACTCTTGTGTAGCATCTTGAGAGGCTGCTCTGATCAACAGTTGAATAATATTGGGGTTCTTGTAGTGCTATTTCATGCATGGACGGGCGTCCATGCATAAATATCTGATGGGCAACCCCGAGGCCACATTATGCTGCAGGCAGTGCCATTCTCCATCCTTCACCTGCTGCAATTAGTGACCATCTGACCCTACTCTAGATCTCTCTCTCTCTCCAACTAAACCACTATGAAATTAAACAAACAAAACAGCAAGACTAAAACAGCTAGTCATAAAACGCCCAAACCTATCTGCATTTCCTTCACAAACATACAAGGTGTCCACAGTAACTTTAATAGTGTAGAAGCATTCCTCCAAACTAACTTACCCAATATCTTAGCTATATGTGAGATTAAACTTGACCCCTTCTATCCCCTCCTCAGAATTTTTCGTTCCTGGTTACCTTCCCCTATTCAAGAAGGATTCGAATGTCCATATGCATGGGCTTGGTGTTTATGTCAGTGAAAACTCCCTCTAGCCAGGGTCACATCTCTTGAATCCCTGGACCTTTCTTTCATGTGCTTCCATCTCTCACTTCTAAGCTCAGTCAGCTATCTCTTCTTCCTCTACCGCTCCCCCTCCTCCTCTGATTGTTTGGTACTTGATAGCATCTCTATCAATATCAACAAGGCCATTTCTTCTCACCCATCTGTCCATATATTTGTGTTTGGCGATTTTAATGCCCATCACACCAAGTAGCTTGAAAACTCTGTCACCGACCTTGCTGGGATCCGCACCATGTATTTTCAATAACCCAAGCTCTAACGCAAGTGGTGGACTTCCCCACTTGTTTCTCTAATAACCCTAACGGAAGGGACTCTTTACTAGACCTCTACTTTACTTCCATTCCAGACTCCTGCACTACCAGGCAGCTTTGCCCTCTCGGAAACTCTGACCATGCCGTAGTTTCTGTCAACATCTTAATCCAATCTTACTCTACCCAAGAAACCCAGAGCAGCAGAATATCATACTGCTACCAGAGAGCAGACTGGGATTCGTCCTGAGACTTTCTCTGCAATGTCCCCCAGAATAACATCTTCAGTCTTCCTATCAAAGACTGTGCGTCCAAGGTCTCCTCTTGGGATAAGGCTGGCATCGATGCTTTCATTCCGGCCAGGAAATTCCAGCTAAAATCAAATTCATCTCCTTGGTTCTCGCCCGCTTGCTTGGCTGCCATTGCCCACTGGGACCATTTCTTCTGGCTCTATTGAAGCTACTCGTCGAACCAAAACAGGCGCCTTTTCACCTCAGCTCATAATAAGTGTAAAAAAGTACTGAACAAAGCTAAGAGGGTGTTTGCTCCCAGAATGAAGCAACGCATAGCATCCTCTAAGTTTGGCACCAAAGTGGTTACTGGTGACTCTGCAAAAGTGTGCTCAACAAGAGCAAGACTTCAGTACCCCCACTAATCAATGAATTTGAAGTTCTCACCTCCCCAACGGACAAGGCTGAATGCTTTGCCCGTAGATTCTCCACCAATTTGACACTGGACTCGTTAGGAGTACCTACACCCGACTTCCCACCCAGAACTAAGACTCAACTAAATAACGTCCACATTACACCCTTGCCAGTCTCTAAGATAATCTCAAAATTTGACCCTCACAAAGCAAGCGGCGGGAACGGAATCCCAATCATAGTCCTGAAGAAATGTGCCCCAGAACTCTCCTCTGTCCTCTCTAAACTCTATCACCTCTGCTTATCTGCTTCCTGTTTTCCTGCTTGTTGTAAGTCCTCCTGTGTAGTGCCTATATTTAAGAATTCTGGCGAACCCTCAGACCCCGCCAATTACTGCCCTATCTGTCTCCTTCCGATCTTCGGCAAATTTTCAAAGCCATTATCAACGCCAAGGTGATTCAGCATCTCACAGCCTACAGGCTTCTCTTAGACAAACAGTATGGTTTTCGCTTCACCAGGTCTACTGCTGATATGCTAATGACCATTACTAAGTACATATACCAGGCTCTTGACAAGAATGGCGAAGCCCGAACCGTTGCCTTGGATATCTCCATAGCGTTCGAGAGGGTCTGGCATGCTGGCCTTTTATGCAAACTGTGGAGCTACGGTATAACTGGACACCTGTTTGACCTCATCCAGTCATACCTCTCTAACCACACATTTAAGGTAGTATTAAATGTGCATGCCTCCCAAAACTACCATACGAATGCTGGCATTCCTCAAGGTTCTATCCTAGGGTCCCATGCTCTTTCTGATCTACATTAATGATCTCCCCGATGCCATTAGATTCCAAGTAGACATGTACGCCGATGACACCACAATCTATTCTCGCCTCAATCAAAAACCCGGTGTGGGCGACAAAGCGAATCCATTGCCAAATCCACCGCTATGAAAGTCAGCTTTCTGTGCAGGGCCTGGAAGTTTTTCCCACCTGAATCTATTCTGCACATATATAAATCTACCATCTGCCCATGTATTGAATACTGCTGCCACATCTGGTCAGGTGTCCCTGCTACTCTCCTTGTGCTTCTTGACAAAATACAAAGGAGGATCTGTAACGTGGTTAATACTGACTTGGCAGACCGGCTGCAGCCACTCTCTCACTAGCGTGATGTGGCTTCCCTGTGCCTCTTCTACAAATACTTTCATGGCTTCTGCTCTGATGAACTTAGATCATTGGTGCTGCCTAAGTACGAATTTACACAAGATACTAGATTAGCAACTAGGTCCCACCCTTTTACAGTTAAACAGATAAGATGTAACCGTAATTTCTACTCCAACAGCTTCTTTTCTCATGCTTCCACCTGTGGAATTCCCTTCCACATGTCTGCTTTCCTGACAGCTACAATCTCCAGGTGTTTAAATGTAGGGTCAATAGACACCTCCTATCACACTAACATGCACCTATTCTCCCAACACTCTCAACATCTACCCAACCCTCATTCTAGGTATTCTTACCCACCTATCACCTTCCTTCTGACATTTCCTATATCTAACCATCCTTTCTCCACTCTATGTAGCCCCCTGTGCTATAGTGGCAGTGAAATGCCTTGCTCGGGGTGAAACGCTTATAAAAAAAAAATATTTACTGCACCACGACGCACATCCACAATAGTTATCTTTTATTGCTGCCTCTAATATTTTAATATTTTTTGTTCTGTCTGCTGCATCCTGTCAGGACATTGTCAATCGTCACTCTCCACAATTTCCTAACCTTTGTAGCTCTTAATAAATTTTGTTATTTCTTCTGGACCCTGTTCTGCCATCTCTTTACTCAAGCTCACTAGGTACGCCACAGCATTTTCTTTTGTAACTCTTGTTGTCAGTCTGTCCTGTGAGCCCTCTTTCATTATTACATACCCTAGAAATTTCATCTATCACTTCCTGATTCTAAGTATAATATTATTTCTGTTTACATTTTCTCTAAAACTTTGTCTTTCCTCACATGTTTAGCCTATGGAATTCTCAGCATTCTCCTGTAGAACCACATATCTGTTACTTCAAGTCTCTTCTTCATCTATAAAGAGATTGTCCAGCATTCACTACCATATGGGAGAACCAATATTACATAAGAGTTTGGTATTATTTTTTTCTAATCTCTTTTATAAACTGATTTATTTAGTTAAGTCCTTATATTAGTGTTGTGTCGTGAGTAAGAATAAATAACTTAACAACAGGAATAGGTTAATTGTTGTATTCTGTGAAAATAGTATTTACAAAGGTTATTAGTATTCAATTCAAGAATAAAGGTTAATCGTCCCAACCGTCGTAAGACATAGTATGAGCAATGGGTACTTCCGGGTCGTCACCGAAAGTCTACAACTGACTTGTCAATCGGCTGCTCGGCACACTCTCCTACGTAGATGCCACCATTACTTTACATAGTAATGGAATAGTCCATTATAGCCGAATAGGCGTGGGCGTCCCAACAATTAGTTGTAATTGTTACAATGTTTCAGCCACTGTTTTTTTATTGTTAGATCACCTAAAACAAGGCCCAAGAACCGATCAAGATAGAGAGTTACTGAAATAAATTATTGTAAAGGAGAAAGACATAAGAAATGTATATTATGTAGGTTAGTTGGAGTTGACCCTAAACTTAAACAGACCAAGATTGTAGCTGTCAGGAAAGCATGATCTTGGGAGTTTCTTCCACAAAGTAACAGTTCCTTAAAGGAGCTGTCTAAATAGAACTAGCTTTTTATCAGAGGAACACAATTGAAATGGGGATGATTTGTCACTATGAAATAACATGATGAGTCTGACCTATGAAGGTCTGAGTTGGTAAAACTATGGAATGTAATTCACCCGAACATCATCTAAATAACAGTGATAGAATAGCAACATTTTATTTGTAGGTTGCTGATCAGGTGATATAGTAGAATTTTTTTTTCTTTGATATTTTTCACTCAATACTAGGCCTAAGTGCTACTCAAGGTATAACATTATATTGTAAGGGCATCTGTTTGTGAGGGCCTCAGCCTCAACACAGAGGCCAACATCAATTACTTTGAGGAGATAGTGCTGCCCTGACCAAAGACAGTGTCTGCCGGAAGACTCTGTCTGGCAACAGGACTCTGCACCATACCAGACAAGCAAGACAATCCAGTGGCTGTGAGATTATTTCTGCAACTACATAACCCCTTACATCTGGCCACCTAACTTTTATTTGTAATGTTGCAATGCAATAATCATCCTGGGGGTAGCCATGTGGCTTTCTGAAATTTCCCAACACAAACAAAAAAACTGAACCAAATAACAAAAACCACACCACTTAAAGATTTTCAACAGTTGCAACAACAAAAATAGAGAACAAAGGAAAAATAACAACATAATCAAGATATTGACATACAACATTTCTTCAAACAAAAGGTTACTAAGAAAGTCCGCATCAATACTGAAAAGAACCGTAAAAGTAACTGGGCCCAAGAAACTTATTTTTCTGAAAAACTGTTTTGAGAGAAAAATTTATAAATTTCAAAAGACTGTCATGTTGATTGGTCAATCAATGCTGAATGTTTTTTTTTATAAGAGAATGTCTAATCTTACTATAACCATTTCATGATATTAAAATAAAAATAATTGACTCTAAAATCTAAAAGTAAAGAAAGTTAATTATGTAATATTTCATCTCATGTATCATTCACTTTGCAAAACAAATCTCTCAAACCATCTTAACTGCAACAGGGTTTTTTTTAATTCTCAACCTTGACAATCTCTTTTCAAGACTTCACATTTTTACAAGTGATATACTTCATGGTTTGAATTAAAATGCGCAGATATGTGTAAAACTAGTCCAAGAAACTTTCATAGTCAGAAATTTAATTTGTAATTAGACTGCTGCCTTTTCTTTCTAACTGTACAACATGATTCATTCATTTACTCCTTAATTGGAGTAGAATGTTTCATTTGTTTTGAAAAGAGATTATCCTAAAAATGATTTTGAAGTCTACTATAATTGCTCAGCAGGAAACAAAAAATATGGCATATAAAAAAATCAGAATGAAAGAGTTGTACAATGATGCAATCACAACCCTGGCTGACTGGTTGCTAAACTGACATTGGAATAATCCATATAAGACAAGCTCTTTTTATTTCTTGTTAAACAAACATATTCAACCAATACAAAGTCTAGAAATCACACAATGTAGATGGTCACTGACTTCTGAAGAAAGCAGGAAGAAAAGAATTCACATAAACTACAAGCAAACTGAATACATGTTAATCAGTAAAGAGAGAAATCCAAAATGCCAACTACAGGCTGAGGATACAGAAATCAAGCAGGTACAAAATCTAAATAATCAGAAAGTGTTCTGCCAGAAGGTAAAAAGTGCAACACTGAGATCTAATGGTGAGTTGGTATGGCCAAAAATGTATTCCAGAAAGCTGAGTAGAATATTGAAAAACAAGAAAATTTCACTAGAAAGAGAAACTACTGGATTGTTATGTGATGTCTGTTCTTCAGTATGGCAGTGAATGCTGGACAATCTCACAAAAGATGAAAGGAAGACTTGAAGTAACCAAAATGTGATTATACAGAAGGATGCTCAGGATACCATGGACTGAATATGTGGTTTTGGAGAGGACAGAAATTAAAAAGAAACTAATACTTAACATCAGAAAGTTCCTGAGACATATAAAAAGGATAAAGGGCTTGGAGAAACTGATACTCACAGATCAGACAGAGGGAAGGAGAGACAGGGAAAAGCAATATGCAACATACTTGATAAGCTTGAGCAAATAGATAGCAGAGTGGGGTTTGGGAGGAGTGACAGAATAAAATGTGTTAAAAGCTACTAGGGATAGGGAGATGCGGAAGGCCATGTTCATCTATGTCCTGAAGGGACACGGCACATAGAAGAAGAAGAATGACTAAAGTAAAAGGTCTTGGGAAAAGCTGTCTGAATGGGACTAATAAAAGTTAATTACACTTGATTTTCATTGATATGAATTCAATTAAATCTCCAGAGCAAAGGCCTGTGAATTTTAAGAAAGCATGCTCAAAACAAAAAGTGTCACTAAAACAGGGAATGCATTTGTTTCTTACCATCTATCACTCCCATTTTCTATCTATCAATTAAAATATGTTCATTATCTATGTCTTTGCAGTATTTGCTTCTCTCCGTCTGTGTTCATATCCATTGTTCTGTTTCCATAACTATATGTACTTCACAGTCTGCATTATCTACTTATCTTAATCTTTTTTATCTATATAATTTTGTTCATATCAACCTATCTACTTAAATCTATGTTCATATCTATTTATCCATCTACCTCAGTCTGTTCATATCAACCTATCTACTTAAATCTATGTTCATATCTATTTATCCATCTACCTCAGTCTGTTCATATCTATCTATCTTTTTCTATGTATCTCATTTTGTTCATATCAGCCTATCTACTATGTTCATAGCTTCTTAATTGCAAGGGTGGTAGCACATATGAACCTCCCAGCCAGGGGCAAATAGTAAGCCATCAGAAACACTATGAATGTGTAAAAATATATTTTAACACTAAAAATATAATCGAAACATTTTTTATAAAAAAACTGACAATACATGACAGAAATATGCTTTATGTGTAGTTGAAGATATATAATTGTGTTCAAATTATTTAGATTTCAGTGTTAAATAAGCCATAGTGGTTGCTCTGCTGCCAACCAAAGTCAACCGTCAACCAAATGGCATTTATATCCATCCAGCTTATTCAGACTATTTCTTATCTATCTACCTGTCAGTTACTACCTATTTATCCCTTTGCATGTGTGTTAAGGGATCAGAAGGCAAAATCCTACTCAAAAGCTCAGAGAAGTTAAACAGTGAAATGTAGTACAGATGCAGGCTTATTTTTCTTTAAAGCATTGTTGACTCAGTGTGCTTGCTTCCAGGACAACTTTGAATGAAACTGTGATAACTATGCATTAATAAAGCTTTCTTTTTAAGGTCAAATTTGTCAAAACTTTGGAAGCACTTTTTATGAAATCCTCTTTTTCTGTCTGATATATTAAAATTGGTCATGAAAGCTCACACTTTCAATCATCCATTATGATAAAATCGGACTTCTTTAGAGAGCAGTTTTTCAGTTCAGTGATGAAATATTTATTCCTTTGCAAATACTGTAATGTCTAAATTGACCCATTGGCATGCCAGACCTGTGCTAGATCTGAAATTAGATAGGCATGGTCAGTCATTGTATATGTTGATTTAATTTGTTTATGACATCTTGATTTCAGTCTTAATGTATTGATATACAGAAGTTCAAGGTATTACAAAAGTCATGATAAAGATAGCATATTATAAAGATACCTTTGAGCAGCTGAAAGTTTGAAATATACAAGATCAATATCAATAATTCCTTATTGCATATGTGAAGAACCCTAAAGCATCCTCTTATTTCCTGACAGAGTTCTAGGTTACAACAGCAGAATTATATTTCTCTCACCTACTGCTGAGAACATAATAATATATGATAATAATAATAATAGAATGTATGAATTCTGATACAGAATTATAAATGCATGTACATTGGTACACTGGGAAATCTGTATCTTTGTAATGAAAAATGCCTTCATTTTACACAATAACTATTTGTTGACATAATTTTCTTCTTTGTCAGTGCATTTAATTCAGTAATGGATATTAATCATATACAGTTCGGTCTAAATGTAGGTGGACAGCAAATGATCATGTTTCTTTTGAGATTTTGTATACAATTATAATTACTAATAAAATTGTTATACTGGCAATTAATTTTATTGGGCAGAATAATACAAAAGTGCTTAAATTTTGATCCACAAAGGTGCTCAAATTGTTTTCCATCACAGCTTTGAAACATACCCCTTTCATTTTGACAAACATTTTTGCACATGTTTTTTTAGTATTTGCCCATATTTCTGAGACGAGGTAGAATTTACATTATTCGGACTATTGTCCCAATCTTTGTTGCCATTTGTACGATGTTTCAGCCGTTGTATGCTCTGGCCTTCTTCAGCTACTAGGAATTTCAAACCAAACTCTTTATTACAATCACTGGGGTATATGAACTCTATTCCTTGTGTAATAATGCCTCTTTTGGAAGTTATATAATAAAGAGTTCGGTTCGAATTTCCTAGCACATGAAGAATGCCGGAGCATACAACGGCCGAAATGTCGTACAAATGGCAACAAGATGAGGCCAATAGTCCAAATAATGTGAATACTACAAGTCTTTTTGCATATTAATTTTTTTAAATGCATCTCTTACGTAATTTTTCAAATCAGCAACACTTTTTGATTTTTGATAAAAATTTTGTCCTTGGGTATTTCCCAAAAGAAGAAATCTATTAGGGTCAAGAATAATGTGTTGGAGTCTAATCTTGCTGGAAATAAAGGTCATGTAAATTAGACTGTTCACCTACTTTTGGACCACCCTGTATACTGAATGCTTTACTCATAAAGTTTTATCCATTGTACTGATGGACTTAGATATTTGATATCATATTTAGTACACTTTATGGAATTTCAAACTAAACCATTTATTCAGTCCACATAGATTGTTCTTATTCTGCTTTCCATGATAAGAAAATAGGTCATATCTGTTAATAAGAACGTTGATATTACTTGTCCATTTTTTCCAATGAACCAGAGAATGTTAGTTTTCAGCACTACTTCATCCAGGAATTGAACTTACAACTGTCAGGGAATCAGACATGTTTAACCAATGCTTTCATTCAGTAAACTATGTATTCAGGATATGTTATGAACATGAAGCATATACTTTACAAGAGTACAAAGCTACAGATTTAGTGATTAACCTAATACATCTATAGACATGTAATCTCGTAATGAAAGAAACGTTTATTATCTGCAACAAATATCTATTTTCAACATAATCCTCTTCCTTGCTAGTTTCTTTAATTCAGTAGTCAGTATTAATCATCTGGCTAAAACATTATTCAATGGAAATTTTAGATCAAAATTCAGCTAACTACTGTACAAGTCTCTATACATAGAGATGTATACTGATATGAGGAGATGTTGAAAGGTAATTTATCTGACTCACTTTCCAGAAAGTGATAAAATGAGTAAACATTAGATTTTTGTGAGAAGAGTATGTTGGTTTGTTCAATAATTTTTTAGTACCTCTTCATCTATCTATCTATCTATCTATCTATCTATCTATCTATCAGAAGAGTAAATATATTCTATCTATCTATCTATCAGAAGAGTAAATATATTCTATCTATCTATCAGAAGAGTAAATATATTCTATCTATCTATCTATCTATCTATCAGAAGAGTAAATATATTCTATCTATCTATCTATCTATCAGAAGAGTAAATATATTCTATCTATCTATCTATCTATCAGAAGAGTAAATATATTCTATCTATCTATCTATCTATCTATCTATCTATCTATCTATCTATCTATCTATCTATCTATCAGAAGAGTAAATATATTCTATCTCTCTATCTATCTACACACGTGAAGTACATTAGTCTGTAGCCTAATGATAAAAAAGAATTTTGCACAAAAATATTTGTCAACATTATTCATTTTTAGTGCAATTCAGTGAATTTTAATTAGAATCATTGACCCTTACACACTGAACATTTCAGATTAAAATTCAGTTAATAAATTTACTGGGCTCAAGACTTAATGGTCCACCCTGATAAATTTATAGACATGTAGAATTGTGATAAAAAATTCTCCCCAACAAATCATTATTTTTCAGTCTCTTCTTATCAATGCACTTAACTCTGTGGTAAATATTAATCACGTAGCTCAAACATTATATGGAGAAACTTTCAGATTAAAATTCAATTGAAACCTGTCTTTAACTTATTAATTCATCTTCAAAAATTAAAATCATTGACTGCTGATCATTATCAGAATAATGGTAGCTACAAGGAACTGAAAACAGGATTGCTGAATTTATTCAGAATTTTGAAATTGCAAAATAAATAAAAATAAAAGAACATATACTACATTACTTAAAGAATTAGAAGTTTGGGTTGGTTGACTTAATGACATGCTAACCCTAAGAAGTAGAAAGAGTACATTAATTCATTTTTTATGCTTTCACAATAACTTGTATAAAAAGAAGAAATTTCTTGCTTTTTATTTCACCACTTACTTCTGTAAAATTACTAATGGAATGATTTTAAGAAAGATTAAAGCTTCTATCAGATTAAATAGCTGAAATTCTGAAATCAGCCATTGTCATCACCCAATGAGTTATTTGATCCATATCATCTTCCTGTCAGATTTACGAAAAAATAAAATAAATGGCACAGCAAGAAGTCTGCACATCTTAAGCTATGGAAGACTAAAATGAATGTAAAGTTATTTTCATCTTATGCAAAACTGGGAAAGTATGAAACTAATTGTAAATTATATGAACATTTTGGATAAAGAATTTTGGTTGCTATTAATTTTTGACTCGTATAATTTTTTTATTTATGTTACATGTTTAAATCAGTAATTGATGTAATAGTTTTAGTTGGCTAAGTTTTTTAGATCAAATACTGTCAGTTTTAAAAAATGTTGACAAGTATAGCTTTCCACTTATTTCTGTTGTTTACAACTTGCTGTAGAAGATATAATAGTCTTTTATTGTCAAAACCTTTGATAAAGCATTATCATTACTAAAAGCTTTTGACTCATGTATCTTTTTTCTTATTTCTTTTACTTTCTATTGAAATTTGCAGGTCATTCTTACCTTAATAAGTAAGCAGAATAGATTATAAAGAATAGGTTTTATCTAAGAAAGTTGATTAACATGAGAATAATAAAGCTTTTAGTGTAAACAAACAAAGAATGGTGATTTTCTAAGTGCAGCTGAGAAGTGGCACAAGGCCAAAAGTATGGGACACCCAGTGAGGATCGAATTCATTACTCAATTGTAATGATTTTAGCAAATGTGCTTGCTAATCATTAGAGGTGCCCAAGACTAGAGAAGAAAGTTTGTTGGTTGAGCTTGTGTAGTGTAATACTGTCATGTGAAGATGGAGTACCAAAAATAAAAAATGTGAGTTCAGATATTGTTGGAAAATTATTTTTAATTTGTGCTTCTTAGGTCCTCAAATATAGACATCTTTTGAGAACTATAATAAAAATCTAAAGAACTGAAATGGAACAAATAGTAGTCAAAATTAATAATAATAGCATGAAACTAAATTTCCATCCCGTCTTGCATCATCTATTTTGATATTTTAGTCTTTACAAGTATAAATAAATTTTGGGAAAGAACCAAAATAAAATGAAAAAGGATAGTGAAAAGTTTTGATATTTGGTCATTTTCCAAAGATTTTCTGATTTCAGCAGAACCAAAGTATTGACAAGATGAATTCTATAACTGTGCTAGAATCAAAAATTATATCTGGAATGCTACTTCTCTGTTATTTTCAATGTGAAATTTATTGTTAACTTCCTAATTACTGTTTTAAAAAGATTCTGTTGGTTATCACAAACATTAATTCTAATGCATGATTGTCAACAAAACAGACACTGCAAAGTTGTAAGTTACATATTTGAGGATATGAAAATCAAGCAGGTACAAAAATTTATCTAGTGATATCTATATGGCTAGATAAATTTATTTATATAGTCATAAGTGTGTTAACAAGATTTGAAGGCATACAGCCTGAGTGAAAGAAGCCTTTCAGAACCTAAACATAATATTAGGCAAAATGTTGGAAATATCTTCACAGATAGAAGAGACTGATGAAGTAACAGATGTTCTACTAATGATAGCTGAAAATACCATGGACAAAAAATGTTTGCATTGAGTAAGTCTTACAAAAAAAAAAAAAAAAAGAACTACTGCTAACAAACAGAAAGATCTAGCTGGAATTTCTGGATACATAATGAGGAAAGTGTGCCTAGAGAATTTTATACACACAAGGTATATTGAAAGTAAGAGAAAGAGGAAGAAACTGCATGTAATTTTCTTGATAGTTTTGTGTGAATAATTAGCAAAATAGGGATAAAGAAGGAAGGTTAAGGATAAAAATCACTTAGAGCAACAAAAGATAAGAACAATAGCCTAGTGGGTAAAATGGCTGACTTTTGCATTTGGTGACATAGTGGTTGTAAGTTCAATCCCTGGGTCGAGCAGTGTGTACTTGCACTCAGTGGAAATGGGCAATAAATAAAAATATCTAAATAAAAATAAAAACTGGATGATATCCCTAGACATGAGCAGTGGAACAAGAAATCTAATACTATAGATTGAATAAAGTTTTTAGCTCATAATTCTTTATAGGCTAACCAAATTGATATGCAATGAAGGCCAGAGAGTATAATGGTTGAAATATTTTGATAACAACAAAGATGAGGACAAAAGTCAAAATGTAATTTTTTTTACAATAAGCTTCACCATTTACACATGCTGGAGGCCACTCAAGGTTGAGGAATTACATTAGGAGGCAATTTGTGCATATAGAATTGAAGATAATTGGTAACCCAAGCTTTGAAGAGGTCATGATTGTAGAGATCAAAGAAACATCCTTTTGCGAGTCAGTTCCACAGAACTATGTTTTGCAGAAGAAGCCGTTAAAGCAGAACTTACTTATCACTGATGTGATATGGAGGGAATGTGGGTGGTTGCTACTATGTAAATGGCATAGTATGTCATTGCTATCAAGGAAATGGAAACAGAGAATGTAGTTCATCTAAATGCTTTCTGTGGAATAAGCAACTGAGCAGCAAAAGGCTCATTACATTCTCGCCTGTTGGGTAGAAATTGGTGGGTCGAGAATAATTTGTCATCCACAAAAGCTTGGAGACACTTTTGGACTCTATCAAGACAAGAGAGTGTGGAATGGAAATAGTGTAAATAAAAAACATGAAATTGTGGAGAGCCATGAACATAGAATACAGAAGATAAAGAAAAAGATATGCTATGAATTTATTAGTTGTTTTGTAGAAATTTATTAATTTCATTCTCCTTTTGCTAGAAATAAAAAAAATCTTTCACATTACCTTATCCATATTTCTATGCATTCAACTTGGTCAATAAATTTCATTAGCAGTCATTAAGGAATATGAATTATGGTCATAGATAATAAATTAATAGATAAATGACTCTTTTGTCACAAACCTTAAAAATATGAATTGATTTTCTTAAGATGGTGGGATTCCAAATGATAAATTCAAGTCACTCAGCTTTCTGATATTATTTAATATTAATGGAATCATTTGCAATTGGATGCTAAAAATCACTGGGAGTTTAATGAAACAAACCAAAAAGTGATTCTGTTTCAGTGCCTTATCTTATGAAGTTGCTTAAAATTGAATATTTTACATTGAAATTTGCCAGTGTTATGAAAAATGTAATAAAAATAAAGCCCTCATTTAATACAGGCTGTTTAACTTACATGTAGCCTCTATAAGGAAAAACGTCTTAATCTGTTCCATTTAACTAATGTTGGTTAACAAAAAGAAAAGAGATATTTGTCTATATTTCTGATGAGGTCGTATTTACACTATTCAGACTATTGTTCTCATCTTTATTGTCTTGTTGTACAGTTCAGTTTGAAATTCCTAGCATCTTAAGAAGGCTGGAGCATACAATGGCTAAAACATTGTACAAATGGCAACAAAGATGAGGGTAATAGTGATGAAACAAGATGCAAGCTAATTTGCTTTTATGTACACTGGATTGACATATTCTTGCAGTATTAAGATATATTTTCTAATACAACTGTTGTTTGCTTTTTTTGTACAGGTGATATTACTAAATTTTGATAATCATAGGAATGTAGGTGTTGTGACACAGCAGTAATCAAGGGAATAGACACCTTAATCCATATGTATAGGGTGTTTCACAATTATTGAAACAAAATGATCAGGCACAAATCAAGGGCCACAAAAGATAGAGTAATGGAAAATATATTTATTGAAAAGTAAAAGAATAACATTTTAGGATTTGCAACCATTTCGTCTCAAACATGAACTAAAAAGAAGGATATGTTCCATATGTCTGGCATCCAGTTAAAGGCACCATTAAATGAAGCAGACAATTTTGTTGATGGGACATTTTTTGGGGTTTCTTGTATTGTTATCAAAGTTTCAGATTATCTTTAGAAGTGGCATGAGCTTCAAACTTCTTGACCAACTTGAAAAGCCGAGAGGTTACGACCTTGTAACCTCTCTGAAGATGGCTCATATGAGCCAAAAGCTTAGAACCAACTTAATAAAAAATTATCCAAATGTTGGAGAATTTTGTCTTTTTTTTCACCTGAAATTAAAGCCAAAATATGTTTAGAACAGCTCATGATTAAACATAATAGACATTCATTGTCTCTTATATTTAACAGTATATGTTTAAAAAATTATCTGCTGCCTCGATACACTATATATATATATATATATATATATATATATATATATATGTGTGTGTGGTGTAGATGTAGAAAAATCCAAAGGAGTATACTGTACATAAAGTGATAGGATAACTCTCTAGGATAACTCTAAATATATATTTATATAAATACATATAGAGCATATATATGTAGAAATGAAAACAGATACATTATTCCATGGTTAAGCAAAAGTATAGAGCTATTTCAGGTGAACCATCATCAGCTTCTGTCTTTATTGTTCAGAAGATTTTACACAAATAAAATCCACAAATAAAGAACACAAAAACAGAAATAAAAATTGCTTCTTTAAAAATGAAAAATTAAAGAAAAAGTTCATCATTACATCAGTTATGTGAATAAATATTTTTTAAATCACTATATATGTGTATGTATTTAGACATATATATATATATATATATAAACATGTTGAGTAGATTGCGTATTTATACACACACACACACACAATATGATTGTCCTGTCTAGCTGTATTTTTTACGTCTTGTGGATTATGGGTAACTCTAGAGTTGCTTTGATTAGGAGTTGTAAAATTAAGGTTGGCTTGATCAGGGGTACTAGAATTGCTAAAATGTTTATCTACAAATTTTAGAAAATATTTACCGATATTAATATTACATAATTTACAAAATGGAAGGTTGAACCAAATTGCTTTCTTTTTTCTGTTAGTTTTATTGGTATTATTATATTTTGAGGATTTGGTATAAAAAAAGCGGCTTCTGAAATCCACTCTTATGTAAAGCCTCATTATATGTTTTTTGTGTGTTTCGAAAATTTTTTTGTTTGAAGATAGTCTGTTAATTCTAGTATGGACAGAGTTAGGAATTTGTCTCAGTACATGTGAGTGGTGGTTGGAATTAACATTGATGTATAAAAGTGTTTGATTAGGTTTTTGGTAGGGTCTAAAGCTATTACTAGAGAGGAC
The DNA here is from genome assembly GCA_037127315.1 of Ascarosepion bandense. NCBI lineage: Eukaryota > Metazoa > Mollusca > Cephalopoda > Sepiida > Sepiidae > Ascarosepion > Ascarosepion bandense. Next base: position 1,062,067 of record JBBBDQ010001786.1, on the reverse strand, counting down.
AAAGGTCATGTCTAGAAAATTAACTATTTTACGGTTAGCATGGATATTTAATTTAAAACCTAGATATTTAAAGGCATTAGTTAATTGTTTTTGTAGCACTAGTGGACCAGTGCTAATGTTTATAATTACTAATCTATCATCTCTGTATAACCTGACTAGTTCTAGGTCCCAAAATCTACCTATAATGTTTAGTATATATAAACTTACCAAATCAGCAACCTGGGCAAAATTATCCCTTTTTTGCCCAAATAGAAGAATTATGGACCAAAATATTTTTTCTACAAGCCATTATGATGTTTACTTGGTCCTCTGTGATTGTAACGAAATTTTTAACAAAATTAATGCTCTTTGTCAACAATTCCTTGAAGATTGAAGAGTAGAAATCTCTGATGTTGGATTGAATGAACCAGGCTTTATCTTTGTGCTGTAGTTTTTTAAACCAAGTTATAGCATTGTCAGAGTTCTTCCAAAAATTAAGTTTTAATGAAGTTTGTATTTGTGAGACTATATCTTGGATAATATGTTTAGAAATTATTCCAAATTCGGATTTAGGGGGATAAATTAATCCTGTTGGTAAAGTAAAGTCCTCTTTGTGGTCTTTCAGTAAAATATATGCATCTTTTAATTCTATTTTTCTCATCCTATCTTCGATTTTCAGTTTTCTAATATGTTTAGAGGTTTCATTATCTAAATTAGAGAGTGTCTTAGAAGTATCCATTTTGCAGGAATTAGTAACATTGTCTCTCATTAGTTTGTTATATTCTGATAGGTTGAGTTTATAAATATTGTGAGATTTGTCAGCTTTGACCCAATTTCTAATAGATTTTTTATATCATTGTCTAAGTTATGTTGGAAATTATTATATTTTTTTTTAAACTGATTTTTCTAATTAAGTCAAACATATCAGATTCAAAGGTATCTAAAAGTTTATTACTAGGAGTTTACTTCTGCTTAACCATAGAATAATGTGTTTTCATTTCTACTATATATATATATATATTAGTTTGTCTAAAAAGTTTGCACAGTAATTAAATACAAAATTTCATTAATACTTAATAAAGCAAACAAACATTATGGTCAACTCAACACATATAGAGGTGGCAGGAGGGGGAAATAATGCAAATACTTTAAAATTTCAAGCAAACTTATTTCAGAATGAAGTAGGATGGCTATTGGCAGTAATCATACCTTGAAGTTTTCATGCAATCAACTTGAACAAAATTTGAATTGTTTCTAGCTAAAAGTCTCCAATTTTGAAAGATGAAGTGTATTGACTCCTCACTTATTTTTTAAAAATTGAACCATTAGTAATCAATTACTTTTTAATATGAGGGTTGTAGTTGCCAGAAAAAAATTTCTACATCACTAAAATGTTCTTCATACCATTCTGCTACATCTTTAGCAGTATAAATGGGTGCATTATCATCCTGAAAGAATGCATTTCCTTCCAGAAATACTTACTGAAACATAAGATGAAGTTGAGCACTTAAAATTCTTAAATAGTCCTGCCTGTTGACTTTAATAAACTTATTTAAAAAGTATCAGTAAAAACAAGCATTTTAGCAAAAAAAAAAAAATTTAAATATTAAATCAGCAAACATAAAAATAGACAAACTTTTGACAGTTTATTCAAATTTTCAAAATTATGCTACTATATTACAAGGTGTTTCCATTATATTTTTTCTTCCCCCTATATATATATATATATATATATATATATATATATAACACCTATACAATTATTATTATCTATACATGTGAAAGCTATACTGAAAAGTTATTGACCACTTACTAAAATTTTGCTATTTTTTAATTCTCTTGCTCAGACTGAAAAACTTTTCAGCACTTCTTTGTGTGTTGGTTGGTTGTTTTGTTTTATGGCATATCAATCTCAGTGGGTCATTTAATGCCAACAAAATTTTGAAATAAATTCATAGCGATAGTTTGGTAAAAAAAAGATTTACATATATTTTTTAACCATTTTTCAATTACTCGTATTTTTGAGTACAGTCCAACTTCTCTTAGAAAATTTACAATCTTGGATGGTTTTATTTTTGTAAAAGTTTTCTTAAATTACTCACTTCATAACACTTTATTCACACTAGATCAAACCTACACACTCTAAATGCATATGTTTCACTGTAAATTTCACTTGGCATGTAGTGCATATTAGAAATTCTGTGCCCTCTAGTAAATAAAGTTGCTTAAGGTAGGTGTGTCCTATGCACAGGTAGGTCATCATGACTTGTTCTCTTCTATTTTTGTGTTCTGAGTGCCATTCTCCAATAGTGGGTATAATGTTTTGGAGTTTGTTATTAATAAATGTATCCCAATGATGCTGCCATTTTTTTTTTTGTTTTTTTAATCATATCACCCCAAGCAAGGCGGTAACGCCACTGATGTGCAGGGAGCTACGTAAGGGTAAAAAGAATGGAAAAGAGAAAGCCAGAAACCACATCCTAAACAGGGAACAAGGGATGGGCCTCTTCACCTGTTCAATAGACGTGGGTGGAGTGTGAACCGGATGATAGTTTAGTCTATCTAAATTTAATGATAATTTTCTTTATAACCATCTTATTATCAGAGTATGGAAACTTTGTGTTTGTTATTGCATCCTTCAAGGCTTTTTTTGCCTCCAAATCTACCTTGTCTCATTGTGTGTGTATATATATATATATATATATATATATATATATATATATATATATATATATATAGTGTGTGTGTGTGTGTGTGTAATAACATTGTCATCTTATTTTGTAGTATTGCAATTGTTTGATATGACACCATTCCAAAGCAGGAATATGACCTTTAAACTTAGTTAGGGACTCACAAACTCTACAACATTGTCATTTCATTAAATTCAAGTGCCTTTTTCAGTTACACCCAACCCCCCTGCATTACATCTTAATATCATTACTGATCTTCCAGTAATGATATTTTTATGAAGTAACACCCATGTAAAGATTAAATAAAATGAGGATACTAGGTGTTTCCATTATTTGGTCCACCCCTTGTATGTGTGTGAGTAATTGTCATTGGTCATTCCAAGATCAGTCACGAACAATGACCTTTTTAAAAGCATTCATGTTGACCATGACCGCATGATTCTCTGCCATGTCATTCCAGTAGAATCCTCTCTCTTATTTCTCTATCTTCTGTTTTTTGTTTCTTACTGTATTTAGTATTCATTAGGCACTAATCAAGCAACCTTTTGTTTCATCTGCTATACTTTTTTACTTGCTATACATCCTACCCACCAGTCAATTTGCTGATATTTCTTCCCTTGGTCTGTTCTCTGATCCATCATGGCCTTTTTCCTGTCTTTAGGAATTATTCCTAGCATTGCACTTTCTATTCTGAGTTTCTTATCAACTGATCTTTTTAAATTTCCATATTTTCCATCTTTGTGATATTTCTATTATTACACATTGGTTTCACAATTTATATTTTAAGCATATTGGCAGGTTGCTACTGAAAATGTTTATAGTCAATGCTTTCCAGCTGATCTTTATATATTTGCAACCAATTATATATCAATTTTTAAAATTTTTCAAGAGTTGTCCTTACCCTGCTCTAAGTAGACGTATTCCTGGAATTCTCTTAATTCTTTGTTCTTTTTTCTTTGGATCTTTATCCGAATGTTACAATTCATTGTTAGTTTTATTTCTGTTCATTTTCAAACTGTCATTGAAACTTATCCTATTTTTAGGTTATTTTGCTTTTCTTGTAATTCATTGAATTAAATTGTTACAAGAGTAGATTAAAGAGGGAGATGGGCGTATTATGAGGATATGTAGGATAAATATTGAATGATTGTAGTTATGGTCTGGGAATCATTTTCTTGGATGTTTATTCCACAAATTAATAGTTCCAGGGAAGAATCTGTCTGATTTGAACTTTCTCTTTACTAATGGAATAGAAAATAAATGAGGATGATTATTTAGTTAAATATTGTTAGGAAATCATAGGCATTTCTCAATCTGTACTTGTGCATATAACAGGACTAGATGTGCTGTGTGAGCTGTGGATATTCTCCACAGTGATTTCTTGCCATACAATCAATAAGCAAGTTGGCAAAGTCTTGGTGCATGAGAAGAGACAAAAGTTGAGGCAGGACAAATTTCATTCTAAAATGCACCTACTTGTAGTGTCCTGAGCATATGACAGTGCCTGACTGAGGAGAACACTGCTGTACTCAAACAACCTCTATATTTACCTGAACTAGCTCTAGGAGATATTTTTCTTTTCTCCAAGTTCAAGGGCATGGATTGAAGATTTGGAGTACATTAAGAAGAGTGTAAGGATGGAGCTAAATTGCATCCAAGAAGAATTCTTCCAGAAGTGCTTAGAAGCAGGGTAGAGAAAGATGGAAAAGTGCCTTAGACTCTAGAGTGATTAATTTGAAGGAAAAATCATATACCTTATAGGTTTTTTTAAACTTTAGTTTTGACTACTCATTACACAATCTTTGATGACATATAAGATCTCATATTTCAGCAGAAAATACCTAGAAAAAAATTATTGCATGCCACATTGAATGGCATTTGAATTTTACTCATGCTCTGTATTTGTGCCAATTTGTAACTAAGTATCATTTCAGTCAGTTAAGTGCCATACGTGATACACGCTTGGGTGATCATGTCTCTTTTGAGACATTACTGACTGAGCAGAAGATTATCCCACAGGATGTTGCCATTACTTTCTGCAATAGATTAGTTGCCAGCCAAGGCTATAGAACCTAATCTGTCCTGTTATTTAACCCATAACTGGAGGGAAAAGATGGATTAATACCTTTCCTAAGAGTATTTGCGCATAAGTGAATGCAATGAATTCAACTGGAATTTGAACTCGGCTCCCCAATTTCTCATTCCAAGCCGATATATCCACAGCACCACAAGTATCATTGAGCAGACCTTAAAAAGAATATTTACAGAAGATAGTGAATAAAAAAAATGAGAATAAATGACTAAATATCACTTGTATAAAGAAAGAATGCATGGTTGTCAAAAAGAGGAACATCCTCAGAAGTGAATTACAAGCTGAGGTTAGCAAATTCATGTGATAACATAAATTTAAATATTTTGGGGTATTTTAACAGAAGATTGAAAGTGTGACACTGAAATCTGAAGTCACATTGGATTAAAGAAATTTAGTATTTCAAAAGCTGGGGTAGTAATTTAATGGTAGGATTATTTCCAAACAGATTTTGGTTGTTGTTATGGAGTAGTTTTTGTACTGAAGGTTATAATTGTGCTATGTCAGTTGCTAATCAACTTAACGTATCCCAAATGTTAGGAACTTGGTAATCTTCCACTGAAAGCTGGCTCCTTAGTATTCGGCTAACTACCAACTAATATCAACTGCCTAGTAGTTCTACTGAACTTTAATAGAAGTCTAAAGAACTTCTATGAACTTCCCTTTAACTCTTATTAATATAGGAGGGAGAATCCATTATCTGAGGAATAGGTGTGTTTCACCATAACAGTTATCCAAGTCAAGTTTATAACAAGTGTCATAATTTGTTTCATTTTTAGAGTAAAAAAGAATCATTTATTTTTCTTTTGCTTTTAATCAGGTAAAAATGAGAATAAAAGAAAGCTAGCCAAATATTAAAAAAAAGATTTTTAAATTCTTAATAACAGACGACATTGAAAGAAGATCATTTCCAAATTATTTTAGTTATCAGTTTGTGAAACTGTCAGATTGGCAGAGGATGATGTCAAGTAAACTCAATAGATATGATGTCAACAAGTTAATCGTTCTTAATTAGAACAAATGTGGTTCTCAGAAAACAAAAGAAAAGTTGAAGATTGTAAAACTATTAATTCTGCTATTATCTTTAGTTTGTCAGTACAGTTCTTCAAGTCACCAAGTGTAATGATAATTTTCTTTACTTTTATTATTATTCAAACTAATATCCTCATCTATTTGTTTTAGTTACTTCTTCTTGCTGTCTCCCTTCAGGACATAGGTGATCATGGCCTTCCACATCTTCCTATACCTAGTGGCTCTTAACACACCTTCTCCTGTTACTCCTCCCAAACCCTGCTCAATTCCATTATATATGTCATGTGTTACTCTCCTCTGTCTCTTCTTCCTTTTATTTGTTCCCTGAGTATCAGATACTCCAAGTTCTCCTTCCTTATTACATGTCCCAGAAACTTCAGCTGTCTTTTCCTAATACATCAGTATCAGTTTCCTTTTCATTTCCATCCTTTCCAAAACCTCATTATTACTCACATTATTTGTTCATGGTATCCTCAGCATCCTTCTGTAGAACCACATTTTGGCTGCTTCCAATCTTTCTCTCATCTTTGATGAGTTGTTCAACATAGCGTGCTGCATTGACGGCATATTGATATGGCCAAAGACACATTCCAGAAGCTGAGTAGAGTATTGAGAGACAGAAAAATTTCACTGGAAACAAAAAAGAAAGTACCGGACTGCTATGTTTCAGTTACTATTACTGCAGATTTCCTGATGTTATTTTGCATTGGAATTATTCTAAGAATGAGTGGGCCCGTGCCATAAAAAATGACAGCAAAATATTCATATCCATATGCAGTCTAAAAAGAAAGCAACATATATATTGATGTACCTACTATTGGATATCTTACATTAAGACATAAAAAAAAAAATCCAAAACTCTGAGCATGACAGGAGGGAAATATATAATATAGATATATAAATAAATAAATACAGAATGGTCTTTATTATAATAGAGAGGATATGTATATATTCTTCACTACTTGATAATATAATTATTGCAAAAAAAATAAAATAAGGCACTGTTAAAATAGCAAACACATGGTACGAATTTTCAGAACTGATAGTAAAGTTAAATAACTGTTAGTAACGAGAATGAACTGAGCTGATGTTGCCTCGCTACTGTCTCTCTCTCCCTAAGCATAACAGGAGGGAAATATATATACACACACACACATACACACAATGATCTTTATTATAATAGAGAGAATTATTCTGACTTGTATTTTCATCATTGTTACTTTGCACACATCCAGGATTTCTTTCTAAAGCTTTTTCTTTCTTGTTTTATGAAAGAGCATTTCCAATTAACCTTGAAATTATTTTAGTACTGTTTATTTTTGCTAAAGTTTGCAAGCCTCAACAGCCGCTCAAGTTAGAGGGTTATTAAATAAGGTATGTTATAGAAATATAAGCGTAAGTTGTAGAAAGTAAAGATTACGATAAAGAAAATAGATAATAATTATCTTGTGACATAAAGTGTTAGTGTTCAATGTAGCATCTATGTAATAGTCTGTTTCACAGAGTCATGGTCTTTGGGAAATGTTGTCTGAATAGAAGTTTGTTCTTAGAATTTAAATATGAAGGGTGATTTGACAACATGGATGAAGCATGGTATGCCCTTCTTTGGTATTATATTTTTTTAATAACTTTTTCATTTCATATCAGTCAATCAGTCAGTCGAGTTTCATATGTGATACATGCTTGGACGATCATGTCTTTTTTAATCCATAGCTGATGAGGCAGAAGATTTTGCTGAGGTAGGTTGCCATTTCTTTTTGTGATAGACTGGTTGCTAACCATGGCTATCTGTCCTGTTATTCAAACCCTAGCTGAAGGGAGAAGAGATGAATTCATACCATTCCCATTTTGTGCGTAAGTGAATGCAACAAATTCAACTGGAATTCAAACTCTGCTCTCCAATTTCACATTCCAAGCCAATATCTATTACACTTCAATGTATAATTTTATATCAGTCAGTTAAGTGCCATAAGTGATACACGCTTTGGGTGATCATGTCTTGAAAGAGACATGATTGATTATCCCACAGTAGGTTAACATTGCAGTCTGCAGTAGACTCATTGTCAGCCAAGGCTATAAAACCCAATCTGTCTTATTATTTAACTCATAGCTGGAGGAAAGAGACAGATTAATACCATTCCCAATAGTATTTGTGCGTAAGTGAATGCAACAAATTCAACTGGAATTCAAACTCAGCTCTCCAAATTCACATTCCAAGCCAATATCTATTATGTCACAGAGATCTGTAAACAGCATACAATGAAATAATGACATACATCATATCAGATTTTATTATGCAAGATAACTTCTTCACAATATGATTGGCATTAATTAAACAATATTAGTGCGGTTGCAGAATATAATTAATTGATTTGTAATGTTGCAAGTTACAGTGTTTTGTGTCACCTTGCTGCAAAAAGTTTAAATGTCCGTGTTATTTCTTAATTTAATTTTTTAAAAATTATATCTTTTGTTACTGATATTTTCACATATCCTGCTTCTGTCATGTATTTTGTTCTCTCCGTTATTGTTAATTATCAAACTTTTTTTTACTTCAGCCCTTCTCTCAACTTGTTAAATTTAGTATATGCTTACCTACTGTTGTCTATCAATGCTGAAAAATTAACATGACATAATTGAACTAGATTTTACCATCACGATTTTTTAGTTGCTAGAAGACATCACAACTTCATATGAATTCCTTCATGTTTTCCATGCTTTCTTTTTTTAAGGATTAATATGATTAGATAGGCTTATCTATCATGTTATTGAACAGAAGCAGTGGTTCATGCCAAGTTCCCTAATCTGGATATGGATTACTAGTTCTCTCTTTGTTATTCTAGGACCACAATGGTTTAACTGTCCTTAACTTTTTGGTTATCAGAATAACCAATGACTCTCACATATCTATTGTGAGAGTACCAGGTTGGCAGATTTTTGGTTGCTGTTTCTGACTGGTTATTAAGAGCCTGAACTCTTTTGTAGCACTTAAAGAGGTTGTTCTGATCAACAATCACATAATATTGGGGTATCTGTAGTGCCATATTGTGCATGAGTAGGTGTCCCTGCATGTATTTCCAGTGGGAAACCTTGAGGCCACATTATGCTATGATCTCAGCCATGAACTGGTTATTGTGTTTTATTTTCTCTCCTCAAAAAAAATTTTCTGGAAAACACAACAAAAAGAAATACATCCAAGCCAGCAAATGAAAATCAACTACCCCCATCAACCTGCTATTCTTCATTATATGCAGTATTTGTTCAAATTTCTGCAGCATAATATCTTTTTTCCTGTAATGATCATGTGAAATATATACCTTTTGTCAAATCAATTTGAATTCTTCCATTGCTACCAATGAATTGTTGGTTCCAGGTTATCTTCCCTTTTACTGAATAGATTCCAGTATTCACTTGCATGGCCTTGGTGTTTACATCTGGGATACTCTTCTGCAGACTACTATTTCATGTGCTTCTGTCTTCTTTTACTAAACTTTGTTAGCTCTTTTTTTTTATTGCTCCTCCTCCTTCTCAAGACTGCAGTATATTAGACATGATATGTGACAGTATAGAAAAAGCACTTTCTCTCCATACATCTGTGAGCATTTTAATCTTTGGTGACTTTAATGCTCACTATGACGCATGGCTGAAACATTGTAATGGTACTGATGTTCCTGGTATTCAAAAATTCAGTTTTTCTGTTGTCCAATCTCTTACTCAAATCATGGACTTCTACACCCATTTCCCCTTTCTTGTTGCTTACTTGCTTTGTCTATAGAATTTTCAATATCTTTCTCTAGAACCACATAGGGAGATCGTCCATCCATCACTGCCATATAAGAGGATGAATAACACATTGTAGTTGAGTACTCTTCTTTGTTTCCAATGTAATTTTTAACTTCTCAACAACTTGCTTAGCTTTATGAATTTTTCTTGCACTCATCCAAAGAATGTATTCCAATCTTGGTGTTGCATTTTCAATCCTCTTTTAAAATCTAAAAACCTAAGACTCATTGATGACCCCTTGCCATCAATAAGGGGGCTGTCGATGCTTATGTAACTTGTCTTTTTTACAGATAGTGGTGTTGACCCTACACAAACCCATTTATATTCCAGGTGTAGTAGATTGACTACCAACAAAGGATGTAGAACCCAATCTGTCCTGCATAGCTTGAGGAAGAAGTGATGGATTAATATCTTCCCTGTGGGTAATTTGCATGTAAGCGAATGCAGTGAATTCAACTGGGTTTTGAACTCAACTCTCCAATTTTTTTCATTTTGAGCTGATATCCACTACACCACAGTGCAAATCAATTCTGTTAAAACTCTTTCCATATTTTTGGACTTATGCACCTGCTTGATGTTGATACCTTCAATTTGTTTACTAGAATTTCTAAGAAACAATAATAAATACTTAAAGTAATATTAATGTTGAAATGGTAAAAACGTTAACGAAATTGATATCTGAAAAACTTTATGATGGTTACAAAATGTTAAGGTGCCAAAATTAACAAAGAGAAAACAATAATTAATTTCCGATACATGGCATATTATTTTAATTAAATACGTTTCTATGGCCTTTATGCTTTAAATTAAATTCTAAATAAAAATGTAACTTGAAAAGAGAATAATGGCATTCTCAAAATTGGTGACATTTTGCACTACCACAAACAAAAGACAATGAAGGAAGCACCTATCAATACCAGAATGTGTGATATCAGCTGCTGGACACAGGAGAACCGTTTTCCCTAAAAATTGTTTTCAAAGAATGTTTTTATAAAGTAGCACTGACAGATCAGTCAATGCTGAATGTTTCTTTATTAGTAAACAATTAATATTACTATTACCATTTCTGAGAATATCAATTAAAACAAAGACAATGTGAAAGAAACTAAAGGTAAGGAAGATGGTAGTTCCTTAAAAAGAAAAAAAAATGGACCACTGGCTTTTGGCCTTATCTAGAGTGTCATTAAATATATCTGTTCCATTTTTTACTTCAGTGACCAACTTTAAAATACTTAAACCAGTTTTAGGATGTTGGGGTTAGACATTGTTTCATTTCTTTCTACATTTGAATTTTTGAGATTAGGTTTACTACCTTAGAGTTTAATTTCAGCAATATTTGCAATTACCATCATATCAACAGAAGATACAACTGAAATAATAATATGGTTTTCATAATAATAATAACAATATAAAAAGGTGTTATTCTTTAAATGTGTACATAAAATAAGCTTTGGATGATAGGTCTATGCAAATGAAAATACTGTAATGTGTTAAAATATTCTTATACAAAATGTAGCACACACATAGTAGCAGTAGAATTTAAGGCTCTGTCTAGCTCTCTTTCTGAACATCTGAATAGGTCACAATTTCAGCATATCTTCTTGCTACCTCAGTGAGAGATATGAAGCTATAGAGAAACAGCAAACACTCAACTGTCCTTCATCAGAAAGTCCATGCTTAAGGAATCAGTGTATAAGCTAGGCCACAAAAATCTCCTAAGCTGGCCAAGCAGATACTTGAATACAATATGGGAACTAGTAATACAGAGTACGAGTGAAAAACAACAATCTCAACTAATTGTAATAAAAACTCTGGTAAAAAAAAATGGTTACTGTGATATTAGGTTTAATATGCATAGCCTAGTGGATAAAGGCATTGCCTTTATCTAATGACATAGTGTTGTGAGTTCAATGCCTGGTCACAGCAGAGGTGAACAAAAACTTGAAGAGTTGCATTACTGAAGGGAAAAGAATAAACACAGAGATATCTAGAAAAAGGCATGGTATGTGAAATTAGAACAATCTACCCTGATGAACTAAAAAAATTGTTTGGATCAAAATTTCAATGTATATCACCTGACGAAGGCGGGAGTGTATACTGGCCAAAACATTGTGAATATAACAATAAAGATGAGGACAATGTCAAAAATGTAAATACTTTCATGCCTTTATAATAAAAAGGATTTACAATAAGTAAAATGTAGTAGATTATTTCTCAGTAGAAACAGTAAGTATATTTTTGAACTATACTTATTTTTTTTTTTTCTGGCTGGTCCATAATGCTCACTCACAGAAATCATTATAATACATTTATAATACATATAATACATTTCCACAAATATTTTTATGGTAACTACTTTCTACCCTGGTCCCTCATCCATATGAATTTAAGCATGACACTAGACTCCCCTTTTTACTCTTGAAATAGTTAAATGCTTCTGCTGTAATATAACAATCTGGCCCCACCCGAGGAAGTGATGCAAGCGATGGTGTTTCCCGTCGGTGGAGGGGTCGGCGAGCGGCAGGGCGGGTGTTTGTGAGATACATCCTGTCGAGGCCGGAGCGGATGTCGTTTGACCTTATTTCCGACAGCGGCGGAAATGACTACGGAGGCAAACAGAACAGGTGTCTCTGGGAATTACGTGGGCGTTGCGTGGGCGAGGCAGGACCGGAAGGAAAGTCCCGGTTCTAGAAGACTATATAAAGACCTCGACACACGGATTCGCTAGCAGAGAACGACCAGTGGAAGCAGAGAAACACCACAGGCAAGACTACACTCCCGTCAACCCATTCTATGTGCGCTCTCACTCTCCTGTTCTCTATTCCACACGGTTCGTCGTCATTAATAAAAATATAACCTTATATTTTTATATATGCGTGTTTGTTGTTTTGTCGTCGTACGGCAATATATAACACTGCTACTTCTGCTCCAACAGTTTATTTTCTTGCATTTCCAGCCTGTGGAACTCCCTTCCATTTCTTCTTCAATAGCTACAATCTCTAAAATTTCAAATAGGATGTCAATTGCCATCTTCTATCCTGTTGTTCTTTTATCCTTTCCCCACTACCATTTTTTTTTCTCATTGTAACCCCCTGCATGCTAGATTTTTTTTTCACCTTGCTTGAGGTGAAAAAAAAATCATTTTCATCTACGCTAATACCTTGATATATTATATATAAACTAAAAATTGGTATAAAACCACTTGGATCCACTTGAATGAGGAAAAATCTTTTTCAAACTTCATCTCAGTCCCTGACCAATGCAGGGGAATATTTTGTAAAATTTATTATTTTACATAGTGGCTTATTTAAGAATTTTTATATAAAAAATATATTTTTGAATATAATCTACTTTAGAGAATAAGCAATCTATTTAAAATAGTCATGTTCTCATGTATGTATTTATACTAGCATAAATATTAGTAAACAAAATAATTTAGCTACCCTAGATGTACATATTTTTACTGGCATAAGTACAAATAACTATAACTTTATGACCCTGATGAGCGTTGTGTAAAAGAAATGTAGAAGTTGGTCAAAAGACAAGTCAACGGAAGCACATTAATTTATTAACTACTGACATAAATATATAGATAAAATTTAATTTTCTTTCAGGAAGACCTCATCTGGAATTAATTTTTTTTTTCATCTTTATGAAATCCAAGTTTTAAACTTTCTTAAATGTTGCAAAGATTATAAAAAGTTTACACAATTATGAGATTTGAAATATGCAAAAAATGCTTTTATAAATCTATTGAAATACATTTACAATCTACTTAAAAAATGTAATTTCTGAAATTTAATTTTTCCTTAATCATATCTAGTATTGTAATCAAAATGTGATTGCTGTCAATAAAATAGAAATGTCTGTAGAATCAGAATCAATATTATTTGGTTATTCTTGCATAATACATAAATTGGCTGCTATTATTACAATCTCGGGGGACTTTTTTTCACTAACTTTTTAATTGTAAAGCAAGCATTACATAGAAGAATAACTTTTTTCTTTCCACTTGGCTGCATTTATGCATTTAAGATCTCCAATTTAATAACATTTTGATATATATATATATATATTCATTCAAATGTATGTGTGTCTACACATGCATTTTTATATCTATATATAAATATATATATATATATATATATATAAATGCCTTGTGCTCTAATTGTGAAGCAAATATAATTAAACATCCTTTGTTAAATATATTAATAGAGCAACAATGACATAACTCAACTAAAAATATTTTTATCAATAACTATGACCTGCAGAACTGAGCATTTTATGAAAATATTTTTGTTTTATTCATTACATATATTGATAGATATAACATGTACTTGTTTCTTCTTCTGTTGCTGTGTGTGTGTGTATATATATATATATATATATATATATATATATTTATATTTTTGTTTTTCTTTAATCCGAAGTGGAAGAATAGGAAGGTAAATTCCAAGAACCTGATCCTAATCAATATTAAAAATTTTTAACATTAAAATGTGATGCAGGCAGAGCGCTCAATGTATTAAGAATACAGAGCCAATATAAATGTTCTTATATCCGCTTCAAAAAGCAGATATAAGAACAAGTTAACATATAATAAATCTACAATAAACTCCAAATCATCCAAAAATAAAAATAAATTAAACTGTAGAAAAAGAAAGATAATTTGGTTTAACCCCCCTTATTGCAAACTAACTAACATCAATATTGGTAAACATTTTCACAAGTTAATAGACAAACATTTTAATAACAGTAACCCTCTATGGAAGATTTTTAATAGGTACACCCTTAAAATTAGTTATTCCTGCACCCCGAATATGGACAGCCTCATTAGTTCCCATAAGAGGAGTATTCTGGTGAAGTTGCGCAATGCTGAATCTAGGTCCGGAATTCTAAACGAATGCAACTGTAATTCTGTGGATGCCTGCCTGGTGGAGGGAAAATGCAAATCCACCCAGGTGATTTATGAAGCCCACATTTCTCCATCTAACAAAAAAAACGACTTCCAGACCTATATCGGTATGTCTGCCGGTCCTTTCAAACAAAGACTGTATAATCACAGGTACTCCTTTTCGAACCCTGGTCAGAGGTACCAGACAGCCCTTTTGCGGGCATTCTGGAAAATGAAAGAAGGGCTGGATCCTGAAATTAGCTGGAAACTGATAGGTTCAGCCCATATTCTGAGGAATTTTTGTGATAGATGCTGTCTATGTTTACTGGAAAAAATTTCAATATTAAAATACCCCCACCAACACCGGCTACTGAATCTGAACTCCTATTCCTCCCCTTCTTAAATATACCATTTCAACACCCTGTAACCCCCGACTACCAGCTCTGTTCTTTTCCACTTTGTGACCATTGTTAACCAAAAACCCCTCAACACTCTAACTCAGGGCCTTCTCCATTTGGAAATAAAATGTCGCTGACGTGATGTAGAGTCTCTATTAGAGATCCTATGTTGAAATGTACATCCGACACCTTTGAATTTTGAAAATTTTCTCTAATTTATATATAAATATATATATATATATATATATACACACACACATATATATATAGATATATATATATATATATATACCTTGAACTCAGTCTCTCATGCAAGTGGTAGATTTCCAACACCTTTCTAGTATCTATGAAGGACATGCTTCCCTTCTAGAGCTCTGCTTCAATTCTATTCCTGACTTTTGCCATGTCATGCAATTCTGCCCTCTTGGAAACTTTTATCATGCTTTGGTTTGCACTAATATCTGTTTTCAGTCCCCCTTCCCCAATGATACTCCTACCAGAATAATATCTTCCTGCAAATAAGAGATAAAACTGGGAGTTCCATGGTTTCCTTTATGATGTCCTTATGAGCAAAGGGTTTAGCCTCCCTGTTGATGTCTGAGCTTCTAGGATCTCCTCCTCTGTGAAAGCTGGCATTGATGCTTTCATCCCAGCCAGGAAGTTCAGACTTAAACATCATTACATATATATATATATATATATATATATATATATATATATATACACACACACACTCAAATGTATATATAAACACACACTGCAAACATTGTGTCTGTTTGTTTTTAATTAAATTCATTCATACTCACAGATAATCTTTTGCATTTTATAATTGAAAGATGTAAGAAATGAGCCGTAACTTTGGCAGTTGATTTTATTATTATTTCTTGATGTTCCCAAGTACTTTCAATCTCCCTCCAAGAACATCTTCAGGGTTGTGAGTTGCGGGGAAAAAAAATAACTGTGGTTGTGGTAACAAAAAATAACAGCAAAACTGTGTTACTAAAAATTACCATCAATTTTCTTCTTGCTTCAAATGTAACGGTTGCTTAGCATTCATTGGAATGTGAAAATCATCCAAAAGGGAAATTTTTAATGTTGTAAGATCATGGTCATGCACATGTTCAAGCATGAAAAAACTGTTCTTTTTATAAACATTTACAAACATTACTACAGAATTCATAGCTGATTAATTGATGGCTTAATGTTTTTAATGAATATTGCTCAATGGTCTGTAGTTTGCTTTTATTGTTTCCTTGGTGTAGGATAGTTGTGTTATCAATCATTATTTCATTCTATTGTGAATGTAGATAGGAATGTTGTTGTAGATGTCTAGAAATGGATGAATGGTCAGATATTTGTAATGTAAGATGCCTTGTTAATGTTGTTGTTGTAAATCCAACATATATATTATTTTTTTGTTGGAGGTACATTCTCCCAAGGGACATTTGAATTGATATGTAGTGTTGGTTTTATGTAATACATCAGGTGTACTCACATATGCACAAAAAGAACCTTCAGATATTAGAGGCCGTCTACATTAAATGAAAGCAACCCACACTCAAAAAATTACATTTCAGTCTAGTCACAACACATTACATTGCATTTAGAGATATGATTCTGTTGTTAGCATTTTGATCTTTCACTTGGTGTGACATCTTAAAACTGTATTGCTAATTTACTACCTGCATCTGCTACTTGGTGACTGTTATTGTTGCATAGCAAAGTTTTATATCAACAGAAGTGAAATTTCATATTTGATGGTAGATATCTTTATGTTAATGTCTCTACAACCACTCTGAAGATAGCTCATGTGATCTGAAAATTTAGAGCCAGCCAAATAAAATAAAAATACCTACATGTTGAATAATTTTTGTCTTTATTTTTACCAGAAATTAAAGCCAAAATACAATGTTGAAAATGGCTCATAAAACATGATAGATATTCATTGTCTGTTATATGTGTGTGTGTGTATATATATATATTATATCACTTCCTATTATGTTGCTATTGGTTCTTTTAAGTATTTTTTTTGTTATGTTTGATTATTATTTTCACCATATTTTCCATGCAGCTGTAGCTGATTTTGACTGTGATTTTGTTGATGATTTTTGATAGTTGTGTTTGGGGAAGTGTTTACCTATAATGTTGAGAAATATTTTCCTATTTTTGTTTTTATACTGCTTTTGTAGGATAGATTATACAAGACTATGCTATTTTTTCTAGTGTTTTTGTTTAGTTTATTTTCATTTGTGTATTAAAGCTTATTTGAGTATTCACTACTTCTTAGAACTGACTCATATGTTTCTTTGTTTTTGAAGAATATTTTTATGTTAACTAAGTTAAAAGATAATCTTTTGCTTACAAATATGGGTATGTGTCTGAATGTATTTGGATAGTGATTGGAATTTTTAAAAATATATTGATTTGTTTTCTTTTCTGTATGGTTTGTATGCAATGTTCGTGTTACATCTAGAGAATTTCCTTTTTTTTAGTTTTGTTTTTATGCCTATTGTAAATCCTAGAGAGTTGAAGTTTTTAATAATTTGTTTCCCTATATTTTACATAATTTTATTGTTACAGTTTGATAGAATTATAAGTCTGTTAACTCTGTATAAACCTATATTTTCTTTATTGATGATTTTTGTTAGTTTGTTGATATTTGTTGACATTATAATGGTGTCATCATGAAACTTTGGGGTTGGCATTAACCTACTCACAGTGCTCAGGTTACGTTTGTACTTATTAACTCTCTATCTCCAACCCAATATTGAGAACTTTACAGTCAAAGTTTTGCTTGCCAAAATACATTTTATCAGCAAATTCACAAAAAAACAGTTTCTGTATGTGTATGTCTTTAAAATATGTGTCTGTATATGTTTGTTTCTGTGTATTTAGATATATGTATGTGAATTTATATGTGTGTGACTACAGAGTGTAGTGGGTAAATTGGTGCCATTTAAAATTCTTAATTTTGCACATGTGCATTGTTTATTTTTTATATTGTTGATTGCGCAGTATAATAGGGTCAGTTGAACACTGTCTGACAAATTGCTTAGCATTCATTAGAATGTGGAAATCATCCGAAATGGAATTTTTTATGTTGTAATGTCATGGTCATGCACATGTTAAAGCATGAAAAAACTGTTCCTTTTATAAACATTTTAGAACATTACCACAATATTTATAGCTTATTGACGGTTTTAGTTTTTTAATGAATATTCCTCAGGGGTCTGTAATTTGCTTTTGTTGTTTAAGTGACAATCTCTTTGTACTTATTAACCCTTTATCCCCAACCCAATATTGTAGCACTTTACAGTAAAAGACTTGCTTGCCAAAATACATTTTATCAGCAAATCCACTGAAAAAATAGCCTCTGTGTAGAGTCAATTGAACACTGTCTGTGAGAAAAAACATCATCATGACACAATTCACTTGTTCAGAAATTTTGAACAGCATGCTGTACTGCTTGACATTCATACCGAAAGCTCCAATATAAATATTTCAGGGAGTTTGGGTGTCAATCTGAGGACAGTGCAAAGGATTCGTAAAGAGTTGGATGAGTTTAATGGTGATTACGGCAGCTTGGAAAACTCACTCTGATCGTTCTGATGAAACAAGAACTCAAGAATTTGTTAATAAGAGAATCAGACATTACATCTGGCAACATCACTATGCCACACAAGCAGGAGAACTTGTGTGTGCATGTGTGTATATAGTTATGGTTAAATAAAAAGAAGACAAGAGGAAAACTGTATTTAACTCACCAACGCATTTCGTCCAGTGATGGACTTTATTAAGGCAAAAAGACAAAATGAGTTTTATTCCTAATTACATATCTATAAACAAACAGTGTCGGCAATTATTAAAGATGCTCACAAATCATTCAAAAAAATTAACAGAAAATTTTAGTTTCAGAATTCCTTCATGTGCAGTGTAATGTCACAAGATGTTAAAATGAAGGGAATTTAACTGTTTTCTTTGGACTTTTTAGTATGTATGTTAGTCTATTTGAGTATCATTTCCATAAGAAAATGTAAGATTGGGAATAAACCGGGGCGCAAATTGATATTTTGGTAGTACCGGATGGCGGTGCTCTCAAGAATTTTTCTTCTGAATAAATTGCTTACACTTCTTATTAGTTTGGCATTTTTTAAATTGAAATTGTGGTAGAATTTATTTCTGTGAATCACTAATGCATTCTTAGATTGTTATGAGTGATGTCTCTTCTGTGTTCATATATACAATTTTTTAGATTTCTACTTGTTTCTCTGATGTACATTGAGGATCAATTTTAGCAATTTATTTTGTATATACCTGCTTGTTCATTATTATGATTTCATTTTTTTAGATCTGACAATGTCCCTAATAATTTTTGAGGTAGCTGTTACTATGTGTGTGTGTTTCTTAGATGGGATAAATTGTTTTGGATAGTGGATGCAGTGGAGTTGGTGAGTAGTATAATATATCTGTTATTGTTTAAATTATTATTGATAATAATATAATATTGATAATGTTACTTTTGTTTTGGTTGTATATTTTGTGTGCCTTTCTTTTTGCATTGTGAATAAAGTGATATGGATAGGATACTGTAAATTTCTGTATGTGTTTTCCACGTATTTTTCTTCTTTTGCGAAATATTGGGGGCTGCAAATTCAAATGCAAATAAAGGAATTCTGAAACTAAAAAATGTTTTTAAATCTTTTTGAATGATCTGTGAGCATTTTTTATAGTTGCCAACACCGTTTGTTTATAGATACGTAATTTGGTATAAAGCTCATTTTGTCTTTTTGCCTTGATAAAGTCCATCACAGGACAAAACATATAGGTGAGTTAAATACAATTTTCCTCTTGTCTTCTTTTTATTTAACTATCCTGTCCTTAATCATAGATCATAACTGAGTATATTTTTACATATATATATATATATATATATATATATATTTCTATGGACTGACATTTCATAGTGACTTGAAAATCGCCAATTACCGTCCTATTAGTCTCCTTCCAATCTTTGGCAAAGTTTTCGAAGCCATTATCAACGCCGAGGTGATTCAGCACCTTATGACCAACGGGCTTCTCTCTGACAAACAGTATGGGTTTCGCTTCACCAGGTCTACTGCTGATATGCTAACGACCATTACCGAGTACATATACCAGGCACTCGACAAGAATGGTGAAGCCCGAACCGTTGCCTTGGATATCTCCAAAGCATTCGACAGGGTCTGGCATGCTGGCCTCTTGTGCAAACTGTGGAGCTATGGGATAACTGGACATCTGTCTGACCTCATCCAGTCCTTCCTCTCTAACCGCACATTAAAGGTGGTATTAAATGGGCATGCTTCCCAAAACTACCAGACGAACGCGGGCGTCCCTCAAGGTTCTATCCTAGGTCCCACGCTATTTCTGATCTACATTAATGATCTCCCCGACACCATTAGATCCCAAGTTGGCATGTATGCCGACGACACAACAATCTACTCCCGCATCGATCAGAAACCAGGTCTGGACGACAAAGTGAACCTCGCTGCCGCACTGGAAAGGGACCTCCAATCCGTAGTGACCTGGGGTAGGAAATGGTTGGTAAATTTCAATGCCTCCAAAACAAAGCTGTTATCAACTAACCACCATAGACTATCGCATCTACCTCCCATTAGCATGGGACAGGCTAACCTCCCAGAGAGTAAAATACTACGCCTCCTTGGCCTTACACTCTCGGCGGACCTCAAATGGAATGACTATATTGAATCCATTGCCAAATCTGCTGCTATGAAAGTCGGCTCTCTGTGCAGGGCCCGGAAATTTTTCCCACCTGAAACTATTCTGCACATATACAAATCTACCATCCGCCCGTGTATTGAATATTGCTGCCATATCTGGTCGGGTGCCCCTGCTGCTCTCCTTGGGCTTCTTGACAAAATACAAAGGAGGATCTGTAACGTGGTTGATACTAACTTGGCAGACCGGCTGCAGCCGCTCTCACACCGGCGTGATGTAGCTTCCCTGTGCCTCTTCTACAAGTACTTTCATGGCTTCTGCTCTGATGAGCTTAGATCACTGGTGCCGCCCAAGCACGAATTTACACGAGATACTAGATTAGCAACTAGGT
This sequence comes from Ascarosepion bandense, assembly GCA_037127315.1. NCBI lineage: Eukaryota > Metazoa > Mollusca > Cephalopoda > Sepiida > Sepiidae > Ascarosepion > Ascarosepion bandense. The sequence goes on along the minus strand of JBBBDQ010001786.1, from coordinate 1,041,096 downwards.
CCCACCCTTTTACAGTTAAACAAATAAGATGTAACTGTAAATTCTACTCCAACAGCTTCTTTTCTCGCGCTTCCCGCCTGTGGAACTCCCTTCCACAAGTCTGCTTTCCCGACAGTTACAATCTCCAGGTGTTTAAATGTAGGGTCAATAGACACCTCCTATCACACTAACTCCCAACTATTCTCACAACACTCTCATCTACCCAACCCTCATTCTCGGTATCCTCACCCGCCTATCACCCACCCTCTGTTATGTCCTATATTTAACCAGCCTTTCTCCTCTCTACGTAGCCCCCTGCACAGTAGTGGCAGTGACATGCCTTGCTCGGGGTGAAACGCTTATAAAAAAAAAAAAAATGTATATGTATGTTGCAAGTAGGTAATGTTACTTTCATAAAGAAGTATATATTTATCTACAGCAGCCAAAGTGTCAACAACCATTGATAACCTTTGTAAAGAAAGACCAGTTTTTTATAAATGTAAGTTGAAATATTAGTAACAAAGAGTGTGCAATTTTTAGTTAATATGCGCTTTAAAATATAGGATAAATATTTAGAGAGATGATTTGATGTTCAAATCTTATTGAACTAATTTGAGTTTTAAGAAAAGAATTTGCATTTATTTGATAAATTCCATAGTACAAATGCTGCGTATAAATTTGTTCATCCATTTTCTGTTTTTGTTTTGAGAGTAAAAATTGGTTTGTTTCAGACATTGTATAAATATACTTCAATTAATGAAATGCAAACTGAATTAACTGGACAAAAGTACTGTTTTTTTTTAAATTTTTGTTTTGTGGGGAGGTATTTTGGTGTGGTATGGGAAAATTTAGAAGATTGTGTTTTAGCATTCAAAATTCTTTTGTCATATTGCAATTGGTTTTTCCAAAGATGTTTTCCCCATCAGGGAAATCAAGACAAAAATAAAGTCAAAGTAGAGAGAAAACAGAACGGTAATTTACTGGAAAGAATAAGAAAAAGAAAAAAATGTCTATTCTTAAAAAAAAAAAAAACAAGGTCAGAGTTGCTCGGATTGAAATTTATACAGTTTGTTGCAGGTGTATCAAAAATATTTTCATTTTTTAATCAACTGAGAGATCACAAAAAATCTCTTGAGAGTTCTTTTATATTATTTCAAATTTATGTAATACTGTATATATCTTTAGATGATCCTAGCTCCCCTGAGACTTTTCAAATGATGGTTGATGCTTGATGGTTACTCATATATATTGAATTTTAAATCGTACCACATGATGGTTGCCTATTTTAAACAGTATTAAAAAAAACATTTCTTGAATATTACTCACTTACCTTTTGCTAGATTTTGACTTTGCTAGGCCTTTGAATTATGATACTTTGTGTCTTTTGGATGTTTTGACTGACCTTTCAATCACCTGATGAACATTAATGAACATTTTCAAATTTAAAAAAAAAAAAACAATGATATCCTTGCTTTTGTATATAAACAGGGGCACTAAAATATATCCTACATTGCCTTAATAATAAAGTCCCTACAAGGAACAGAATGCATAGTCTAAGAACAGTTTTTCCTCTTTTCTTTTTTTATTTTATATATATATATATATATATATATATATATATATATATGTGTGTGTATGTTAGATTATCAACAAAACATTAAAGCTCAAAACTGTAAATAAATATTAGTAAAATATTTACAAAATCTGATAAAAAATAAATTTAAAGCAAAATATTGACATTCAACATAGAATAAAAAGCCCTATACTCACATTATAGGGTAAATATAAAATACATAAAATTAATATTCCAATGCAACCAATAGTCTTTGGAATTAGTTGCACCATTTATAAAATTTCTAAAGCAATCATAAAAATTTTTAACCCCCTCTACTTTTTTTCAGTTCAGCACATCGAAAAAATTCCATTAAATTCAATCAAATATATCGACATGAAAAACAAGATTATGGCTAGTATTTGTCTATAATTCTGAGATGAGGTTGTATTTACAGTATTAGGACTAATTTCCTCATCTTTGTTGCCATTTGTATGATGATTCGGCTGTTGTACACTCTGGCCTTCGTCCAGTGTGAGCTATTTCAAACCAAACCCTTTATTATAATCACTGGGATATATGATCTTCATTCCTTGTGTAGTAGTGCCTCTTTTGGTAATCATGAGTTATCTCCTTCTGGCCATGTACTTGTTCACCACTGCTGTAGATTTCATCCCATAGTGGGTGGTGATCTTTCTCCATCTATAGGTGGTCACCTACACCTGATTTTTCTATCTCTCCTTGTAATAAGGTTTTGCAAAGTTCTTGTAGCCTTACCTTAAGGAAGCAGTCTGTTTCTCCTTTATATCTCTTTCCAGAACTACATGGAATGGTGTACATACAGTCCTTATTCATGTCCTTCTCTGTTGGGGGGCTTACTTGAGAGAAGTATATGCAAAGTGTAGAACCACTTCTAAAGATTTTCTTGATGTTATATGGACCACAGATGCTTTGTATTTTCCCTGATAACCCCTTCACATAGGGTAGACAGACCATGGCTCTTTTCTAAGAGTTGTTATTTTCATGCACCCTAGACATGGATATAGTTGTTGGTTAGTTTCTGTGATTTGACCCAAAAGAGTTGTGCATTAAATACCAGGTTACAGCAGTGGTGAACAAGTAACTTACAGGGTTAGAGGGAGATAACTCATGACTCCCAAAAGAGGCATTACTATGCAAGGAATGAAGACCATATACCCCAGTGATTGTAATAAAGGGTTCAGTTCAAAATTCCTAACACTCGAAGAAGTCCAGAGCGTACAACAGCTGAAATGTCATACAAATGGCAACAAAGATGAGGACATTAGTCTGAATAATGTAAATACTGTAAAGTTATGGCTAGTTTAGATATTAAGTCTCTATATACTGACTGTTCAAAGTCTGGTGATAAACTGCATCTGGCGTGAAGGCTTAAGATCCTGAGGTTTTGAAGGGCATGAACCACCTCTCAATTGCTCATGTTCCCAGATTCATCCTGACCCGGGGCAGTAGCACATGTTAGGGTCCTAGTTATGGGCAAAATAGGTAACCTGCAAACTAGGGTCAACATGCTATAAAAGTATAACAAAAAAATTATAACTAAAATAGTAGCAATACATTTTCATAGTAAATAATTATTAGTAACATATTTCTGTCATGAAAAAAATATATTACAAGCAATACATTTCTATAACAAAAATAAAATTAGCAGTAATACATTTTTTTAAAAAGAAAAAAACAGCAATACATTTCTGTAAGAGAAATTACTAATACTTCCAAGAAAATTAAATTTCAATGTTAAATGACTAATCAGGAGTTGATATACTGCTAAACATACGCACTCAGTAGTTATTATGTAAATAAGCTAAACTTCAGCAACACAAATTTCTTTTGAATTTTATATAATCAATTTACATGTCAAAACTAAGCCTGAGTTATGTATTTACATAGTTTCAACATATTTTATTGAAGTTATTTAATTTATTCAAAAAACGACACTATAAAGTTATACAAGACCAGATAATCACTTTTCCTTTAATAACAAGGTAATAAAATTCACTACAGCTAATCAAGGCTTAGAACAGGACAAATGCTCATTAGGACATTTACAGATTAATCACTTCTTAATCAAGTTCTGCACTTGATAAAATCTATTCTTTTGGCCATCCATCATGTCCACCAATCTGGTGCTACAGAATCCCAAACAAAGAACTTTACCAAATAAAATAAATCACATCACATGAAGACTTTCAACAGCAGCAACAACTAAAATAAGTCAATTTTAATGCATATTTTAACCCAGTTTAGACACTTTTAAAACATTTACTTTACTGAGAAAAACTTGGCTATGAGATTTCTTGGTTATGAGATCCCAGTTTTTGAAGTTACTTCTTTTTCAGCAGTTGTTAGCCCTTTTCCATTCTCCATGTTTCAATATACATTCTTTATATATTCTATTTCAGAGGCCTTAAACAAATATGCAATTTTAATTTGCATAATAACATCAGGCACTCCATTTTTCTAGATTATAGATCTCTCAAAACTATTAAAGTGGCTAAGAATTTGGCTAGAGATTTTGCCGATAGTTCAAATGGATGCATTTAAATTTGACAAATACCGTTGTTATTTTTACTCATTTCCCCTTAAGCAAGGCAATAAAGAAACTAAGACAAAAGAGGTGAAATTGATTGTGAAAGAATAAGATAAACAGGAATATTAAAGAGTAAGAACAGTAAAGAGAGAAATCAAAAATATGGTAGATAACAATTGAAATTTCATTTAAATTTTTGAAAATCAAAGTTATCTGGAAAGCAAGAGGCTAAAAAGAAATTTCTACAGTGGGAATTGTGAGAAAAGCACTTACAGTTAGAACTAGCCATTTCAACTTTGAAATGATGAGACCTTGCTGCCAATCTAGTATTGTACTTAAATTCATAAAGTCTAGGTACCATAGAGCAAAGTTTATCAAAACAATTAGCATGAAAATATTTATGCAAAAGTAAAGGGAAGCTGTTGCAAGAAAAATGACTGAAGCTGGATTTCAGGTCAGGAGCAATAACCTTGCAGATTGTTTTTAGATTTTATCAAGAATCTCTAAATCTATGACAGTAGCACCATATGTGGCATCAATATTCAATATTCAAAACATTGATGAATGGTAGACATATAAATATGCAAAATAGATTCTGAAGAGAAAAATTGTCTTGCGTGATACAGTGAACCATTGATTTTGAGCATGACTACATGTATGGCTCTTTCATGAGCCATTCATGTCTCTCCAGACCTTCATTTCTTTTGGCAGCAAATGTGTGAATATGACATACAGGTTTGATGTTATCCCTGGGTTGAATGTTTCTGCTATTGGAATGAAGGTGACCTTTCAAGACTGCATTAAAATTTGGCATTAAATTTATACAGAGCATGTTAGTTTCATCTGATGATTAATGTTCGGCAATCTGACTTGTTCAATTTGTCTCTTGTACTTCATATGGTTAATAATATACACACATGCATATATCTTCTTCTGCTATTTGCTGTGTCCTTTCAGAACATAGGTGATTATGGACTTCCACATCTCTCTATCCCTGGTGGCTCTTAGCATGCTTTCTCCTGTTACCCCAACCAAACCCTGCTCTGCCCATCAAGTATGTTACACATTGCTTTCCCTTGTCTCTTTATCTGACCTATGAGTATCAGATTCTCCAAGCCCTCCTTCTTCATGACATATCTCAGGAAATTTAGTTGTTTTTTTTCCTGATGTTCAGTGTTTCTTTTCATTTTCATTCTTTCCAAAACCTTATCATTGCTCACATGCTTGATCCAAGATATCCACTGCATTCTTCTGCAGAGCCATTTTTCAGTTGCTTCAAGTTGTTCCTTCATCTTTGAGAGAAAAATATACACATAAAGACCGTGTTATTAAAAAGTACAGGGCTACTCAATTAGCCAACATTTTCTTTATCTACTTGGACATTTCACATACCTCTAAAAATCATTCCACTTAAAAATAAGGAATCTCATGTTTAAAAAATTTTTATGTGAAACCATTTTTTGCTTCATGTCCTCGTATCATTTGATAGTACCATGTATATTTTCACGTATAAAAGGATGAATTTTCACAATGAATCAGTAGAAAAATATATTAAATAAATGCATATTACTATGTTGATAACAGTTAAAAATTTGCAGTTATTTTTTACATGATTCACATATAAAGAATATATATGCCTGCAAACATGTGAGGAAAAAGTCAATGTTTTATGCACAAGATCACTCTGAGTAGTAGTGGGTGCAGGAGTTTAGACTATGTAAGGCCCCAGAGCACTTGGCTGTTTTCTAAAGGTTGACACCCCTTTAACCTTGAGGGTTTTAGCAATTTTAGAAATATTCTAAGTTTTAATGGCAAAAATTATGACTTGAAGGTCGTTTCAAATTGATCTGTGAAATTGTGCTAACATCATCTGAATTTAATAAGATAAGCCCATGTACTCAATTTGTTTGGTACTGATAATTTTGGAAGCCAATTTTAAACAACACCCAACAATTATTTTATGGGCTTACCTCTCGGCATATATATATATATATATATATATATATATATATATTCTAAACATATGCTGTTAAATATAAGAGACAATGAATGCCTATTATGTTTAATCATGAGCCGTTCTAAATGTCGTATTTTTGCTTTAATTTCAGTTGAAAATAAAGACAAAAATTCTCCAACATTTGGATAATTATTTATTGATTTGCTTTTAAGCTTTCGGCTCACATGAGCCATCTTCAGAGAGGTTGTTTAAACTGAAATATTATAACATCCACCATCACCAATGATTTTATTTTGTGTTGACATAAAACTCCACTTGGCAACGGCAATAGTTACCAAAAATAATAAACGCATTTTTTAAAATTTGCAATGCGAGTTTATGACGTCACACTGCATGATAGCTCGAAATGACAACAAAACCATGTAGTCAAATGCAATGTAATATGTTATTTCCGGATTTAAAGTTGATTTTATTGAGTGTTGGTTGTTTAGATTTGATGTACATGGCCTCCAATATCTGCAGGTTCCTCTTACTGTGTGTATGAGTAAGGATCACCGTATTGTTGACCAAAATCTGTCTGATATTGCCTACATGTTTATGTTTTTCAGAGAAATGTTGTTTAATAGTACTCTGATCAGAAAGATGACATGTAAGTCTACGGGAGAGCGTGGTTGTAGTAAGAAAATCAAGAAATAATTATCCAAACGTTGGAGAATTTTTGTCTTTATTTTCAACTGAAATTAAAGCAAAAATACAATGTTTAGAATGGCTCATGATTAAACATAATAGACATTCATTGTCTCTTATATTTAACAGCATATGTTTAGAAAATTACTTGCTGCCTCGATACACTAAATATATATACAGGTTTCATTAAAAATGACAGACAAGCTGTGATGGTTAAGATTTTATGTCATTTTTCATGTAATCTTATGATTTTTTCTTTTGAGGACACATAAAAATTGTTAAAATGTTTTGTTTATCTAAGCACTTTCAGCTATACTTTTTGCTAGTTTCAAGGATGAATGTTATTTTACCTGTAACAGAATGTATGTGGTTTCTCTATAATGTAGAGTAGTAGTATGTATTATGTACCGAACACAGTTAGCATGTTTGTAGTTGATCTTTATGAATGTTTGGTTTTTCATTTTTATTAATAAGGCCTCCATTATTTTTAATCTTTTTTGTATGTGAATGATGCTATAATATTTGTGTTGTCAACAAATATGTTCCAGACAGGGTTTGGTAGGTCTCCGTGTGTGTTTAAATGAGACTGAATTGAGCTCCGTAGGGAGAGATGTAGCGTGAGACAGTTTTGTAGTGGTATGATCGATATAATTATTTATGAAATTAAGATCAAGAATGCAATTCTTCAAAGGACACGTGAATGCATAAATAATATTGGTTCATTGAATTTAAACTATTACACTTTGTTTGTTATTTTTAACGAAACCTTCATAAAAAGATATTACTACCCAAATATGCAATATATACATATATATATATATGTGTGTGTGTGTGTGTGTGTGTGTCAATGTTCAGACATAACTAAAAATATATCTGTAAAAGCAATATACATAAAGATAAAAAGAACTATTCACTGCTGACATGTTTTCTTCTATGATGGACCTTATCAAGGCAAATGTAAGAATTCTATTTTGCAGAAAGTATTTATTAACAAATGTCCAAATGTTGTTAATTTTTCATAATTTTTAAATTTAAGAATACTTATAAATATGCTTCAGGCTAATTGTGAAAGCATAAGTAAAATATGGAGGATGCTAAGTTTAATGCCTCATAAATGAATGTGCTTGAATAACAAAATTTACTCACTTGCATTTCCTAGGCATTAAATCTTCAGGAAGCCAAAATGCCTGGTTATCTGAAGATTGCAAAAGTGTAAAACACAAGCAGCAGTTTGAACAGTCTCTTTTGAGGCTTTGTCTTGGTAACCTTGGCATAAAGCATTGTTAGGTGTCTGTCTTTTGTCCTTGTTTTTCCTTTTTTTGTTCTTGTGTTCTTATATCATCATAAATTTGGTTTTTGGTTTCATTGTTAGATTTTCATTTTATTAAGTTTCCTTTTGGTCACCAGGCAAGCTTGGTGTTGGTTAGACTGACAATGTTAGTTTTGTGGTATATATATATATATATATATAGAAAAGTTGTTGGGATGATAAAAATTATGAAAAATATTTGAATTTCTTATTTTCAACAAAACAGAAAAATGTTAAGATGCTGTAAAAACTGAATCAAAAATTAATTAAATCTTCCTTCTCAGCTGTATTCAATGAAAGATATTTGAAAGAACAGTTGACACCCAAGTATACATTAATATATATATATATATATATATATATATATATATGAAGTTATTTGTTTGAACTTTATTTTTTATCAATATTCGTATTTAGTAAGAAATTGTGTTTATAATCAAACTATATATATATTTATTTCTACCGGTCTGGTTATTTATGATAAATTTTGTTATGAAAATGTGTGCCATCTGGCAGGATTCAAACCTGTGACCCCTATCAACATAGGGGAAGCCATCATGTGATCTGGCGCGTCTTAGACCTCTCAACCATGAATGACCAACAGTCTAAATGAAGTCAAATCAAGCCTATATAACACAATTTTCGATTCTACATAAATAACCATCTCTATACTAACCTTCAAATGGCATGTGACAAGATTTGTACCCAATTGGATTATTAGTTTACAAATTACAGTTATTAAAAGAAGCAACTGTTACAAATTTTCAAAACAAAGGAAAATCATGTGTTTAGATGCGTTGATAAAGCATTGCTTTCTGATGAAAAAAAATGTTGTTCAAGCAAATCAATGGCTTGATAAGTGTTATTCAGACTCTGCTCTGTTGGAAACAATGGTTAAGAGGTGGTATGCTGACTTTCAACATGCTTGTACAAACACGCAAAAATAAATGTTGCTGGATGCTCAGGTTGCCCTAATCGGCAGTTGTCCTGGAAAACAGTGAAAAAAATCCACAAACTTCAAGTTGTTTGAGATAGCAGAGAAGCTGAACATATCAGAAGGGACTGTATTCACCATTTTGCATGAACATTTATCAATAAGAAAGTCTTGTTCAAAGTGGGTGCAGCATTTGCTCACAGTCAATCAAAAACAACAATGCGTTAATGATTCAGAGTGTTGTTTGCAACTGTTTCAATGCAACAAGAAGTTTTTGCATAAATATGTGACAATAAATAAAACATGGATTCACCATTTGACTTTGGAGTCAAATTGGCAGTTAGCTGAGTGGACAGCAGCAGGTGAAATCTGTCTCAAGTGATCAAAACATCAGCAGGCAAGGTTTTGGGCTCCGTGTTTTGGAATGCGCAAGGTGTTTTGTTTATTGATTATCTTTATAAAGGAAGAACCATATACAGTAAATATTATGTAGCATTATTGGTGCATTTGAAGAAAGAAATCTCGTAAAAACAGCCAAAAATGAAGAAGAAAAAGCGATTTTTCACCAAGACAATGCACCGTGTCAAAAGTCGATTGCAACAAGAGCAAAACTACATGAATTGCACTTTGAATTGCTTTTGCATCCATCCTATTCTCCAGATCTTGTCCTTAACTATGACTGGCTGTTTGCAGACCTCAACAGAATGCTCCAGGGAAAGAGGTTTGGCTCCAATGAAGAAGTGCTATTGGAAACTTAAGCTAAATTTTGAGGTCAAAGACAAATTGTTTTTCAAAAAAAGGCATTGAAGTGTTAGGGAAGAATTGGAATCAGTGTATTATTGTAGAAGGAGACTACATCAGTGAATAAGATTGAATTTTGCCTGAAAGTTGTTGTTTTATTAGTTAGACCCAGAATTTATTGAGTGATGTGTTAGTACCATAAATGTTTTTGGTGTTCTTATCAGCATTAATGTAAAATATTTTTTCACCAACAATATATTTCTGAAGAAGGGTTGGCTGAAAGGTTTCTTAGATGCTTCATTTTTAATGATTTCATTAGCATTATTTAAAACTTTGTTAGATGTAATGTTTACCATATTAAGTCATTGTTTTATATATGTATAACAATTAAAAAACATAGTCTGTACATGTTCTAAGTTTATTAATACTAAAAATATATATATATATATATAACAATGACTTTACCATATTAAGTTATTGTTATATATATATATATATATATATATATATATATATATTTAGTATTAATAAACTTAGAACATGTACAAACTACAAACTATGTTTTTTTAATTTTTTTCAATAAAATGTTTATCATCATCATTATTAACTACCTGATGAGACATTATTCTTTCAATGTCAAAACAAAATGTACAATTCTCTAGTAGTTCATAGTTTGCACATGTTTAAATTGCATGGTCTACAATGATTACAAGGAATTTACACTTTTTCTGCAAATACAATACAAAATGTCTTTGTTGCTTCTTAGATTATACATGGATGATTTTATAAATAAGCACAGGTACATAAATTCTGTGTGGAATCTATCCAGCCATGTCAATATAAATTTCATATATCTTGGCATGTTGTCAATGAGTACATTTTTGTGAATGGACACACAGGAAAAAAAAATTGAAAATTGTGGAGAGCCATGACTGCCAATGCCATGAAGAGACATAGCACATAGAAAAGTATTGAAAAAATATTCTGATTAAATAATGTATTTTTGACCTAAAATTTGTTTTAATAACCTTGATATTCAGGGTTTCTATCATGTATGGATAATCAGGAAAAGAAATTAATCTGTGGTCAAGAATTAATCCACACATTGCTAGCAAAATCAGATGATTATATTTTTAATATAAATGTACTTCAAATGATTTTATGATATGAGTGTGTTAAAAACCAATAAGACAGATATTATCAGTGGTCAGTAAAGACTGCGGATGTTCATGATAGAATGGTACCATTTGAAATAATGTAGTGTTAAGGACATTTGAGTGAAAATTTCAAAAGATAAAAAAAATGCATTTTCTGATGCTGTTAAACACAGCCCTCTTTGATAGTTTTTATCACATTATATTCAGTGTATGTGCGCATATATCAAATACCTCAAGGAGGTGAATGTCACTGCTTTGTATAGTTTGACAAGCCTTGTAATGTTGAAGCGGGAAGACACATCATGGAAAATTTTCACTCTTATTCAAACTGGATCTATCAATAAAAGCATTTAAACTTAACTAAAGATTAATCCAAACTAAAACAAACCTATTCTCTTAAACAAATCATGTCATTAAATAACTCTAAAGAAATTGAAATGTCATTAAAAAAGAATGATCTTATTGCATCATATACAAAATCAGATATGCCTTGCCTCGATTTAAATTGTTTCTGAAATCAGTATGAACTGTAATGACTTAATTTTCTTGAAATCAAATGTACCATTGCACTTAAACAATAAGCAGAGAACAAATGATAGGAATCAGTTCCCTTGAGATTTTATTTCTTTTTTGACTGCCCAAAGTTGGTAAAACAGAGATAGCTGATATAGTTCTTTAAGTCTCAGTTAATCAATTCTATTTTTGTTCAACGTTGAAAAACTTTCAACTTTAAGCTGTAGGTAGAAGGAAAAATATCTTGTTATATTCCGTGACATACATACTTGCGGTGATACCAAGGAAAGCAAGGGACTGGACTGATACACTTACTGGTCAGTCATAAAATGCCTTTCATTAAATAGAAAACCGAATGGAGGAAGATGTATAAGGTGACAGAAACTGCTTCCCTAAATCTGATAAACACTTAAAGAAATAAGATTAAGCACATCATTGGTAACTATGATTAGTCAAAAACTTTATAACAGTTAAAATAAAGAAAATTTTATTTTAGCTTTTTTTTCACAAAGATAGATTTGCCATTCATTGATCAAGCAGCCAGTAATGTTTTTGGTTGAAATTTATAAAATATTTCTGTTAAAACACTGTTTTTTTTTCTTTTAAGTAAACAGTTTTCTTATGTACAGTTACTGTTCTAAACCTTCTATTTGAATTGATATTATTATTATTTTTTTCTCCCAATTAAATGTGCTATGCATTTTAGTTGTTGCTAGTGATGTGGTTTCTTTTATTTGGTACAGTTCTTTGTGTGTGAACTAGTGCTACAGAATTACAATATTTATTTTTGCCAACACCTTTAGGCTTGCTCAATTTACCATTGACCTTAGGAAGCAGTTGTATACATAGTTTATATATGAAAGTCTCAAACAAATTAAGAACATCAATTAAGTTTTTATAACAGTTTTGATGTTTGTAACAATACTTAATATTAGTTAATCTTAATATTAATATTATTGTTTGTAACAATACTTAATATTAGTTAATCTTAATATTAATATTATTGTTTGTAACAATACTTAATATTAGTTAATCTTAATATTATTGTTTGTAACAATACTTAATATTAGTTAATCTTAATATTAATATTGTTTGTAACAATACTTAATATTAGTTAATCTTAATATTAATATTATTGTTTGTAACAATACTTAATATTAGTTAATCTTAATATTAATATTATTGTTTGTAACAATACTTAATATTAGTTAATCTTAATATTAATATTATTGTTTGTAACAATACTTAATATTAGTTAATCTTAATATTAATATTATTGTTTGTAACAATACTTAATATTAGTTAATCTTAATATTAATATTATTGTTTGTAACAATACTTAATATTAGTTAATCTTAATATTAATATTATTGTTTGTAACAATACTTAATATTAGTTAATCTTAATATTAATATTATTGTTTGTAACAATACTTAATATTAGTTAATCTTAATATTAATATTATTGTTTGTAACAATACTTAATATTAGTTAATCTTAATCTTAATATTATTGTTTGTAACAATACTTAATATTAGTTAATATTAATATTAATATATTATAATAGATATGCTGAGGTATCTAAAGTATTCACTGAATTATTATTATGATGCGTTCGTGTCTCATTTCAAATCATAGATTCTGGAAAGGATTAATGAATGTTTTTTCTTTGCATTTTGCAGATTTATTTCATCAGAAATATATTCACACACAAACACACATAATATAGAAAATATTGAAAACTCAACAAATATCCTTATTTTTTTACATTGTTCCTTATTTTTATTGCCAGATTTATAGTGGTTATCCATTCTTTTCCAGTTTATAGTGGGTTCCGTTCTAGTGAAGGGTAGTTATATATCGCTGCAGATTAACAGAATTTGGCCTTGTTGTAGATAGCCCACTATAAGTCATAAAATGATTATAAGTCAAGAAAAGCAAATAGAGTTGAAAAATAACATTTTATATCTACACATATCAATTAAGGTTTTTACAATGAAAGTAATACTTGAAGTATAGGTCCAACGGACGTTAAAATGTTATTGGCAATTATATATTATAAATTTATAGTGGAGAGTTCGTCCTAGTGTATTGTTGAAGATTAAAGGGATTTGGCCTTGTTGTAGATAGCCCACTATAAGTTATAAAATGATTATAAGTCAAGAAAAGCAAATAGAGTTGAAAAATAACATTTTATATATACACATATCAATTAAGGTTTTTACAATGAAAGTAATACTTGAAGTAAAATGCTGAAAAGAGAATTAATGCTTAGGAATGTGGGAGCTTGTAAGTAAGGAATGTCTTTGATGTATTCACTCCTTTTGTAGTTTTGAGACAGAGAAAGATAAGAGGAGAGGGGAGGGAGGCTAGGATAGTAAGCCACTTGACTTGGTCAATGGGGATACTGGTTACACTTCTCTCCCTCAAGTCACTCCATGTGTGTTGGCTTGCATTGGTCTGTCTGTCTATGCTTTCTGTATCGGCTTTTTATATCTTCTTTTTGGTTTGCAGCAGATCATTTGGGATTTCACACTTGTATTTGATTCTGGGCTTTTCATTGGCTGATAAATAAAATTTGCATAGGCTCGCAAACTGGAAATTTAATATTTAATTAATTTTTAGTTTTCAACTGGAACATCTGCACGATCCGGATGTGCATCGATGACTTTTGATCATTTGCTTTTTGGTCATGAGGGTGCAAACAACCGGTCTCTCGCTTTTGTTTGGTCGGTATCACCACAGATTCACAATGTTTCTATCTACTTTGATTGGAATTTCGAACTTAATCTTTTATTTTGATCAATGGGAAAGATTATTCTCGTTCCATGAGTCATGCCATTACAGGATGTTTTAGCTGAGTTAAAGGAAGATAACTAAGTTTTTCTTATAATTTATGAATTTTGGGAACTTAAAAACCTAATGTTTCAGTAACATGGTAAAAAAAATTATTACTGAGACATTAGAATTATAAATCCCCAAATTTCATACACTGATGTCCTTGCTGATAAAAGTATTGGTTAGATCCAGTGACTTGACCCAAAGAGTTGTGGGTTCAATACAGTAGTGGTGAACAAAAACTTAGAGAGTTGTGTTAAAGGGAAATAACTAAGACTGCTGGATGTGACATAATATACTATCTATACCACTGAACCAAACATTATTCTTATCCCATTAGTCATGCCATTTTCACTTCGAATTCAAGTCACCTGAAGAAGGTCAAAGCATTGTGAACATGTTAATAGAGATGAGAATAATAGTTCAATGTAAGTAATTACAATATCTCAACTCATGTATGCATATTTTGCTGACAAAAAAGATTTAGTTAATTTAAACAAAAATTTAAGTTCTGCTTCCTCACCAGTTATCAAAAACCCTCAATCACACACTTTTATTTTTTCTCCACATAAAAAATATGAAGTGAGTGTAGAATATGTAGAGAATTTTCATTCTCTCATGTGTGGCTTCATTTATTTTCATTTTTAGATGTACTGTAGACTACTGAATCACTGCCAAACCGGACTAATGTGGTTTTAAAAGCATATAGACTTTACTAGATGAACATACTAAACCCATCCTCAACTGGTTTTTAGTTATTATTATTCTAGACAGGTGCCCAACTACAGCTAGAGAGCCCAGTCTCCCATACAATTTAACAAAATTAATTTTGTGGAGAATTTATTGGTTCATACTTTTTTCTAATGTTGTTTGTGTCAAAGTGTATGCTTGGGGTTTGGTTGAAATTTGAACTTGACTTACCAATCTCATTTCTATGCTTATAAGTGCTATAATATATGCACATCCACTGTTTTTTTTGTGTTGTATTATAAAACACTAAAAATATCAATATTTTCTATAAGAATCTAAAACTGATATACCAAAATTCTTTAAAATGGTTATCTTCTTGGACTCTATGAAATACACATCTGAGTTTGAACTCAAAATGCATATGTAGTAATAAAAACGATTTTGACTATAGGCCAAAATCTTGGGACGACTCACTCTTTTTTGTTTAAATTAGTAAACTTCATATCTTCTTTGGTCTAATTTAACTCTGCTTAGATAGGTTACATAGTTTCAACATCCTATTTGTGCAATCAGTTTGATTTTTTTAGAGAAAATCTGACCTAAAACTAAAATCTGCCAGCCATCTAGATTAGGTGAAAACTTTATGCATTAATGGTTTAATTTCCTTATAATATTATTGAATATATGATAAAACTATCCAGGAACAAATAGAAGCTTACTTTCGTCCAGATAGGCCTTTTGTTCTTTTTTTTACCATGATAACTAAGAGTCACTCAAGGTAGAGGCTTACTATGTAAAAGGCACAGTTTATGCAGATATGTAGGGAAGATAACAGTTAACTCTAGACTTGAAGTAGTTAAAATTGTTGTAATCTGGTAAGTAGTGGTTGATTGGAAGAAGCTGCTTGAATGAAACTTACATCTCACTCATGGAATACAAAGGGAATTATGGTGGTTTGCTACAATGTGCCTAGCTAGTAAATTAGTTTTGAAAAAGGCATGCAACATTCAATGTTTAGGTAATTCTTTGATATCCAAAAGGCGGCTCCAAATTTTTGGTTTTTTGTTTAGATTAGAATTTTTTTTAAGGCAACACTTGCAATAATATTCACTGACTTCAAGATTTATGACAATTCTGTTTAATGCTTGAAAGTTTTCAACGTCATTATCTACATTGTAAACTGTTTTTAAAAAGATGACAGTTACTGAGACTTGCACATTGATATAATAATTATATAGACAGAGAAGTCTAGTCATTGATTCAAGAAAATGATTTATTTCCTTCCTTATAAATATTCTTTATCTACTGGTTACAATCTTCTTCATTTCAGTTAAAAATAAAATAGATGTAGGATTAGATTATGATAATTGTATTCTGAATATTGCTTCCAGAATAGCAGCCAAGAACAAAAAATTCTTGTGAACATATTAATGATCCATCTTTCTAATCATCGTCACTTGGTTCTTTTTATGCTGATAGCTTCAGGATTTGTTTCAAGGAATTGAATTTCATTTCACAAGAATTTCTGTTAGTATTAGATCTGTTTCAGCAAGTTTGTTCTAAAACTTTGAGCAAAGTGAATTTAGTTACAAAATTAACAATCCATAAATGAAATTGGGCGTAATTTGATTCTGAAATTTCTTTGATTTGGTCTAACTTTGAAAATGACATACAGAAAATTCCATTGATTGATGAGAGAAGCAAGTTTCTTTGAGAATACACTAGATAAAAGAGTCTGACAGAAGACTGAATTAGCCAAGCTTGAAAAGAGTTCAAAATTATCAAGGTTTCTATGCTTAATAAACAAAAATTTGTGATGCAGCATAGACAGTGAAACAGTAAATGAATGACTCCATATTTAATGATGAAAAAAACATTTATTTTACACAAATGTTCATCAACATAATTACCTTAATTGTATTAAATAACAGAATCAACATGACTAAAAAACATTTAACAGCAGCACAGAAAAACTAGATATCACATGTAACTTGAAGAGAAAGTAATGACTTAAACAAGATATGCACATTCTAAACTACTTCAGATAAAAGGTTTGGAAGGAAACCCCATTAATACTGGAAGGAGTGATAACAAATATTAGATTTCAGAAACCTATTTTCTGGAAAAATTATTAAAAAAATTTTTTTATAAATTTTAACCAGAAGTAACACTGGCTGCTTGGCCAATAAATGCCAAATGTTTTCTTATCAGGAAATGGCTAATATTATCATTACCTTACTATTAAATGAGGACTTTACTGAATCTTATATTTTAAGAATTCATTTCATTTACAGTAGTGAGAAAGTCTGATTGACCTGAATGTTATTCTCTTGTATTAGAATGATTGCAAGTTTGGTATTAAGAGCCAACAATATTTCCCCTGTCTTGCTACAAGGTATCATCTTAAGCAAAAAAAAGTGGAAGCAGGTAATGAAAAAACTTGATCTATGATATCACTGATTAGACTGAAATATCATTCACAGGGACTAAGATATTGGTACGCACATGAAACTTCTGGTCAGCAACTCCACAACAGCCGTATAGCCACAACCAGCGAATGCTGATAATGATAATACATTATATAATATTATTATATTATATATAATGGTAGCTTCCCCTATGTAAATAAGGGTCGCAGGTTCGAATCCTGCTGGATAGCACATATTTTCGTAAAATAATCAGGCCGGTAGATATAAATATAAAATACTGTTTAATTAAAAACAGAATATCTACTTAAATACGAGTATCGGTAAAAATAATGTTCAAAATAATTCATTACAAATTGTCGGTTGCTTATAACCAAGTTTTGTTAAAATTCGTTAATTTCCCTAACATGTTTACATTTGTTGATATTACAATACATTTCAGAGCAGATATGTTTGTTTACAGTGAATCGAAGATTGTGTTATATAAGCATGATAAAAACCTCGTCTGATCAAGAGGCTATTCATGGTCGAGTGGTTAAGACACTACCAGATCAAATGGTATGCTTCTCCTATGTAAATAGGGGTCGCAGGTTTGAATCCTGCTGGATAGCACACATTTTCGTAATAAAAATTTATCACAAAATAATCAGGCTGGTAGATATAAATATAAAATACCGTTTAATTAAAAACAGAATATCTACTTAAATACGAGTATCGGTAAAAATAATGTTCAAAATAATTCATTACAAATTGTCGGTTGCTTATAACCAAGTTTCATTAAAATTCGTTAATTTCCGTAACATGTTTACATAATACATTATGTATATTTACTGAGAAAAAACTTCACAACAAAATAATACGGAATAAAATCAAGTACATGACAAGTTGAAATCTTTTGAATATTTTCATGAAATAGGAATAAAATATAAAAGTTTCGCTGTGGATAAATATCTATTTCTGAACAAAACAAATTAGTCTTTACTCCTGACTAATGGTCATCAGTAAAAAGAAGAGCCCAAAATGCCAACTATAGATTGGGGATACTAAAATTAAGCAAATACAGAAATTTAAATACCTGGAAGTTTTTCTAACAGAAGAAAGTATGACACCGAGATTTGAAGGCATATTAACATGGCAAATGATGGATTCCAAAATCTAAGTAGAGTATTAAGAAACAAGAAAATTTTGTTGGAAACAAAGAAAAGAATACTGTCCTTTGATATGGAAGCCAATGATGGACAATCTCATAAAAGATGAAGAAAAGACTTGAAGCAACTAAAATGTGATTCTACAGAAGGATCCTGAGGATACCATCAACTGAACGTGTGAGCAACAATTTAGATTTTGGAGAGGATAGAAATGAAGAAGACACTTATACTTAACATGAGGACAGAAGCTTATTTCCGGCCAGATAGGCTTTTTGTTCTTTTTTCTTTTACCATGATAACTAAGAGCCACTCAAGGTAGGGGCTTACTATGTAAAAGGCACAAGCGATGCATGACATACTTCATGGCATTGAGGAAATAGATGGTAGAGCAGCGTTTGAAAGGGGTAAAAAGAGAAAAGGTATGGAAGACCATGTTTGTCTATGTTCTGAAGAACTGGCTTGAGAAGAGTATCTTTCTTATGCCAGTGACACAATGGAAAAAAAAACAGTTTTCTTTTGAAATTTATTTTTTTAAAGGCAACAACACTCTTGCGCAAATTAAAACAACTGTTTTAATTTCCTTTCTTTCATTATACAGTCAGTTTTAGACCCACTGGAGTGACAGGGTGTAATCGGCTTCTAATTTTTTCTTCAGATTAGGTCATTTGCAGTGATGTGCTGTAATATGAAACTATTTTCAGTGTGTATGATGAAATTTGTTTGGTATTGAAAAATATTGTGTCAGCTGTGATTGCATCAGATTTTTATCTCGACCAGATACTATTGTTTCAAATGTTGATTCATTGTCCTATGGCTATTGTTTGCAATAGATGGTATTTCAAGGAAGTTTATGATAATTGTAATGCTGCACAAACACACTGGCAAGCCTTACAATATGGATATTATTGGTGTCAACCATTCAACTGCCAGTCATATCATCAAAACGAAGAAAGAAACTAGATCCATCAGTTCAAAACATAAAGAAAAATATGGTCAGAAGAGAAAAACCATGCCAAGAGATGATGTATATGTGATCAGGGAAAATGTGAAAGATCTTAAGAAGACATTATTCATTTTGTTTCAATTAATTTACACAAGGGTGTATGTTGCTGCTACTATGTAATTTCTGTCTAGTGCTCTAAACAGTATAAGAGAGATAAATTTAGATCATAAAGTTTAATGCAAGAACAACAGCACATCCAGAAGGCCAAGCTGTTGAGCAGATGTCCACTCTTCCATGCAAGAATATATCAGATAAATAAAAACACTTTATAAGTGAATAGAAATGTACAATGAAACACATTTAGCTGGTAATCTTCAACATTTATAAAAATGGTAAGTTTGACTAAAGATACAAAGAAGATAAACATTTAAATTCATCATTGTCACATAAAACTGATAAACATCTTTGGAACTTGCTGATGTTTATCTTGTCCAAAGCCACCACAACAAAATTTAAATGAAATTGATGGCTGCTGTATTGAGTATAAAATCTCAAATTCCTGTTAAGAATTACTTCCTCCTAGAAGTTAGAATTCGAACAAATGCTGATAAGCACATAATGGCTGTTTGAACATTGCAAACATTTTCAGTTCATCTGTTTAAGCACAAGTGAAATGTTTTATTTAATTCTATTATTATGAGAAAGTTTTCAGTGAATAAATGCACCACTTATTTTGATCAATAATGATTGTTTCATTGCAATCATATTTGATTCAAATATCTATCTATAGTTTTGCTTGAATAAAAGCCTTATTTATTTATTGTTAATGATAGTAATATCATGAGACTGATCTGTTATTGTATATATAGTTTTGCTTGAATAAAAGCCTTATTTATTGATTGTTAATAATGGTAATATGAGACTTATCTTTTACTGTATCTATAGTTTTGCTTGAATAAAAGCCTTATTTATTTATTGTTAATAATGGTAATATGAGACTTATTTTTTACTGTATCTATAGTTTTGCTTGAATAAAAGCCTTATTTATTTATTGTTAATAATGGTAATATGAGACTTATTTTTTACTGTATCTATAGTTTTGCTTGAATAAAAGTCTTATTTATTTATTGTTAATAATGGTAATATGAGACTTATTTTTTACTGTATCTATAGTTTTGCTTGAATAAAGCCTTATTTATTTATTGTTAATAATGGTAATATGAGACTTATCTTTTACTGTATCTATAGTTTTGCTTGAATAAAAGCCTTATTTATTTATTGTTAATAATGGTAATATGAGACTTATTTTTTACTGTATCTATAGTTTTGCTTGAATAAAGCCTTATTTATTTATTGTTAATAATGGTAATATGAGACTTATTTTTTACTGTATCTATAGTTTTGCTTGAATAAAGCCTTATTTATTTATTGTTAATAATGGTAATATGAGACTTATCTTTTACTGTATCTATAGTTTTGCTTGAATAAAAGCCTTATTTATTTATTGTTAATAATGGTAATATGAGACTTATCTTTTACTGTATCTATAGTTTTGCTTGAATAAAAGCCTTATTTATTTATTGTTAATAATGGTAATATGAGACTTATCTTTTACTGTATCTATAGTTTTGCTTGAATAAAAGCCTTATTTATTTATTGTTAATAATGGTAATATGAGACTTATCTTTTACTGTATCTATAGTTTTGCTTGAATAAAAGCCTTATTTATTCATAAATAAGGTGTCCACAATTCTAAGCTTTTCAAGAGTGTGGTAAAAATGGCCGCTCTATAAACCTGTATTTTGGTGTCCAATTGATACCTCTCTGCTTCCATATACAGTTTTAACTCAATGAAAGTCTAATATTTTTTTAATTAATAATAGAGCTTGGTTTGATAACCTTTTTCAAAAAGTCTTTCTGGAAGTGATTGTTTCAGTACAGTTATCTTTCATCTATGTGTGTATGCATATATATATATATATATATATATTTCAAGACATTTACAACAAAATTCCTGTCTACATTCACAATATAAAAATAATAATCACAATGCAAATATCCTATATGAAGAAAACAACAAATTAAAACTATAGATCCTTGAGGCAATATACATTAAAAAACTTAAGCCATCACTTAATAGCTTTCAATACTGTTGTAATGTTCTAAGATGTTTATAAAAAGAACATTTTTTTCATGCATTAATACTTGCATGATCATGACATTACAACACAAAAAATTTCTATGGTGGATAATTATCACTTTCTAATGAAGGCTAAGCACAACTGTCAAGCGTTTCTTTTAAAGCAAAAAAATTACAGTAATATATAGCAACATAATTTCACAGTAATATATAGCAACACAGTTTTATGGTTATTTTGTTACTATTACTTGCACCCCTGGAGATTTCAAAGTAATTGGGAACTCAAGAAATGGAAATAAAGATATCTTTAAAAGCTATAGCATATTTCTCATATCTTTCAATTATAAAACACTGGTGAGTATGAACAGATTGTATTAAAAATAAGGAGAAATAATGTTTGTAATTTATTTAATCAGACATGCCTAAAAGAGAATTTTCTGCCTAAACACACAAATATATATAGCCATGTATATAATATTAGAGAGATTTTTGGGATAACACAATAATACTTGCATGTGAATTTGCATGAGATACTAGATTGCCAACTAGGTCCCACCCTTTTACAGTGAAACCAATGAAATGTAACCACAATTTCTACTCCAACAGCTTCTTTCCTCGCACTTCCCGCCTGTGGAATTCCCTACCACATGCTTGCTTTCCCAATGACTACAACCTCCAGGAGTTTAAATGTAAGGTCAATAGACACCTCCTAACACACTAACTCACACCAACTCTCTCCAACTCTCTCCCTATGTACATCCTAAATCGTCTATCACCCTCCTGACATTTCCTATACTCAATCCCTCTATGTAACCCCCTGCGCTATAGTGGCTATATGCCTTGCTTGGGGTGACACGATTAAAAAACAAAAAAAACAAAAAAAAAACATACACACAGCAAAAAGAACCTTCAGATATTAGAGGCCATCTACATTAAATCAAAGCAACCCACACTCAATAAAATCCCATTTCAATCTAGTCACAACACATTACACTGCATTCAGACATGGTTCTGTTATTAACATTTTGGTCTTTTATGTGGTATGAGGTCATAGCACTACATTATTAATACATGACCTGCGTCTGCTATTCAGTGACAGTTATTGTTGCATAACAATGTTTTACGTCAATGCAAGAAAAGTTTATCTTTGATGGTGGATATCTTTATGTTAATGTCTCTACAATCACTCTGAAGATGGTTAATGGGTGCCAAAAGCTTAGTACCAGCATAACAAAAAATTATCTAAGTGTTGGACAAAAATTGTCTTTATTTTCACCAAAAATTAAAACCAAAATATGTTTAGAACAGCTCATGATTAAACATAATAGACATTCATTGTCTGTTATATTTAACAATGTATGTTTGTTTATATATATATATATATATATATATATATATATATATATATATATAATGTGTGTGTGTGTGTGTGTTATTAATAAGGGTGTAGAAATCTTGACAAAGTTTTAATGTTTACATGTAGAAAAATTTCATGAAAATAAATTTGTATTTCACATTCAAGACTTCATCAGATCCAAAAACAAAAGAATTAAATGTGTGTATGTTTTTATGTGTAAGTTTAAATAATGAACTTTACTCTAATGTAACATTTCTCGTAAATAAAGAATAAAGAAAAGGGTGACCTTTTAAAAAAGTCGTTAATATTTATTCTTATAATTCTTAATTCAAGTTGAAAGCTTTCAATATATTTTCCTAACTTTTTTTTTTATTGAATTAACGGTAGATCCTCTTCTGATTATCAGAATAAATCAAAAGTAAAAACTTAATTTGGTCTTTTCTGAAAGGAATCAAAGGCAAATCCTCATACAATCCTTCAGAATAGATTGTAAATAACAGATCTGTTTGTAGTCTGTCCATGCATTTACCATTTCTGCCATATGTTATTAAATTTGGGTATAAAAATCCCAGCAAAGTTTTAAAGTTGACAAGTAGAAATGTTTCATGAAAATAGATTTGATTATGCCTTT
The DNA here is from genome assembly GCA_037127315.1 of Ascarosepion bandense. NCBI lineage: Eukaryota > Metazoa > Mollusca > Cephalopoda > Sepiida > Sepiidae > Ascarosepion > Ascarosepion bandense. The sequence continues at coordinate 1,017,526 of JBBBDQ010001786.1, read as the reverse complement.
TTATATTATATATATGTTCAGCCTTGTTTGAATAAAAGTCTTACTGATTTTTATTATTAATGGATGTTTCATTAGATTTAACCTTCATTCTAATATATATTTACAGTTTTGGCTGAATAAACTTTATTGATTTTTACTAATAATAGTAATTTCATTAAAATTTTCTTTCATTCTTTATGCACACTTTTCGTTGAATAAGTCCTGTTGGTTCTTATTCAGAGTTTTTAAAAGGTGACATGACTGTTCGCATTGTCACTTGTTATTTTCTCTTGCACTAATGAAAAGTATCTGCTTTTTAACACTTAAAAAACAAAATATCTTAAATTGTACATTTAGGCAAATTTTAATTAGAGAATTTCTTTCAAGAATTCTCCAAGTAAAATCTATATTTTCTGTGATTACAGCATACAAAATGAAATTATTTTTTTTTTGTCATTGACAAAAGTAATTTTTAATTTCTCCTGCTACATTCATTTCACTAAATATTTTCAGTCATTCACATAAATATCTTGAAATCGACTTTCGAATTACCTTCAGCTCATAAATTTCCTGCTGATGAAGATATAAAATGGTAGAAGCTATTTAAAATGACAGCATCCAATTATTGGCATGATCAAAATTTTCTTTTAAATACTTCTCTTTTATATGATTCCTCAATTTGGAAGATCAAAATGATACAATAAATTTATGGACCAACGGAATGGCAACATCAAGCACAAAATAAAGAAAGCCAAAAATGCTTAGTTACAAAGCAGCTTTCATTCTCTTGACAGAAGTAAAATAAAGTTTGAACAAAAAGGAAAAAAAAAAATTTGAAAATTGCTTTTCTGTTTTGAAATGAAGATTTGGATGGTTTGTTGGGGAGAAAAAATGTACCTTAACTCCTGAACTGTGTTCAACCATGACTTATACTTTGCTTCACTCAATAGTGGCATTTAATATTTTGTGATAGTTTGTGAAAGAAATCTCTTAAAGTATTACTTGCAAACTTTTCTCGGTGTGCACTGTCACCTACCCTCATAAAAGACAAGCAATATGGCAGTGTGCTTGATTTAATCGATATTTATTGTAATAGAAGGGGGAATATTTGAGAACATTTCATGCTCTATATGAGTAGTTGTATTTCAAATTTGCAAACAAGGAAGAAGACAATGCAATCGTAAATTCTGACCTTGTGAGATTAGAGATAATCCCTTTAGCAAATCAGGAATAAAGCAATGAATAAAAAGAACAAATTAGAACATAAGTCTATGACCAAAACATTAAGCAGACGTTGTTTTAATTCACCTTATCGGGCCTTTTAGATGATCTGTTTTACTTTTATTGAGAAAAACCAGTTATGTCATGCTGACATGACAGCAAATTAACTTTTTTTCTGACACCTTTTAAAATATGACTCTTACCTCCTCTATGTCAGTGAGTGCTGGACAATGTACTTCAAAGATGAAGAAGAGACTTGAAGCATCAGAAATGCGGTTCTACAGAAGGATGCTGAGGATACCATTGATCAGTTATGTTACCAATGATGCAGTTTGAGAAAAAAATGGAGACAAATTTATACTTCACATCAGGAAAAGACAGTTGAAATTTATAGGACATATAATGAGGAAAATGGGCTTATAAAATCTGATACTCACAGGACAGACTGAAGCCAAGAAAGACTGAGGAAAACAATATGGAACATATTTAGCAAGCTTGAGTAAATGGATGGTGAAACAGGATTTAGAAGAAATAATAAAAAAAACAAAATTTATTAAGAGCTATAAAGGGCAAGAAATTGTGGAGAGCCATGATCGACTATGTCATGAGAGGACAATATGTAAAGAAGTAGATTATGAGAAGAAATAAAGAGATGTATTATAAATAGTTATTTAATGAAGCACTTCTAGAAAATGATGTTATAAGAATATTTCCATCATCAAATTTATACATGGATGAGCCTGGTCAGTACCTAGGTGGCTGGCTACTTGGGAATGCCTGATATGGTAAGCTTGGATGTGCAGGTGATCTAATGGATAATGGCTTGGAATTTTTAATCAGAGAGCAAAGTTCCAGTTATTGTTGGATTCATTATATTCACTTCTACACAAATATCTTTGGGAAAGGTATGCATTAGCTCCTATTCCCCTGCTATGGGTTAATTGTTAATATTTGTATACATAAAATAATTATTATCCAAAAAAAACAAAAACAAAAAAAAACTATTACAATCTAAATTTTTTTTTATTTAAAGAATCAACAAAGAGTTGATAAACTTTACAAAAGAATAAATGAATCCCTCAATATATGCATGGGGATGAGATATCCATGAATGGATGCTATTATTGAATCACTGAATGCCTGACCGACTCCATATATATATATATATATATATATATTGTATGTTATTGTTTTGAGTCTCTGCAAATGATATGCAGTGTTAACTTCTAACTACATGTACTATGATATATTGAATATTGTAGTTATCTTTCTATGAACATTACAGCAATCAAGGAAATTAGGAGCAAATGCAGACAGGCTAAAGAGGAATGGCTTAACAACAAATGTGCAGAAGTAGAGAGATTGAGCAAGACTAATAAAGAAGACATGCATAAAGAAATAAGAGAACTGATAGGACAAAAAACCTGCTTCTCAACAGGATGTATAAAATCCAAGGATGGCACGAACATATTAGAGTAAGAAGAAATGCTCCAGTGATGGGAAGAATATATAAAAGATCTTTTCCACAACAAAAGGTTCTACAGAAGGATGCTGCGGATATCATGGACCAAGAAGGTGAGCAATGATGAGGTTTTGGAAACGATGGAAATGAAAAGGAAATTAATACTAGAATCAAGAAGGTACAGCTAAAGTTCCTGGGACATGCAATGAGGAAGGAGAGCTTAGAAAACCTGATACTGACAGTCCAGATAGAGGGAAAATAGACAGGGGAAAGCAGTGGATAACATATTTGAAGGGCCTGACCAGGTGAATGACAGAACAGGGTTTGTGTGGTGTAACAGGAGAATGCATGCTAAGAGCCACCAGGGATAGGGAGATGTTGAAAGCCACGATCGCCTACGTCCTGAAAGGACAACATACATAAAAGAAGAAGAAAGTAAAAAAGACCAAACAGAATAGAAAGCTTCAGTCACCAGAGATTAAGAACGGAATAGAAATAAAACAAAATTGCATTATTTTTCAGTAATGAATCTAAAAGGATAAAAACTTTAACCTTTTTTAACAAACACTAAGTTTTAAGATTTGTGAGTTCTAGGACTCAGGTGGTTTTTTTATTATTTTACCCAATGCAGTCGTGCCAGCAGTGGGGGTGGTTATAGGAAGCAAAATGAAAGAAAAAACTGAGAATAGGGGGGATTGAGAAAAAGAAAAAATTGGAACGAGGTTCAAGAAGACAGAAGATGGTGATTGTCATGGCATTCAAATTTTTGAAGATTGTTGTTATCAGGAAAGCAATTAACAGAAGAGAGTTCCACAGATGAAAAAATGTGAGAAAAGAAACTTTTGGAGTTGAAGTGCCAGTTGCATTTTGCTATTTCAACAGTAAAAAGATGAAACTTAGATGCCAGTCTAGTTGCACACTTACAGGGCATGAGGAAAAAATAATATCAGAGCAGTTGCCATGAAAATATTTGTAAAAAAGACAGAGGGAAACCATGTTACATTAGTAATAAAGTGACTGATGTCATGTCAGGATCGATTACATGACAGATTCTTCTTTGGATTTTGAAAAGATTTACAGTAGATCTACCAAACCACATATAGCAACAGTATTCAATGCATTGACAAATGGTAGATTGTATGATATTTAAAGTTTTTTCCAAATGTAATTAAAAAACAAATAAGATCGTTAAAAAGCAAATACATACATAACTATGAAAAAAACAATTAAATGTATCAGAATGATGAAAAAAAGACTAAATAGCTATTTGTTTATCAGCCATATCTTCAGAATCTTCACTCCCTCCTTCTTTCTTTTGAATTATTATCACAAACCTCATTAAGTAACATTCTAACTTGCATGGCTTTTAGCCCTTTTTTTGTTGTGTGTGTGGCATCTGTAAGTCTAAAGAAATCTTGGATCTATGCCTAAAGAGTTATGCCTCAGCTGCTGATGCTGGTACATCATCTGTTATGGCTGTATTGGCCCATCTGGAAGCGACAGTGTCACTTGCAATGAATGCATGTGAAAAATGTTCTCCCCAATGTCACCTTGTTTTTTCTTTTTAATCTGGTGAGCACTGGGTTAGCATTAGTAAAAAATTTTAAAAATCTATCAAGGATAGTATACATCAAATGAAGATAGTAATAGTCATTTTTGATTTATCATATACGATAAAAAATTAAACACTTTCTACAAATCTTAATAATCAACCCATAGCTGAGAAGAAAAGGTGGATGCATACACTACTGGACATAATTATCAGGCCACTCCAGTGTTAAAAAAAAATGATGTATTTCATACTATTTTTAGTATTTATTGCCAAGTGAATAATTGTAAATGAAAATAGAACCGTTCTTTTGTTATTGTTACTTTGTAAACTTTTACAAGGTACATAGCGAGAATTTAGCCATCGCACCCTGTAGATTTGCTATTTTATATCTATATATACAATACTGGACATAATTATTAGGCCACTCCAGTGTTAAAAAAAATGATGTATTTCATACTATTTTTAGTATTTATTGCCAAGTGAATAATTGTAAATGAAAATAGAACCGTTCTTTTGTTATTGTTACTTTGCAAACTTTTACAAGGTACATAGCGACAATTTAGCCATCGCACCCTGTAGATCTGCTATTTTATATCTATATATACACTACTGGCCATAATTATTAGGCCACTCCAGTGTTAAAAAAAATGATGTATTTCATACTATTTTTAGTAGTTATTGCCTAGTGAATAATTGTAAATGAAAATAGAATGGTTCTTTTGTTAATACTGCACAATAACATGTGCATCAAATGAATTTATAAATATTTAATAATTACCTATATTGCAGTTTCTTGCCTTGTAAAATTTTGCAAAGTAATAATAACAAAAGAACCATTCTATTTTCATTTGGCAATAAATACTAAAAATAGTATGAAATACATCATTACTTTTGAAAAAACTGGGGTGGCCTAATAATTATGGCCAGTAGTGTACCTTATCCAAGGATTATAGTTAGTAATCATGCCAGCATTCTTAAATCCTTACTAATTAAGATCAATGAAATCTATGAATTATCATACTCATTAGCAGATTGTATCTCCACATTTAATAAAAATATCTAACATAATTTGATCAAATGACTACAATCACTTTTTATTCAAGAAGTTTATATTAATCAACATATGCAAAGCCATCATATGCCAAGTAATATATAGCAGATATCTGTAGACCAAAGAAAGATATTCTATAACATAAATTGCAAGAATGATTGTAAATTCTTAAAGTCATCATCATAAAACCCAGTAAAGCCTAAATGAAATAATTTTCAGTCTCAGAACTAGTGTATTTAATAATAAACACAGAGGTTGATAGGACATAATTTTGCAAACATAGTTTGTAATTTTACATATGTTGCAAGCTGCTTGTAAAAGACATTATCAATATGATGAAAACATAATTTACATTTATCACATTCCAAGCTTAAAACATCAAAATGAAAAAAAATCATTTACATGAAAGCATTTTTTCATTTCAAAACCATAACACATAAATTCATGTTCTTGAAAATGCTAATAGCCATAATTATTAGGCCACCCCAATTTTTTTAAAGAAATTATGTATCTCATACTATTTTTAGTATTTATTGTCAAACGAAAATATAATGGTTCTTTTGTTATTATTACTTTGTAAAGTTTTACAAGGCAAAAAGGCAAAGACAAACTTGTCCAATCACCCTAAATTTTCTTCATTATTTTTATTGATGAAACTGCAATATAGGTAATTATTAAATATTTATAAATTCATTTGATGCACATGTTATTGTGCAGTATTAACAAAAGAACCATTCTATTTTCATTCACAATTATTCACTTGGCAATAAATACTAAACAATAGTATGAAATACATCATTTTTTGAAACCCTGAGGTGGCCTAATGGCCGGTAGTGTACATGTGCTTGTGTGTGAACAATTTTTATACAAACAGGAGCCAAAAAAATAGAAAATTACTAAAAACTTTTAAAACAACTTTATTTTCTAATCTTTGTTTTTTTAAAAAAAAAATTTGTTTCTGATCGTTAAAAAAATTACTTAAATACATAATTGATTCTAAAACATGTAAAAAAACAAACAAAGTAACACAGAAATAGCTAAAGGTACCTTTTAAAAGCAAAGCAAAGTATTAAGAAACATGAAAATTTGTTACAAACAAAGAAAAGAATACAGAATTACTGTGTCATAGGAATTATCCTCTATAGCAGTGAATGCTTGACAATTTCTTCACAGATGAAGGGGAGACTTGAGATGTGGTTCTATAGATGAAAGCTGAGAATATCATAGACAGACAATGTGAGCAATGAGGAAGTTTTAAGGAGAATAGAAAGAAAAATGACAGTTGTACTTAGAATCTGAAAGTGACAACTGAACGTTCTGGGCCACATGATGAGAAAAATGAGCTCAGAGAATTTGATACTCACAAAATGTAGTAGGCAGAAGAGAAACTTACCTAACAAATTTGTGCAAAACAGGGACTAAGAGGGGTAGTAAGGAGAAAACAAGGAACTCAGCACCTAGAAAATATGTTTCTTTGACTTGATAAAAATATTATTACATACTAATTCTTGTTAGTCTTAAATCCCTGTGTTTTTGATAGCCATTAAATGAGCATAACTATTTTTGTAACTAGTTGCTGGTCAGTCAGTCAGTCAAATGCCATACGTGATACATGACTGACTGGGCAGAAGATTATCTTACAGTAGGTTGCTATTGCGTTCTGCAGTAGACTGGTTGCCAGCCAAGACTATAGAACCCAATTTGTCCTGTTATTTCACCCATAACTGGAGGAAAGAGAGGGATTAATACCTTTCCCAAAGGTGTTAGTGCATAAGTGAATGCAAGGAATTCAAATGGAATTTGAACTCGGCTCCCCAATTTGTTGTTCTGAGTCGATACCCACAGCACCACAAAGCACAACCGAGTTGATGGTACACCTGCTGTAAATCTATTTCTGTTTTGAAGTAAGTGATATTATGTTTTAACTTCAAGAACCAAATAGTCATTGGCTCAAACAGAATAGACTTAGATACTCGTTTAAATTGATAGAGGCAGCATGAAGAAGATAAGAACATTTGATCATGGAGGTGGTCTGTTTTGGAAAATTCAAATCTATCTGTTCCTTCAAATAGTTGTTTTTCTGCAAATCAAAATGCAGTCCCAAAATCATGTTGTGGCTAAATAACATATCTTTCAACTATTATTTGATTATAAATGTACTACTATTGCAAAAATAAAGGATTTAAAAAAAGTCATCACTTTTGATATTTTTTTTTAAAACCTGACAATGGATGCTCTTAACCACTTGACATTATGGCAAAAATGGAAGGTTATCTTTAGAAATCACAAGGTATTTGTTTTTGTAAGGCAATCAGAAAGACCTTGGTTAAGTTTACTGAAATAAATGTTGAACTTATGCACAAAGGAATTCTATATTTATCTCTAAATGATCACTATTCCATTTTGGCTGCTTCCTCTTCTTGCCAATTTCTTGTCTTTATAGCATTACCATTTATCAAATGCTTACAAACATATCATTCCAAATTGTAATGCAGAGAATTGATTACTGAGAATGTGGAATCTAAAGACAAGTTATTTCATTACAAAGACTCTTCACAAAGAGGTTTTCAAACCAGAATAATTTATGCTTGCATTATTCATAAAATCTATGACATCCATCACAACAAATAAAGAATTAAGCCAGTCAAAAAATTGAATTAAACAAAGAAAAGAATGCTAGAATCCTATGCGATATGTGTCTTTCTGTATGGCAATGAATGTTCGACAATCTTCTCAAGGATGAAGGAGTGGCTTGAAGCAGCAGAAATGTGGTTCTACAGATGAATGCTGAGGATACCATGGACTGAGCACGTGAGCAAGAATGGGATATTGGAGAGGATGCAAATAAGAAGAAAAACTCATACTTAACATCAGAAATAAACTGCTGAGGTTCCTGGGACACATAATTAGGAAAGAGGGTATGGAGAATCTAATATTCACAGGATGGATAGAGGGAAAGAGAGATAAGGGAAAGTAGAACAAGACATATTTGATAGGCTTGGTAAAGTGGGGTTTGGGAGAGATATTAAGAGAAAAAATATTGAGAGTGACAAGTAACAGGGCCAAGTGGAAGTCCATGACCACCCACGTCCTGAACGAACACAGCACATGAAGAAGAAGAAGTATAGCAAATATAATCAGTAAGAACCTTAATGTCTTATGTTTTGCATTGTTTATCTGTTGTATCTTTTAATCTGAACCCAAACATCTCATAACAGAAAAATGAATTAAATTTTGTTTATCTTTAATTTTCATGCCTTCCAGTGAAGAAAGAGGATTTGGAAAATTTGATATCCACAAGGTAGATTGAAGGCAAGAGGGGCAGAGAAAAACCATGCATAACTTACCTAGTGAGCATATATGACAGAAAAGTGTTTAGGAGAGATAAAAAAGAAAATTTATTAAGAGCTAAAAATAACAAGAATTTGTGGAGAGCTATGATCGTTATTGTACTGAAGAGACAAAGAAGATCAGTTGTATAATATAATTCGTAGATTCCCATTTTAATTTTGCATTCTTCTTTCATGTACAGTGTCTCTTGAAGTCATGGCTCTCCACAACTTTCTATTCTTTTTTGTGTTAAGCAATATTTGTCCCTATATCATTCCTCCCAGTTTCTGTACAGCCATCCATTTACAAGACCCTGTTAGGTTGCACAATGCTTTGTAGTAAAGAACACAGTGAATTACTTCATCAAACAAAGGAACAGCATGTTGCATGTATTCTACAACAAAAAATGTGGTGAAAAAGAAAATTACTTACCAAGAAAAAGGGCACATATTCTGCATCATATATCAAAGATGGAATACCCAGATCAAAAACAAGTTAGACGTAGGAGTTGCTATAAAAGTATCTCGGATATGCTAATATTGTGTATTCTCTCCCAGCTGTTGACAAGTGAAAAAAATGTTCTGTCGCTAAAAGCAGTTGGTGTTCTTGAATTGGAATTGGGTTTCTGACTGTTTACATGCATTGATAATATAAGACATGCAAATTGAGATTTAAGCATTTCTTTTGGCCCCTGATATTCAAGTTTGGACATGTGATTTGTTTTTCTTTGTTGTGGAAGTAATTTGTGACATTAAATTTTTGAACAGGAATTTTAGTTGAAGCATCACAAATTTGATTACAGCTTCCATCTGCACTTCTTACCTACAATATGTCACATGAGTGTCACTTTCCTCAAACTCTCTTTCTTCATTATATAAATGAGAAATTTCAAGTGTTTGTTTCTTATTCTACGAATATTCTTTTTGTTAGCATTTTCCTCAAAACTTCGTTGTTGCTCAGATGTTACATCTATGTTATTCTCAGTGTACTGTAAAAGCATAAATATAGCATGCCTTAAAATTATATATTATTAAATTGATGCAAGAGGTCTATGGCTATATTGTGTTGAATACACCAGTTCCCGTACAATCACTGAAGTTAAGCAACATCGAGCCTGGTCAGTACTTAAATGGGTGACCATTTGGGAATACCAGGTGCTGTAAACATAAGGACCAAGAATGGTCCACCAGTCCTCCAGGTTTGGGGGTTGGTTGCAGGGCTAACAACCTTGCCCTATAAAAAACAGTTTGTTACAGAAACAGCAACAAAAAGTTGCTGCCCTATGCACCATTGGGTGTGATGGATAAATGATGACATGCAAGAGAGAGAAGAGTTAATGAATAGGGACAAAAGATAAATATAGTGAGTCATAGTTAGATATGAAGAGACAGTGAAAGGTTAAAAGTCAAGTTGGCATAAAATTGCAATAAATAAAATTATTTCCAAAGAGGAAGAATAAATTAAAGATAAATACAATGTACAAGAAAATGATTTTTTTCAAAGATATAAAACTCCTGTCATCTCTCATGGATGTACGGGTAGTATAATGGTTAGTGACAAGGAAGAGATATCGGTCAGCTCAGTTACCAAAATAAATTTTGCACTCAGTGTCATACCAGATGATCAGATTTGCCATTTTCTTCAACACGTTGATTCAGAGGTTGCCTCCTTGCCACCAGATATAGATTAGCATTTTGCAGCATGGCAATGACTGCTTTTGATCTGCAAAAGGTGGTTGACCCAGTTGTTCATAGAATGTGCATATATGGGACAAACAAATAGGAGAATATATAAGCATGCCAGCTGAAAAGAAACACTATAAAGCCTTCATGAGCAGAAGAATCCATGCTTAGAGAAAGCTCAAAAAGCTACACACTCATTCAATAATATTGGTTGATAATGTCTAGTGAATAACAATAATTCTAGTATTGTGTTCTTATTAGTTTATCTGATAAAACTTTCCATTTATGGTCCTAATCAAGTATTTTCTGAAAACACATGATACAAATCTATTTTTGAATTCTGTGAATGATAAAAATGTCAGAATGTTTCAGCTTGAAAGGAGAAACAATGTCTTCTGGTTTACAATGACTCTCTAATATTTACAATTTTCAATTTTTTTCCATTCTAGTTTCAAGGTTTCTGCATTTCCTGCTTTTCTATTAATCAGTTTAATTTTTTTTTTTTAATTATATCACCCCGAGCAAGGTGGTAATGCCACTGATGAAAAGATCGGAAAAGAGACAGCCGGAAACCACATCCTAAACAGGGAACAAGGGATGAGCCTCTTCACCTGTTCAGTAGACATGGGTGGAGTGTGAACTGGGCGATAGTTTTTGTATCACTTTAATTAAGTTGTGTATGACAAGTTATATCCCTTATGTTTAGAAATTAAATGCACATTCCTTTTATAATCTCAGATGATTCCTGAAGATACTTTACCTCTGACAGCTTACCAATTCTCAACCTTAAATTCATGGTGACAGAAAGGCATCTAGTAGCACAAAATGATCTTCTGAAAATATAATCTGAATCAAAATGCCTGAATTCTGACAAGAGCAAAATTCTACATGGGAAGAAACAAACACTTCAAATCATCACCATAATCAAAATTTCTTTAATTAATTTAAAAATTTCATTTAACATTTTAGCATCAACTTTACAAAAAATAATTCTGATGATGTGTCAAAATGTTTTTTTCTCAGCCACCATTAAGATATTGTGTCAGATTGCATTCTGTGATTTTTATCATTTGTAATCCTTTCATTTGATTTTTTCCAAAAATTTGCTTTGCAAATGAATTCCAACAGAAATTTTACAGAAAGTCACATGATTAGATAAACTGTTAAACAATGGAAAAAATGAAGATAATTAAAACCCTTAAAACAGATTGAACCATAATTATAAAAAACATAGGAATAAAACTGCTATGAAATACTACAATTATTAAATAAAAAAATATGTTCAGAATAAAACTGCTGTGAAATACAACAATAATTAAATCAAAAAGATAATAAAACTGCTAAGAAATACTAATTTCCTCTCTATTATAATAAAAACGGTTGTGTATTTATATATATACTAGCAGTATAGCCTGGCGTTGCTCAGGTGTAATGAAAGCTTTAAAGCTAATCCATGGTTCTGGAGCTCAGACTCTTTGGACGTTGGCAGGAAAGACTAAAAAGCAATAGTTGTTTCCAGTTAAAGCAAAACCGTAGACTAAAATAAAAATGAATGGATGTAAGTCAAATTTTGATTTCCTGGTATCGATATCAAACAAGTTTTTTTTTTGTTGTAAACTGAATTTTGAAGGCTAAATAAATCCTCTGAGTAAATGGTATCATGGCTGAGTTTAGAACTACAATTATACTTACTTAGAGCCAAACCCAAAGCAAAAACTGAAATAAAAGGGCTGAAAAAATACAGACATACAGGCAGATAAACAGATGCACACACAAACATCTTGCCATATATATATATATATATATATATATATATATATATTATTGATTTTCTGCACTATTGTAAGAACTGCAACCTTGAAACTTCTGAATATCGTTTCTTATGTCTTTTTTTATAAGTGTATAAAATTTGATTAAAATTGAACCACTCCTTCTATAACACGATTTTTTTGATTATTGATTTTCGATATTTATCGGAGGTACCATGACACAAAATGTAGCTAAGAACAGTTACAGATGCTTATATTACAACTGTGTAAATTTTCAAGAAAATTGGTTCAGCTGTTTCAGAGTTTATAGGTAACAGATACACACTCACTCACACACACACACACACACACACACAGACAAAGTTCCATTTATAAATATGTTTAGATTTATATATATTTCCTGTCATACTCATGGAGAGAGTGAGAGAGACAGACAGACAGACGGTAAGGTAGTGTTTGCTCAGTTCATTAGAGAGATAATAGCAAGGAGGCATTGGCTCAGTTCATTCTCTTTACTACCAGTCATAATAGTTCTTGACACATGTTTGCTCTCTAACAGTCCCTTATTATTTTATTTGTTTTGAAATAATTATGTCATTGTATATTGGAGAATATATTTATATCCTATCTATTATAATAAAGTCCAGTGTGTATTATATCTTCTCTTGGCTGCTGACATGTGTATACATCACATATATAAAATTTCAAAATCTCCTCCTCTCTCCATTCTGTGCTGATAACTTGGGAGTAGAATCTCTGAATTATACAATCAAGTTTCAATCCCAACTGAAAGCAATTGGATGTCTAGCCACATTGACAAAATGTGATACAGCTAAACAGGCTTGTATGTGGATGACTATAACAGGGTTGACAATGCATGTACTGAACTGACATGTTGAAATAGCTATCCCCACTAAATATGATATGAATTTATATATATATATATATATATATATATATATATATATATATATATATATTTGAAGCAGGAAAAAAATGTACAGTAATTTTTAGCAACACTTTTTTCCAGTTACATTTGTTACCATAGCTCACACCCTTGAAGATGATTTTGGAAAGAGTTTGAAAGTACTTACGTACCTTAAGAAATGAATAAAATGACATCTGTCAATGTTACAGCTAATTTCTGACATCTTTTGATTGTAATATGTGAAAGATTATCCGTGAGTATGAACAGATTTTATTAAAAATAAGCAAACATAGTGTTTAAGGCTTACACCCATATCACGTTGAATACACTGGTTCTCGCTCGATCACCAAAGTTAAGTAACGTTGAGCCTGGTCAGTACTTTGATGGGTGACTGCTTGGGAATACCAGGTGCTGTAAGCTATTAGTGACAGATGTGAGTTGTGGTGCAGTGGATATCAGCTCAGAAAGAATGAATCTTGATACTCAAAAAGAAAAAGGATAACTACACAAAATTTATGAATAATTTAAAAAAAACAACAATAAATTGTTGAAAGAAGAAGATATTACCAGCAATAGATAAATAAAATCTAGTTGGCAATAAATGACCCGCCGAGGTGTTGATATGCCATAAAACAAAACAACCAACCAACATAGTGTTTGCAACTTATTTAATTTGACATGTTTAAAAGAAAATTTGCTGTCTAAATATACAAATTTAATATATATATATATATATATATATTCTCTCCTGTCATGCTCAGGGATTTGAATTATTCTTTTTATTTATGTATTATTGTAAGATACTCATAAATTGTAGGTACCTCAATAATTTTAGATGGAATATAGATATAAATATTTTGTCATCATTTTGATGACATGGGCCCACTCATAATTAAATAAAAAATAAGAATAAAGTTATGATGAAATGCTACAATGCTTAAATCAAAAATAAATGGTAAGAATAAAACTTATGAAATAGAATGATTAAACAAAAAACATAAGACTAAAACTGTTGCGAAATAGTAAAAACATTTAATAAAAAAGATGATAAAAATAAATCTGTTATTAAATATTAATTCCCCAAAGTACAAATGACAAAAATTCAAGTTTGAGTTTAGTTTAATGGCATACCAACCTCTGTGGGTTATTTAATGCCAAACAGGTGGGCTTTTAAGGTATGTTTTTAATGTTCAGTTATTTTTTTTTTTTAACCACATCACCCCAAGCTAGGTGGTAAGGCCACTGGTGTGCAGGGGGCTGCGTAAGAGTGAATAGATTGGAAAAGAGAAAGCCGGAAACCACATCCTAAACAGGGAACAAGGGATGTGCCTCTACACCTGTTCAATAGACGTGGGTGGAGTGTGAACCGGGCGATAGTTCAGTCTATCTACTCCAATTGAAAAAAAAAAAATAAAGAAAAGAAAAGTGAAAAGATTGGAAAAGAAAACCGGAAACCACATCCTAAACAGGGAACAAGGGATGAGCCACTACACCTGTTCAATAGACGTGGGTGGAGTATGAACCGGGTGATAGTTCAGTCTATCTACTCCAATTTAAAAAAAACTAAACAAAAAAGAAAGTGAGAAGATTGGAAACCACAACCGAAGTCGAAGGAAAATGTACCGGAAACCCCTTCCTAAACAAGAAACAAGGCAATCACCTCTACTCCTTTTCAAAAGAAGCGGGTAGAGTGTAGACCCAGGTGATGGTGGGTACTATCTACTCCAATAATAAAAAAAAAAAAAATTAAGTTTTAACTTAGTATAAGTCGAAACGAGATTTAAATTCAAAAATTATTTACAATAGCAGAATACTACCCCTGTTAAAAAATTCAGACAAATTAAAGACAAAAATTAAACAGACAAAAATTAAAATTCAAATAAAAAATTAAAATAATAGTAAAAAGTTGATTTAGTCAGATTTTTAATGAAATTTTTTTTTAATTTTAGAAAACTGAAGATGTCTTTTAGTCTTGTATTCAAAAATGCATAGCTGGTCATAATTTTGTTTTTCCTTCAAAATTTCATGATGGCAATAATTTTTTTTTTGCTTAAAAATGTATTGTTGATAATATTTTTCCTTCTAAACTGTCTTGTTGGTAATATTTTTCTTTCAAAGATGTCTTGTTGGTAATATTTTTCTTTCAAAGATGTCTTGTTGGTAATATTTTTCTTTCAAAAGTCTATTTTTATTTATATATTTCTATAAAAGTCTATTTTGTGTAGATTTGAGTTTGAGTTTTGTTTAATGGCAATTCAATGTCTGTGGGTTATTTAATGCCAAACAGGTGAGATTTTAAGGTACATTTTTAATGTTCAGTTATAGTGAGAAGGTTGATTTAATCAAATTTTAATGAAAGTTTTTTGTTTTTATTCTTTTTTTATTTTAGAAAACTGAAAATATCTTTATTCAAAAATGTTTTGGTGAGAAAATTTTTTTCCTTAAAAAATGTTAATAATAATACTTTTTTCAAAAATGTATATTGTTTTTATAAAAGTCTATTTTTATGTATTATTTTTATAAAAGTATATTTTTATACTTTCATAGTGTTTTGACCCCAGTTTGTGGGATTAACTATTTGTCCATAGCTGGGACCCTAACAGTTGCTACCTCACAACCTTCCAATCAGAGACCTTGCTGCCAGATGCAGTTTACCGTCATGCCCAGGACCAACAAAAATTCAATGAATTTATATTATGAAGAAATTTTTTTTCTTTTTCTTTTTTGCACATTAAAGAAATTGAATTTATTAAACACACATTCATGGTTGGTGTTATGCTCTTTTGTACCTGAAACAGGGAGAGCAATTTGCACCTCCATTTTCAACATTACAAACTTCAGTTTAAAAAATAAAAAAAATAATTTCATCAAAAAATAAAGTTGTATAGTCAGACATTAAATGTGCTCGTTCAATCTCAGGGATTGTCTTCCTGGAACACAGTCAAATGAAACCAGACAACCTCTCAATGAAATTGGCTCTTACCCAGTCGATAGCCATTATTTTGTAGGGAGTGTTTTGCTATTTGTGTCTATCAATCTGTGATAACCATGGGTAAGAGTCATGTTGCTGCTTCTTTCAATTGCCAGGAGGTTGGCAGTTAGGATACTCAGTAACTTTGTGTATTTTGTTTTACTAAGTTAGTTTTGTGCCCCTATGACCTCTCTTTATCTTAATATTTCTTGATCTCTCTTCCAGTTACTCTGACTAATCAAATAGGTTACTGTATCCTTTGATTCTTTTCTCTTCAGTATGCTCTGTCAGTATTAGATTCACTAAAACTTCATTTCTCATTGTTTTCTAGATATTTTAGCTGTCTTTTTGCAGTGTTTTTTTTTTTCTATACTTCAGATATGAGGTAATATTTACACTACATTGTTCAGACTATTGCCCTTATCATAATGTTTGTACACTCCAGCCTTCTTCAGGGGCTAGAAATTTTGAACCAAATCCCAGTGATCATAAGAAAAGGTTTGGTTCAAATTTTCTAGCACCTGAAGAAGGCTAGAGCAAACAACAGCTGAAACATCGTAAACATGGCAATGAAGATATAGACAATAGTCTGAACAATGTAAATAGTGTTTATTTTCCTAAAAGCTTTCTTATTTCTCAGTTTGCGATCATGCTGAAGACACCAGTTCTTATTTGATTAAAGTTTAGAAGTGTCAAGGTCAGTCAGTATATAATACAAGATCATTTTAAAACACTGGTTACTGTAAAGAAATCTCTTTTAGTTCAAAATATGTTTTGTCTTTAAATAACTCACAAAGTGTTGATGGTCTGAAAAAAAATTCTCACAAGTTCTGTACATGGTATTTTTAGCATTCGTTTATAGAATCACAAATAATGCTACTTTAAGTCTCTTCTGTGAAGAGAATGACCATCATTTGAAGACATATAGGAGAGTAGACAATATATAGCACTCTTTTCTTTGTTTCTAAACACATTTTCCTTTATTTTAATATTTTGCTTCATTTCTGAAAGGATTTTTCATTACACTTTCTGTCCTTTGTTAATACATTACTCAGATATTTAAATCTTAATGCATGCTTTATTCTAATATTACCAAGTTGTGAATCATACCGTTGGTTGCATCTTTTGCTTACAGCTATGCATTTAGCCAATTCTTAGACTGTTTTTCGTACTTTCTTTGACTATCTTATCTACAAATTCTTTCCATTGTCAGAATATATGCAAATAAAAAAAATGGAGCAAAAAAATTTGGTTTCTAACAATAATTATTTTAGCTATAAAGGGACACAATCCTTAAAAAAGTACTTAAAAACGTAGATCACCGAGCAAAATTTATTATTGTTTGATATATTATTAACATTAGATAGTTAAATAAGACTGCATTGATGGCAAATTCAGAAATAGAAATAAGTAATTGTTTGATAAGATAGAAATGGAAAACAAAAACAAAGGACTTTTAACTTAAAGATAGCAAAATGTAAGGTTAATAGCAAAAGAAACAGCTTTGAGCTGCTTATTAGAAACATTGAAATCAAAACGATACAAAGATATAATAGCCTTTGTAGTATAGAAAAAGGCAATGGAAAATATGATACGAAAATCCAAAGGTACCTTGAAATAGCAAAAATGGCTTTCAGAAACTAAAGAAAGTATTAATAGAAAAAAATTTCATTCAAAACAAAGAAAAGGGGGGGGGGAGGGGGATGAACTTTTGTCACATCCACCCTCTTATATTGCCGTAAATGCTGGACAATTTTTTTCTCACAGATAAACAAGAGGCTTGTGATAACGGATGTGTTTTACACATGTTAGATGAGAATTCCATAGATAGAACATGGAGAAGGTTTAAAGAAAACAAGGACTAAAAAGGTACATACAATGAGAAAGAGACAGTT
Organism: Ascarosepion bandense; assembly: GCA_037127315.1. Taxonomy (NCBI): domain Eukaryota; kingdom Metazoa; phylum Mollusca; class Cephalopoda; order Sepiida; family Sepiidae; genus Ascarosepion; species Ascarosepion bandense. The sequence goes on along the minus strand of JBBBDQ010001786.1, from coordinate 999,686 downwards.
TAAATTTTTGGAGCACTGATCGATCCCAACTTGATAGCTCAGATGCAGTCACTTTCTCACCAGCGTAATGTGGCTTCCCTGTGTCTCTTTTACAAATACTTTCACGGCTTTTGCTCCGATGAACTTAGCTCACTGGTGTTCTCTATGTATAAATTTACTCGAGCTACTAAATTAGCAACTCGTTCCCACCCTTTTACAGTGAAACGAATAAAATGTAACTGCAACTTCTACTCTATCAGCTTCTTTTCTTGCACTTCCCACCTGTAGAATTCCCTTACATATACTTGTTTCCCCAACAGCTACAATCGCCAAGAATTTAAATGTAAGTCAATAGTCATCTTCTATCTCACTGACTCTCATCCTCTCTCTCATGCTCTTTTCTCCATCCACTCTACTTTCATCAGACCAATATTCTCATCCTTCTCTGACCCACTTCCTGACACCCCCTAAACCCTGTCTTTCTTTCTCATCACTTTCCTCCTATGTAACTCCCTGTGCACAAGTGGCAGTAAAACTGTCTCGCTTAGGGTGAAATGATTAAAAAAAATTATGATGAGGAAAGATGGCCGAAAGAATTTAACATTCACACTTCTGAAGGCACAAGAAATAGCAAGTAACCTACTGAACAATTTTGTGCAAATGTATGGTAGAACAAAAACAAAGAAGGATGGGAAAAAGTCAAAACATGATAGAGTAACAAAAGACGGGAAGTTGTGAAGAGTCATGAAAGAGGACATAGAGCCTAACAGATAATTTTGCATGTTCTGTTCTCAGCTTAGAGCAAATTCAAAGTTACATGACATGAGAGATGTCAAATTTCAATAGAAATTTTATGACTAAATTTGAAGACATAAAAGATGCCTTTACTAAAAAATAAAGAAAAGAGAAACTTTTAATTTGATTTAGTAAATTACATGCAACTCAGAAACACAAGAGTTTTAATCTTTTTTTTTAAAAGTGAGTGTCATAATAAATGTTCATGAAAAGTTTTGTCATGTGGTGGAAGTAAGATTCGAAGTATGCTTGAAGAAATTTATGTTCTTTTTGTGTTAAAATGAAATTGGTGATAGCCAGGTTGGCATGAAAGTACTTACTACTTTATGATGTAGAGCAAAGAAAAAAATCTCTACGAAATGGAATGAACATGAGTTGAATTGCATTTCCTGGGGTTATATTAAGCAACTGTTGTCATAGTTAAATTACACTGGGTCGGGTAAGATTTAAAATTTCTCAAAGTAATGAAGGGGCAATCAAATCTAAGAAACATAAGTACTGTGAAAGCAAAAGTATTTTTTCTCCTATAAAATCTTTTACAATCTCATGACTCAACACAAAGGCAAAGTACCAAATATATGCATTCTGTTTGCACGAATTATGATGTTAAAGATACATCACTGGTTTCTGCATGATCAACTAAGTTAAGCAATTTCAAGACTGGTTAGTACTTCAATAGGCAACCATTTGAGAATATCAGGTAATGTAAGTTTGGATATGTATGTGGTGTATGGATAATGGCTTAAAATTGTTAATCAGAGAGTCAAGTTACAATTACTGTTGGATTTGTTATATTAATTTATATGTAAAGATATGAATCCACCTCGTCTCTCCCTAATAAAGGGTTATCAGTCAACCATTATCTTTGAAATTCTTAAATCTAAAAATATTTTCTGACTTTAAATAACCTGCAAGGTGTTGAAAAAGCATAAACAATGAATCAACTAACTAAATTATGATGTTAAGGGTTATTTAACATGTACAGTGTTTATATATATATTTTAGATTAATACGTTATGGCGTAGTGGATATCGGCTTGGAATGAGAAATCGGAGAGCTGAGTTCGAATTCCAGTTGAATTCCTTGCATTCACTTATGTGCAAATACCCTTGGGAAAGGTATTAATCCATCTATTCCTTCCAGTTATGGGTTAAATAGCAGGACAGATTGGGTTCTATAGCCTTGGTCGGCAACCAGTCTACCGTAGAAAGCAATGGCAACCTACTGCGGGATAATCTTCTGCCCAGTCAGTCATGTCTGTTTCGAGATATGATCGCCCAAGCGTGTATCACGTATGACACTTAACTGACTGAATACTATAATGAGTCAATGAGCAATTTCAAATAGTGCAAATCTCTTGCAAACAATGATTGCCAGATATCTTGTTGATGTTTTCGGTTCTGTCTTTTAATTGTATTGATAGTTCAGCTAAAATAGATTTCAAATTTTTTTATAATCATTTCACCCCAAGCAAGGCAGTAATGCCACTGACATGCACAGGGATACATAGGAGTATAGTAAAGAGAAAGAGGAACAATTTATAGGGAATGTCAGAGAATGGGTAGGAGAAGGTTGAGAACACTGATGTGAAGAGAGCTGATCAGAGTAGAGTGGGCGGAAAAAGAACATGAGGGAAAGGATGCGAGTTAAGGAGGTAGGAGATGGCAGTTGACCTTATATTTAATTTCTTGGAGACTATAGCTGTCAGGAAAGCAAGTATATGAAAGGGAATTCCACAGGCAGGAAATGCAAGAAAAGAAGCTGATAGAGTAGAAGTTGCAGTTACATTTGATTGGTTTCAATGTAAAAGTTGCTAGTCTAGTAGCTTGAGTAAATTCATGTGGTGGGAGCACCAGGGAGCTAAACCAGGGAGCTAAGCTCCATGGAGCAGAAGCTGTGAAAGTATTTGTAGAAGAGACATAGGGAAGCCACATTACATTGGTGAGAAATGACTGGTGCCATGCTTTTTTATTTTCAAGATCCTAAAGTTTACTTATTTTGCTATTGTCTTTAACAGATATTTTTTCATCTGATGGTGCTACTGAGAAGTTACTTTTTGCTTTTAGTCTTAAATCACTGTGTTGGATCCACTAGTTTTTAGTATCAATGGTAAAGTCCCAAAAAAGGTGACTTCATGACTTTCTACAATGGTTCATTGTGAGATACATAAATTTGTTAAGCTTGTGGTAGACCATAATACTGTTGCAAAAAAAGAATGCACGGCTGAATAATAAAAGTTAATTTCTTTTTTTATCTGTTTATATTTCTGAGATGAGATTTCTTTATACTATTTACATTATTCAGACTATTGTCTTCATCTTTGTTGTGATATTCACAACATTTTGGCCATTGTACACTGTGGCCTTCTTCATGCGTTCCCAAGGATACGTGGCTAAATACGTGGATAAAAGTGTTGGATAAAGTAATTGAGTGAATTTACCCCAAAACATTGTGAGTACTATCTGGAAGAGGCATGGCTCACACTAGAACAGTTTATCCCAGTGAACAAATTTTAATCACCTGAAGAAGGCCGGAGCGTACAATGGCTGAAACTTTGTGAATATGACACCAAAGATGAGGACAACAGTTTGAAAAATGTAAATGCTGGAAATAATTTTTCTTTATTCTTAAGTTTTATGCATTTATTTGGTAAGGTATGGCACAAATTCCAACTGAAGTCCTTGCATTCACCTATGCACAAATACTCTTGGAAAAGGTATTAATCCATCTCTACCCCCAGTTATGGGTTAAATAACAGGTAAGATTTGGTTCTATAGCCTTGGCTGGCAACCAATCTACTGCAGAAGGTAATCATGACCGACTGTGGAATAATCTTCTGCCCAGTCAGTCATGTCTCTTTCGAGACATGATCACCCAAGTATGTATCACATATAGCATTTAACTGACTGACGGATGGCACAAAAATATATATATATATATATATATCAGTCAGTTAAGTGCTATAAGTGATACATGCTTAGGCGATCATGTCTCAAATGACTAACTGAGGAGAATATTTTCCTGCACTAGATTGCTATTATTTTCAGTGGTAGATCAAGTCTATAGAACCCAATCTGTCTTGGTATTTAACCAATAGCTAGAGAAAGAATTAATCCCTTTCCTAAGAGTAATTGCATGCAATTGACTACGACGACTACAACTAAAGTTGGCACTTGGATCTCCAATTCATTGTTCCAAGTAACACACCCACGCGTATATATATATATATATATACATTGTAATGTTTGTTATTAACTTCTTTTGTTGCCATTCTTTCCAACACCTCATCGTTACTTGCATGCTCAGTCCACGATATCCGCAGCATCCTTCTGTAGAACCACATTTCCACTGCTTCTAGTTTTGCCCTCATTTTTGATGATATTGTCCAGCATTCACTGCCGTATTGAAGAACTTACATCACATAGCAACCCAGCACTCTTTTCTTTGTTTCTAGTGAAATTTTCCTGTGTCTTAGTACTTTACTCAGCTTCTGGAATGCGTCCTTTACCATGCCAATTCGTCTTCAGACCTCTATGTTGCACTTTCCATCTCCTGTTAGAACACTTCCTAGGTATTTAAATTTTTGTACTTGCTTGATTCTGGTATCATTCACCTGTATTTACAATTTTCGGTTGCACCTTTTGCTGATGACCATGCATTCAGTTTTCTTAAAGTTTATTTGTAGTGCTTTTTGTCACTCTCCACCGCTACCTTCTGTAGGAGGTCTTGTAGTTTCCTTTTTGTATCTGCAATCAGATATTGCTCAGGGTGATACGATTAAAAAAAAAAATGAGTATCTTGATAAAACATTTCATGAGAAATAAATTGGCCAAAGAGGTTCAATTGATTGGCCTTCATGTTCACCTGACTTGACCTCAACAGATTTTTTTCTTTTGAGAATACACAAAGGGACTTATGCAAAAAAGTTTGTCAAAGCATGAGGGGTAGACTTCAAAGCTGTGTAAATTTTGATGAGCAACAGTCTCAGCACCTCTGTTGAAAATGTTTAAGTGATTTTGTATTATTATACAGAATAAAATTTAGTTGTCAATGTAATAATTGTATTAGCAAATATAATTGGATATGTAATCTCAAAATAAATGTTTTCAGGTCTTGGGTATGATGGTAAACTGCATCCAGCAGCAAGGTCCCTGATCGGGAGGTTGTGAGGAGCGTGGAACCACCTCTTAATTACTGTTGTTCCCCAGAGTGGTAGCACCTGTTAGAATCCCAACTATGGGCAAATATGAGCAAAAAGATTTGAAATTTCTGCAATGCAATATGAAGAAAGTGGGCTTAAAGAACTGAACACCCACAGAACTGAAGGCAGAAGAAAGCAGGGAGAACAGCAAGGAACATACTTGACAAGCTTGTGTGAACAGTTAGAAGGACAAAAACAACATTGTTAAATGGTTAAGATTTACTTAGAGCAACAGAAGATAAGGAGTTGTGGAGGGCCCTGATCCTCCAGATCCATAAAAATACCATATAAAACATGAAAAAGTTTGCTTTCTCTGATTGCATTCTAGTTCAGTTAAATTCTGCCCTAAACTCTTTGCATTCAAATTTTAATGGATAATAAGGTTTGATGAGCCACTTAGAGGGCTCATCAAACTGCTATTTCAATATTTTTACATTCATTTTCCCCTAGTTTAATTAGCAGTATTACTTTTCTTCAAAGCTTCTTTATTTCTTTATCACTGTTGTATATTTCATTTATTATTCTGGTAACCTTGCATACTAATAAATCCTACAGCATCTCCCATACAATCCCTTTTCTCCAGTTGCTTTGTTCCTTTTCATCACTGACAATGCGGTACTAATTTTAGATTTTAACATTATTGTTCCTTACATGTTTTTATGTATTATAGGATTTTCTCCCCTGTTGCCATGGAAGAGTTCTCCAATGTCGTCACCCCATTTCTGTAGCACCTTTTTTCCCCGCATTGTAAATGTTCTCTTTTTCAGTTTTATGCATCCTGCCAAAAAGCAGATTTTCTCTGCTGCTGTTACTTTTATCTTAATATGTATGCTGGCTATATTTATGTTCTGTACTTTTTCAATCTCTGCACACTGCTAATTCAGCCATATTCTTGTTTGACTTACTTGCAATTATTTCTGTCTTTTTTTTTCTTGGTATTATCTGCTGTCTCTTTTTCATTGGATTTGAGAATTTTGCCTGTCATTCAATTTCTTTTTGGTTCTTTTCTCTCTCAAGATAATTCATTTTCCTGCTGTTACTAGCATTTCTCTTTAGATGCCCCATTTTGAGTCTCTGACATCATTCAAAGCTTTATGTTTGTCCTTAACTATGCCCACAAACTTTTGTCTTTAAACTGAGTCAGTCTGAAGTTTGTCATATTGCAGCTTAGGCATTGCTTTCATTCCTGCAATCTTTGTAATTTTACCCTTATTATAAATATCACTCAGTGATGATCACTTCTACAATAAGCACTTTGATATCTTTCAGATGTTTTTTTTTGTGGGTCTGGTGTATATGGCATTTTTAAATTATTTGTTTTTATTAGGGTTTCTATCTTTTTTTAATATATCCTGTCCATTGAACCCAACTAGAGAAAATAGTTGCTTTCAGACAGCACCTCACAACCTCATTGAGTGCCAAAATTAAACTGTCTGCATTGAAGAGCACAAAATGGCTCAAGATTTCATATTATATTGTTTTGCTTTTAATATTGCTTTCATTAACATAACCATGGCCTTATTAGCACTTACTATAATGATATTTTCAAAACATTTGCAATAAAAAATAAAAATTGTAAGGGAGAAGTCAAAAAGTTTTTATTTTCTTAAAAAGAAAACATTCTAATAAATTTTAAACATGTGTTACATACCAGCTATTTGATACTGAAAATAAAGATAGTGGCTTTTGTAAAAGCAATCTTTACCAACAAGTGTAGCCCATCATGTCAAAAGAGAGTGTATTTTACTCATGTGTTAGAAAAGAATTTTTGCTTTGTGGCATTTCCCTATAAACTGTCCTCTATGCTGATTAGTAATTAACGTTCAAATGGCCAACCAATCATTGTTCATACAAATTGGGGAAAAGGAAAGAAAGTTAGATTTACAGTTTGATCATTTAACAAAATGTACAACTAATGTCATTTGTCCCATGTGACCAACATTAGGAATGGAGTCTGAAATATTTGAACAGTATTTGATGGGGTTTGTAGCTATTAAAGTTTTCTGGTCTGTGGCAGTGATTTAAGCATTGCTATGGCTGTTAGATGTTTTCTTTGTTAGCAGATCATTAATTCATTTTTTTAATTTGAAGTAAATGTTCATTCATGATTTTGTAATGATTATTGTAAAAATTAAACAAAAAAAAATAATATAAATAAACAAAAAAAGAAAGAATTAAAATTAAAATAAGGTATTTGTCATCTTGCAGCTTAGGCATTGCTTTCATTCCTGTAGTCTTTGTATTTTTCCCATTATTATAAATATGTCTCAGTGATGTTTTTTGGTGGGTCTGAGGTATTTTGCATTTTTAAATTATTTGTTTTTTATTAGGTGTCTATCTTCTTTTCATATATCCTCTCTATTTGTTGGGACGCCCATGCCTATTCAGCTATAATGGACTATTCCATTACTATGTAAAGTAATGGTGGCATCTACGTAGGAGAGTGTGCCGAGCAACCGATCGACAAGTCATTTCGTAGACTTCCGGTGACGACCCGGAAGTACCCATTGCTCATACTACGTCTTATGACGGTTGAGACGATTAACCTTTATTCTTGTATTGGATACTAATAACCTTTGTAAATACTATTTTCACGGAATACAATGATTAACCTATTCCTGTTGTTGAGTTATTTATTCTTACTCACGACATAACACTATTGAACCAACTAGAGTAAATAGTTGCTTTTAGTTACGTACCAGTTACTCTTTTCTTTCTCTCTCTCTCTCTCTTTCTCTCTCTATACACACAATAATGTGAAAAAAGGGCAATAAGAAATTTATTGTTCCTTAACATTTATTTTCAATTTTACAGTCAATACAAAAGTAGTGCTAAAAATTATTGTAATATAATTTAACATTTTCATGACACAGAATTTCCCATGTTTTGGAATTATGTTTTTAATATGACTCCATCTTTAAGTGATCATTTTTGGATTTTTGGAAAAACAAATTTTCTGTTAGTCACCCCAAAAAGATCACTTGATGATGGAGTGGTAGTAAAAATATGATTCAGAAACATGGGAAATTCTGTGTCATGAAAATATTAAATTAATCATATTATACTGGAAGTTTGCTGGACCAGAATCAAGATAGTTGTGACTAAAATCTACCAAAAATCAGAGTGGCCAGACACAAAACTTTCACTATATAAAAAAGTGAAAAAGAAGGAACAACAGAAAATAAAATAATTTTAGCCAGTACAAAAAAAATTAGCACAAAGAGACTTTTGATGTTATCCAAAACAAGGGTTCATTCTAGTTGTCTTGGCAAAAGAATGTAAACTGACATACCTAGTCCAGACATGAAGAAGGGACCACAAAAGAAACAACATCCAATGAAACCCTCTATGTGTGAGTCATGAAGTAGTTAAGAAGGGATCTGCTAATGATATTTTCTGCCCTTCCTAAGACCAAGAAAATCACAGTTGATTGATGCTAACCTATTTCTAAGATGGCTACTCCTACCAAGTTCGGACTTTGGAACTACTCACTATCAAGCTGAAACAGACTTGTCTGACTGCAAAACAAAGATCAGACTTATGAACAAACTTTTGCTACCCTGAATTACAAATGACCCACTCTAATCTACATCAAATACTTTTTTTATCTAGTCATTTCACACTAAGCAAGGCATCACTGCTATTGGTGCACAGGGGGTTACATAAGAGAAGAGTGAAAAAAAAAAAGGAATAGGTCACATTGGGTGTTCTAGAATAGTTAAGAGAAGGCTAGAGAAACTGGTGTGAAGAGAGCTGTGGGGGGATAGAGCAGAAAAGGATAACAACAAGATACAGGGGTTATCAGGGAAAGGATAGTGTCAAGGAGATAAGAGATGGCAATTGACATTGCATTTGAATTCTTGGTGATGAAGATATCAGGGAAACAAGTATATTGAAGTGCGAGAAAAGAAGCTACTAGAAAAGAAGTTTTTTATTTTTATTTTAATTCTTTCTTTTTTGTTTATTTATATTACTTTTTATATTTTATTTTTACCAGAATCATTACAATATCATGAATGAACATTTACTTCAAAATAAAGAAAAAGAATTAATGATCTGCTAACAAAGAAAACATATCTAGCATTCATAGCAATGTTTAAAGCACTGCTAAAGAACAGAAAATTTTAACAGCTACAAATTCCATTAAATTCTGTTCAAATATTCCAGACTACATTCCTAAAGTCTGTCACATGGGACAGGTGACATTAATTGTACATTTTGTTAATGTGATGAGAGAGCCATTGATAATACACATAGTTGAGGACAAACCAGAAATATTAAAGTCTGAAATGGAATCTGCAATAGCCAAAGTGAATAGAAAAAAAAGCAGCTAGACCAGACGGCATAATCATAGAGCTGCTGATAACCCTGAAAGAATTTGGTATAGAGAAAATTACAGAAATAATTAAATGAAATTTATAATAGTGGTATAATACTAAATGACCTCAGCAAGTCTATCTTCATAGCACTACCTAAGAAGCCAGGAGCAAACGAGTGCAAACTCCATAGAACCATCAGTTTAATGAGCCGTATAAAAAACTGATCATCCGAATCCTGATGAATAGAGCAAGAAGCAGAATTGTGCCAGAGATAGGACAAGAACAGTGTGTTTTCGTCAAAGACACTGGAACAAGGAATGCCAAATTTATGATTAGGATACTCTCTGAAAGAGCAATACAAATGAAGAAGGACTTATACCTGTGCTTTATTGATTAGGTGTTTGACAAAATACGCCACAAAGAACTGATGGAGATGCTCAGCAGCCTTGACATATTTGGGAAAGACTTGGGAGTAATCAAGAATCTTTACTGGCAGCAAACCACTTGTATACGGACAGGTAATGAATTCAGTAGATATACAAAGATAGAAAGGGGTGTTAGACAAGGATGTGTTTTTTACTGGATCTCTTCAACTTGTACAGCAAGAATATTTTGAGGATCCTAGAAGTTATGCCTGAATTTGTCATTGGAGGCCACAATTTAAACATCCTAAGATACACAGATGATATAGTGGTGATAGCAGACACAGAAAGAAAACAACAAGATCTCCTACAGAAGGTAGCGGAAGAGAGTGATAAGAAAGGACTACAAATAAACTGCAAGACAACCAAATGCTTGGTAAAAAGGGCAGCACAATAAGCCAAATACAGGTCGGGGATACTAGAATCAAGCAGGTACAAAATTTCAATACCTGGGAAATGTTATAACAGAAGATAGAAGGATGGTTTGGATATCATGAAGTGTGCAAGTGAGCAATGATGAGTTGCTTCAAGTATTTTATTCCTTTTTAATGAGATTGTCCAGTATTCACTAGCATATTGAAGAACAGACATCACATAGCAATCCAGTACTTTCTCTTTCTAGTGAAATTTTCTTGTTTTTCAATACTCTACTCAGCTTTCTGGAATGCATCCTTGGCCATACCAATTCTCCTTTAGATCTCAGGGTCACACTTTTTAGATGAGATTGTCCAGCATTCATGAGCATATTGAAGAGCAGATATCACATAGCAATCCAACGCTCTTTTTTGTTTCTAGTGACTTTTTTGTTTCTTTGAATATTTGACTCATCTTCTGGAATGTATCCTTGGCCGTGCCAATTTGTGTGTATCTTTCTAATTCTAAGTGTCCTTTTTGTTTACATTTTCTCTAAAAATATTTATTGCTCTCATGTTCCATCTATGTTATTCTCTGCATTCTTCTGTAGAACCACATCTCTGTTGCTTCTAGTTTCTTTTTCTGCAAAGAAAATATCCAGCACTCACTGGCACATATGAGGATTAGCATTACATGACGTAAGAGCTAAGCAGTCTTCTTTGTTTTTAAAAAATGATCGTATTTTTTTAATATTTTTAGATAGATTTTGGTAGACATCTTTTGTTATTCATATGCACTTGCATATTTCAGTTTCACATTTTTCATTATCTGTTAAAAAATCTTTCTGTTGTTTCTTAACACTTTTCCTGTTTATTTATACTTTGTTTAACTTTTAGAAGGCAACTTTTGCTATTCCTGTGAATTTGCAGATTTCTGTGTTTCATCTTATATCACCCGTTAAAATAATTCCCAGATATCTAAATTTTTGTACTTTCTTTGACTTTGTGAGGAAACAATTCCTACACAGTCCTTCCACTTTTTTGTTCCTGTTTATGTTAAGATGATAAACCATTCTTTCTTTCTTCTATGTGCTGTGTTGCTTCAGGACATAAACAGTCATGGCCTTTCGCATTTCCCTATCTCTTGTAACTCTTAAAACCTTTTCTCTTATTACCCCTCCCAAACCCTTCTCTCCCATCCATGTACTCATGCTTATCAACTATGCCATGCATTGCTTTACCCTGTCTCTCTTTCTTTTTATCTGTCCTGTGAGTCAGATTCTCCAAACCTTCCCTTCTCATTCAGTCAGTCAGTTAAGTGATACATAATACATGCTTGTCAGTTAAGTGATACATGATACATGCTTGGGCGATCATGTCTCGAAAGAGACATGATTGACTGAGCAGAAGATTATCCTACAGTAGGTTGCCATTGCTTTCTACAGTAGACTGGTTGCTGACCAAGGCTATAGAACCCAATCTATCCTGTTATTTAACCCATAACTGGAGGGAAGAGACAGATTAATACCTTTCCCAAGGGTATTTGTGCATAAGTTAATGCAAAGAATTCTACTAGAATTCGAACTTGGCTCTCTGATTTCTCATTCCAAGCCGATATTCACCGCACCACGACACACATTCTTTCTCATTACATTTCCCAAAAAGTTCAGCTGTCTTTCCCTGATGTTATGTATAAGTTTCCTTTTTGTTTCCATCCTCTCCAAAACTTTGTTGTTGTTTGCATGTTTGGTCCATAGTATTTGCAACGTCCTTCTGTAGGACCACTTTTTAGTTGCTTTAAGTCTTTCCTTTATCTTTGATGAGATTGTTCAGGATTCATTGCTATGTTGAAAAGTTGAATATATCAACTTTAAATGGCTGATATCATGGATGGCTATTATGGTGTATTGAAGAAGCAATCAATTTCTTGAGTTTTGTGAATATCATGTGGTACGGTCAGTGGAAATCTAACATTTTACTATAAAAGTTTATTCAAATTTGCTATTGAAAAAGAAAAGTCATTTACCAGGGTCACTGTGTTCAATTCAAGCATAAGACCATCTTCTTTTGCCATACTCTCACTGTTCTTGATGTTTGCATTTTTTCTCTGTTTTCTTTTCCCAGTAGTGTTTAATTTCTGTATCTGAATGTGTTCAGGAGGATCTTCTCTTGTTTTACTAACTGCTTACGTTTTTATGACTTTTGTTTGTGGTACTCAGCTCCTGGAGGCCCTTCCTTATAAACTTTTGAGATTACTAAAAACAGAAAAAGAAAATTGAAATAAGGTTGTTCCACAGAATTTTGTCAAGAAACCCGAAATAAGACTCCCACTTGTGCTTTGTACATCTCCGTCCAGTAAACTAATGACAACAAATATAAAAATATTCTATTTTTCTTTCTGCCTACAGCTCAAAGTTATGACTTTTTTCCAATATTTTTTTCCCTATTGCACATCATTATTTTTTACAGTCATCTTAAAAAGATGCAGTCACTGAAACTGTATATATCAAGACTGATAAGGGTTAAATATATAGGTGCAGAAAATGTCTTCCAACTATCAATTAGAAATGAATATGATATTATGAGATATGGTATCGAAAAGTTTGCAGTTATTTACTGAGAAAAAAAATAATTGGAGGATTTCATAAAAATCACATGAAAAAAAAAACACCATTTTATGAAAAAAAATAGTATGAGTGAAAACATTTTTTCCAAAACTGTCTTGTAAATTCAAAGCAGTAAGATTTGGAATCTGGGGGCTAACCTCGTAAAATGAAAGGAGCAGGATTTACACACAAAAAGTGATAAATTGGTATCACTGGTACCAAACACAGATGTATTAAAGAATGCTTCAGTTTCATCAGTTTTCTGTTAGAAATAATACAAGTTGATTAATGATAATAATATAGAAAAATAGTAAGACTTTTTAAACATTTAAAATATCAAATTAATTGACTGATTCATTTTCATTACTTCAATAAATGTGCAAAAATAGAAAAGGGTGTAAGACAAAGATGTCTCTTCTCACTAGAATTATTTAACCTATGTATTGAGGCAATTAAAAGTTTTACCAGAATTTATTATTGGCAGCCACAATTTTAACAATATGAGATATACAGAGGACACAGTGTTGATAGTAGACACAGAAAAGAAACTACAAAACTTCCTACAGAAAATGTAAAGGAAAGAGAGAAGTCAAGACTAAACATCATTTGCAAGAAAATAGAATGCAGGTTGTCATAAGAAATAGCTCAATATACAAATTACAAACACCAAAATCAAACAAGTACAAATTTAAATATTATGGAAGAGTTTTAACAGAAGACAGAAAATTTGATGCTGAAATTCAGAGGTGCATTGGGCTAGTGAAAGATACCCTTGTATAAACTAAGCAAAGTATTAAGAAACAGGAACACTTCATTAACAGCAAAAAAGAGTACTGATCTATTCAATAATATCTGTCATCCTCTATGGCAGTGAATGTTGGGCCATCTCTGCATAGATGAAGAAGACGCAGAGAAATATTTGGCTCTACAGAAGAATACTGAGAATACCATGGGCCGAACATATGATTAACGATACAGTTTTAGATAAAATGGAATAAAAAAGGACGCATACTTATCATCAGAAAGAGTTAAAATTTTTCGAGTATATAAAGAGGAAAAAGTGCTTGAAAAATTTGATAACCTTTGATAAATTATATTTATAAAGTGTATGTTTGTCACTGAAAATAAACTTATTTTCAGTTTGACAACAAAGGACAGAAAGTTCTTGATGACAATAGCTCTGAACAAATACCCAACGAGAATAAAAGTTCCCAAAAATTGAATGACGGTAGAAATAATTTCTAAAATCTGTTCTGAATAACAGTGAAAAATTCATATGCAATTATAATATGAACTATATCCAAAGTAAATGTAAGCATAGAAGAATTAAAAGGAATAAAGCTTGAATTATTTTTAAAGAATTTCTTAAATAATGTTTTATTTATTGCTAAATTAAATTTTCTGTAGATAACTGCATCTAGGGTCATTAGGTTTTCTTCATTTTTTTTCAAGAAACATTAATGTTCTCTCTGATTCAACTCCTCTTAATATAAATGCACTGTTACTAGTGTAGTTCTGTTAGGTACTTGGCTTGTTCTTGTACTTGGCTATTTGACTCCAGCCACTTTCTCATTGATGAGGTGTGGCTTCCCTCTGTCTGTTCTATAAATATTTTTATGGCTTCTACTCCAAAGAACTAAAGTCACTGGTGCCACTGCAACAGGTGTTTAGTTGTGCAACCAGAGCTAGCAACTGGGTCCCACCCATTCACAGCTAGTTTAACCAAATGCAGACGACAATTCTACTCCGGCAGCTTCTTTTTTCACACTTCCCACCTGTGGAATACGCTTCCATATTATTTCTTTCCTGATGGCTACAACCTCCAGGAATTTAAATGCAGTGTCAAAACCCATCTCATAATCACTTGACTCTAGTTCTTTCTACGTCTCCCTGTATATCTTTTCCTTTCTCTCTACCTTTCACCTGTATTCCAATCCTTCTCTTGCTCCTTTCTAACTGGTTCATCTTTCTCTTTACTCTCCTCCTGTTTATTCTTTTTACTCTTATCTAGCCCCCTGCACATCAGTGGTATTACCGCCTTCTTTGGGGTGATATGATTAAAAAAATAAGTCTCTATAGAATGTCGAAGTCAAGGGTTAAACTGAAGAGATCTCACTATACACAGAGCTTGGAGATTCCTTTAATGAGAATCATTGGGGGATAGTCTGTTCAATTACTTTAGTTTGTACCTATCACCTGCATTGATTGTTTAAACTGAAGATCAACTTATAAACACTCAAACAGTTTAGGTTTGGTGCATGTCCTCAGCAGCTTATGGCTTATACAGACACACTTATACCCAAATATCAATTGATCAGTGGCAAGACACATCACAGAGAATTAGCAAACAACTAGAGACCTTTAAAAAAATACAGAAATTCTTGTTCTTGGTTTCTAGAAGAAAAAGAAAATCAGTTTCATTTGAATCAGTCTGATCTCAGGATACATCATAGAGAACATTTGTGTTCTTTCTGAAAGAGTACTCAACCAAATGCTTTGAATACATTTTCAAAACAAAACCTAAGCCTGTGAGTTGGTCATCATTCTGAAGACAAAAAGTGAGTTGGCAACTGGAAAAGTCAGCAGCAGTAAAAGATACATTCATGTCCAAAAAACATACTTGATACCACAGCAACTTCAAAGAAATATTACTTACCTTTAGCCTCATAACAGCCAGATAAAGACATCAAAGTCTGTTGCTGCTCTTTAAATGTCTTTGTTCCTCTTCCTTTGAATGTATATACAGAAGCAACCTTCTCTTCTCTTATTCAAACATATCCTCTTTTACACACATCCTTACAGGACTGTTAATTGATACAAAATAAAACAAAACTTAAAACTATAAATTCTAACTTTTCTCCAAAATCTTTTCATACAGTTCTGGAAATACCACTATGTGTATGATTAATTTATTGTCTGTTAATATATAAATATTTACCATTGTTATTTACCATATATATAAATTTTTTCTCATTTATTTTTGGTATTTTTGGAAACTGCCAACTTTCTTCCAAATTCTTTTAGTGGACTCAAATTTACTGAAATAGGTTTTGATATCCTAAATATTAATCTTTTGTTTTTAAAAGCTCAATGAGTTGAGTTGGCTATAGTGATTGCTAAACAGCAGATTTATTGGTAATGTATTCTTTTCTTTTTTGACATTTTTACAAGAATGAATTGTCATTTTCATTTGCCCATAACTGGGAGTCAAACATTTGGGTGAACACTTTGATCTAATCTGTCAGGAGAGAATGATTCATCCTTTTGCATATGTAGAAAGTGAACACTAACTACCTCATTCAAGATTTGAAATCAGTGTATTAATTTCATTTTCTGTTTTGATAATTCTTCTTCTTATATATACCCTGTCCCTTCAGGACATAGGTGATCATGGCTTTCCACATCTCTCTATCCTTGCTGGTTCTTAGCATGCCTTATGCAACCCTCATTTCATCATCCACCTGATTAGGTCCTTCAAATATGTTATCCGTTGCTTTCCCCATCTCTTTTTCCCTCTATCTGGCCCGTTAATATCAGGTTTTCCAGGCCTTTCTTTCTCATTGCATGTCCCAGGAACTTCAGCTGTCTCTTCCTGATGTTCAGTATTAATTTCCTTTTTGTTTCCATCATTTCTAAGACCTCATCATTGCTCACATGCTTGATCCATGATATTCACAGCATTTATGGCTGGTAATCCTTACACCATCTTAAATTTTCATGTTTAGAGGTAAATATATACTAATTTTTGCAGTACATTTACAATTTGTTATTTTTTTCAGGTGTTGGAAGTTCTTACTTGTAGAAATACTGTGATATAAAAAACCATAACAGACAACAGTATAATGATTACCTAAGAATTGCAAATGAGATTTTATTCTAAGACTACAAGAAAGTTATAATTTGTAGTTTGGGCAACACAAAAAGGGTTACATTAGTTGTTTCCTTATATTGAAACTTCTTGTGAACTTCTGAATAAGAAAATAATCAACACAAAATGTAACATACTTTTCATTTGCTGGCACAAATTAAAAATCAGGAAAAGGCTCAAGCCTAATATTTATCTGTTCAATCTCTCATGGTCCGAAAACAACAGACCACTTGAAACAATCAGATAAGCCTTCGACTGGAGTCGGCATCTATCCAAATGACAAATGTTGCCAACTGTCTGCAAATGGCTCTTCATTCCATTATGTCTTCTGTTTGTAGCATATCTAAATGGATGATGCAGAAAGGTATACACACACACAAATACTTATACATGTATGTGTGCGTATGTTATGTCACCTTATCACTGCCATTCTAATTAAAAATTGTATAATTGTACATTAAAACTAAATTTTTGGAAAATATGCTTGTTTAGAAAATATTTTGGCATTGTATATATGACTTTACGTGAGGGATTTCAGCTATAGTCATTTTTTTTAAAATTTCAATTAATCTACAAGTGGAAGCATGGTAGAATAATGGATAGCAGCTTGGATTCAGGAAGTTCAAATTCCAGTCAGTTTCATTGCATTCACTTATGTGTTAATACTCTTGGAAATGGTCTGAATAACCTCTTCCCTCCAAGCTATGGGTGAATAATAGGATATACAGCCTTGGTTGGCAACCATTCTAGGAGAAGAAAAACTCTGAATTCAAACAACCTGCTACCTTGTAGGTCCTGCCACTTTCAGCATAGGTAAATTCAAAAATAAATTCGCATCACATGTGGACTTGAAGAAAAAAACTAGCTCTTCTATTTTGAGCTATGGCAAAACATTATGAACTCTTCAGACTTAGTACAATATTTCAACCAAACAAAAATTTGGGACATAGCACAATGCTGTAGACCACTTTGATCTTGGACTATTCAACCTGTTCTAGTAGTCGCTTTTTCACACTTCTTACCTGTGAAAATATCTTCCAGGTTCTTGCTTCCCTGTCATCCACAATGTTCAAACATTTAAGTGCAACATTGTGGTAATGGTATGTCTCACACTCCGTATTGCTTATGTGGACTGACTATATTAGTAGACATATATAGCGAGCACAGGAGATATCTTTGACTTGCTTAGGTAATGACTAGCCTGCCACCAGATTCCCTGTCTTGCTGTAGTGTATTCTTTTTATAATAAGCCTGTCTTCTTTCATCTACACATGTGTTGCTGTTCTTTCACTCGAGTACTACCTTGTTTGATTGTAAATTTTTTAAAAGATACAACAAACAATGATGGCAATACTTTGCCTTTCTGAATTCTGTTCTTTTCTTCTACTTTCTCCTTATCAAAGTTTTCTCAATTTCTTGCACTCCCAGTAACCCTTGCAGTTTGTTTTTTAAAGACAAAACATTACTTTTGATTCAGTCTGGGATATTACTGGTATTCATAGCCCACAGTTGTTGCATCCAGTATATCTAAACTTATTTATAAATGGTACTTTGTGTGTGTGTGAGTCTGTGTCCATTACCTATAGACTCTGGAACGACTGAACTGATTTTCTTGGAAAATTTATACAGTTGTACTATAAGCATCTGTGAGTGTTCTTAGCTAGGTTTTGTGTTGAAGTACCACCAATAAATATCAAAAATTGAAAATCGAAAAAATCGGGTTATAGAAGGAGTGGTCCGATTTTAATCAAATTTGATACACTCATAGACAAAGACATAAGAAACGATATTCAGAAGTTTCAAGGTTGCAGTTCTTACAATAGTGCAGAAAATCGATAATATATATATAAAAGGCAAGATGTTTGTGTGTGTGTCTGTTTATCTGCCTGTATGTCTGTATTTTTTTCAGCCCTTTTATTTTAGTTTTTGCTTCAGGTTTGGCTCTAAGTAGGTATAATTGTAGTTCTTAGTTTCAGCCACGATACCATTTACTCAGAGGACTTATTTAGCCTTCAAAATTCAGTTTACAATGAAAAAAACTTATTTGATATTGATACCAGGGAATCAAAATTTGACTTACATCCATTCATCTTTCTTTCAGTCTATGGTTTTGCTTTAACTGGAAACAACTATTGCTTTTTAGTCTTTTTAGCATATATATATATATATATATATATATATATATATATGTATCCAGATGAAGAGAACCAACAGTTCTCCAGGATTTACGTTTTAAAAAATGCTCAATACAACATAGAATGTACAGTGTCTTATAATTACATTTGTGTTTTATTTAAAATTAATCTACATTGTAACACAGAAACTTCTGTGTTTTGAGATTAAAAGCTTTTATCTCATTATCAGGTAATGTTCAAAAAACTTTGATGAAAATGATTTACATTTGAATGTAGAAAGCAATGCATTTGCCTATCGAGGAGTTAATATAGAATGAGGAAGACAGAAAATTTATATCACATGTGTGTGTTTAATGTAACTAATCAGAATGAAGGTCAACTCTGAAAATCATGACTTTGTCAATTCAATGGTCAACTGTTACCTGTCCTTTTTATTCTTATAACCATGATTCCTCAAACTTTCTCTTTCATCCATATTACACCTCATTTGCCATTACAATTTTACTCTAACCCACTATATTGAGTGGCACTCAAGACATATAGTGGGTGAAATTTACCTGACTCTGAAATATGGCAGTTTATGTTAGCTTCAATTTTTGAGGAGGATTTTCCTCTCTTTTTTTTTTTACTTGTTAAAAGATTGTAAATCAAAACATTAACCTCAAGTATGAATGTGTATAATTTTGAAAATTCTGTAATAGAACAACTCAGTATTTTTATGTTCCTTAAGTGATTGTATTTCTCTTTGTATTGAAGGCTCAGTGTCTTCTTAGAATCCAACACAGACAATTTACAACTTTGATCTTGTCACTTTAAAGTTTGTTTATTTGAAAGACAAAGGGGTTTTTGCTTGTCTGGCATCAGAATGAAGAAATAGTGAAGCCATAGGGGCTGGTTAATGTTTCTTTAATTCGGCCTTGTGTCAGACATAACCAAACTCCCTACAGCTTACAAGTTTTATCCAGAATTATCATCAGAGGGTTTTCATCATTATCAGAATTATCAGAAGGTTGGTTGTTGGCAGGATGGAATATGTGGAATAGTGTAAGAATAAAATATACATTTTTCATGTCAAAATAGAAATTTACTAAAAAAAGGAATTACAAGAATTTGTAGAAATTAATCTTCATTGAGAAAGTTAAGGGTATCAAGAGTTCATACAAAATGTTCATAATAGTAAATTGTTGAAAGAGATAAGGAGAAAGAGGACAGTGTCCGAAGTCGCTTGAAGTTGAAGTTACATTTTAGATATTTTGTCTTGCAGCTCCCATCTGACTCTCTGACTGACTAACGCTGATGAAGTTCCTTTTATTGTAATCCAGATTTTTTGCACTTACTCACAAAGTCCTTTTGGTTTTGCAAGTCGCTCCCATTTTTCAAAAATCATTTTAACACCTACGTGTGAAATCTGGTTTGGACCATTTCTTAAGCACATGATCAATCTTTTTTCTGTTGGGGAAAAACCGGGATTACACACATTGTTGTGAATTTTTGTACAAGTGAAGAAGAGAATTGATTTTAATTAATTTCTTATCTGCTACAATAGAAACACTGGTTCTCTGAGGGGAATAAATGCTAGAAGAATTTCACTCCTCACAGAATCTTTAAGTCTTAAAAAATAAGAATGAGGAATGCATTGACATGCCATTAAGTTAATGTTTTCATTCCAGATAAACATTCAAGGAATTCCGATGGAAATAGTCATGGAAAGATTTCAAAATTCTTTAAAAAAATCTTTTTTTAATGCATAAATATTTTTAAAAACTTGTTTTGTCAATCATAAATTAATTATTTTACTTTTTGAGTTCTTTTAATTGTTGTATGAGTTTCACAATTAATTTGTTGTGAATTTGTTCAATATAAACTGTGGAATTGGAAACGAAGATTTAATTGTGTTGTAATTTGGAGAGTCTATAATAATGAAGAAATTAGATACAGAAGTATTACTATTTCAAAGTTTCATAATTACAAGAGTAATATAGTTCTTTTTATAATAATTCATCTCTTTCATTATGTTTTATTTTTGTTTTCACAAAATAAAATATGTTTGGGTCATACTTCATCAGGGAAATGCTGTAACTTTTTTAAATAAACATTTTTAATCACAATGAAAAGTTTGTTATATTTAAGAAAGTAATATTTGGTACTTTTCATGTTTCACTGACGGTAATACTTGTATTCTTAGATGTTTTTGTAGCATAATTGAATATAGAAGCCCTTTTGTTAGTGCATATACGTTTCTCTTTTCACAACCATTTGAATGATATGTTTTAATAAAGAAGCATTTGATAAATAACTGAGAAAGATTTGTTTTGTGCATGTCAAAAAAAAAAAAAGAAATAATGCTTGTATCTATATTTGTGAGATGAGGTATTAAAACTATTTACATCATTTAGACTGTTGCCACATCCTTATTGCCATCTTCATGACAACAGGTGATATACATTGGAATTTTGAACCAAACCATATATTTAGTTCATGGGTGTACATTGTTCTAATTCCACATGCCATGCCTTTTTGAATTCTCAGTTTGAGTTAATTCCCTTTAGTAACTCAACTCTCCAAGATTTTTGTTTCCAGGTACTAACTGACAACTATTTGTGTCAAGCCACACTTTAGATTATTTGACCAATGTTTGTATCCACTGGGTCTTCTGTACATTTTGTGGACCTTATAAGCGTAATGTGCATTTCTTACCAGAGCTCATATTACAATTGTTTGTTGTTGTTTATTCTCTAGCTCTCTATTACTAGTTCCCATATTATATTCATGTCTATGCTTGGCCAACTTACAAGATTTTTGTAGCTTAGCATATGTGCTCATTCCTTAGATTTTCATATTTTTCAGTGATGGCCTTTGTCTATTATTTCAATTTCATCAGTCAAACAGTAGTGATCACTGTATATGGTCACAGCAGAGGGAACAAAGAACTTGGAGATTTGGTAATTTTCTAATTATAGTTTAGATGTGGCACAAGGCCAAATGTATGGGGCATGCAGTGAAGATTAAACTTACTACTCAATTGTAGTTATTCTAATGAGACAAGGCTCCTAATCATTAGACCAACACAAGGTGTCTGAAAAAAACAAAAAACAAAACTTGAAGATTTGTAACTAAAGGGAATTAAAATGCATGGCATATAGAATTAAAACAATCTACCTCAATGCATTGAATAAAGGGTTCAATTTGAAATTTCAATTTATATTATTTAAAGAAAGCCGGAATGTACAATGGCCAAAATTTGAATATGACAATAAGGATGAGTACAACAGTCCAAACAATGTAAACAGTGTAAAAAGAATGTTTTTTTACACACGTTTTGTTATAAAATCTCTGAGATATCTCTAACAAATTGGTTTATTATATTTTGGTTAAATATTTTAGAAGCAATTATTATTTTACAATGAATTACTCCAATGGGTGTCTTCATCGCTACTATCAGGATTTGTGGGAGGAAGAAGTTTAATTATTTACATTTAAACTGTCCTTATTTGTGTTGCTACTTTCACAGTTTTTCAGCGTTTGTGCCCTCCGGTCTTTTGGGTGACCTTCAGGGAATTCTGAACTGAACCCTTTATTTATAAGGATGGATTAAAAGCTCCAAATTCTAGATTCAGGATTGTTCCTACTGTTTTAATATTTTGGGTTCAGTGGAAGAAACTAGTAAAAAATTAAGGACAAAATTACTAGGAAAAATTAACTGATTTGAGATATTCCCCTGGCATAGATTCAATAAAGAGTTCAGTTTAAAATTCCCAGATGGTAGCCAACTGTAATTTATGCATGAAGGAGGCCAGAGAGAACAGCAGTTGAAGCACTATGACTCACACAACAAAGATAAGGACACTAGTTTGAACAAAAAAGTTTCTTTTTCTTTTTTCATGTGCTGTATACCATCAGAACATTGGTTGATAAAAACTAATAGTTTTTCTTAAATCTACATCTTTTTGGGATGCCAGCCATGAAAGCCAAATTTGAAAGCAGCACCAGGTTCAAACCAGGAATCTCCCCAAATTCTTTTCATCAAGATTTTTATCAAGCCATACCTCTTACTTTGTATTTTGGTAGCTTGTACAAGGACTTATCACATCCTTGAAAAGACACATTACAGAGTGCAATGGGTAAATTTTATATTTTGAATTTTGCACATATGCTTTGTTTGCTTTTGACTTTGTTGCCTGCAGAGCATAGTAAGGTCAGTTGGGCACTGTCTGTGAGAAAAAGTGCATCATGTCACTATTAACTATGCCAGAAATTTGGAAAAGGCATGCTGTAATGCTTGGCATTCATGCCAGAAGCTCCAAACATTTCAGAGTGTTTGGGTATCAATCAGTGCAGAGGATTTGGAAAGATTTGGTTAATTTTAATGGTGATTATGAAAATGTTTGGAGTGATGACTCATGATGGCAATGTTATGCCTTCATTCATCTTCACACAGGGCCTAAGACTCAACACAGAAGCCTACATCAAGTACCTTGAGGGTGTAGTGTCGACCTGGGTCAAAAGTGTGGTTGCTGGAAGTAACTGTCTGGCAAATGGACTCTGTAACATGTCACACAAGACATGGCTGTCAAACAATTTCTGCGACCACATCTCCTTTAACATCTGGCCACCTAACACTCCAGATTGCAACCCCTTTTATTATTATACATAGAGTGCAGCTGAGCAAGAGATAAACATAAATTCTTGATGAATGAATCAAAGCAAGGATTATGGCAGTGTTCACAAAATTAAACAAGGAGACCATTAAAAAAAGACGCGGGAGATTCAATTTTATTGAATAAATTTACTCTTTAGTAATTTTTGTAAATATATCTGTTAAAATGAGATATCAGTATTATTTTCATTTTTGCATAATTTAAATGACAATTTATCTATTACACCCTGTATTTTAAAAGAATAATTTGAACACAAATGGTGCAATTTAGTGTGTTTAAAAGAGAATAAGACAAGGATGTCCCTTCTCACCAGATTTATTTAATCTATTCTGTGA
Source organism: Ascarosepion bandense (assembly GCA_037127315.1). Taxonomy (NCBI): domain Eukaryota; kingdom Metazoa; phylum Mollusca; class Cephalopoda; order Sepiida; family Sepiidae; genus Ascarosepion; species Ascarosepion bandense. The sequence goes on along the minus strand of JBBBDQ010001786.1, from coordinate 976,015 downwards.
GGTGATCCCAAGAGAACTAGAAGACCAGCCGGATTTATTATGGGTGGGTACAATATTAACAACATAAAATATGCAGCTGACTGTGTTGATGGCAGACACAGAGAGAAATTAGTACAGAAGGTAGTAAAACAAAAGTATACTATCAATTGTAGGAAGACATTATGTATGGTTGTATGCAAGCAAAATCTCCCAAGATGTAAGCTATGAATTGGAGATACCAAGTATAGAAACTTAAATATCTGTTTTAATAGATGATAACAATGTGACAGATATAAAATTACAAAAGATTTGTTCAAAAAGCTATCACCAAGTTAAGTACCATATGTCTCAAAAGAGACATGACTGACTGGGTAGAAGATTTTCCCACTGTAGGTTACTATTACATTCTATGGTAGACTGGTTGCTGACTAAGGCTATAGAACCTAATCTGATCCATAGCTCAAGGTGAAGAGATGGATTAATACCTTTTCTAAGGATATTTGCACATAATTGAATGTAATGAATTCAACTGAAATTTGAACTTGGAAATAGAAATCAGAGAACCAAGTTCAAATTCCAGTTGAATTCATTGTATGAGGCATCAGAGATATATGGTTCTCCAGATGAATACTGTATATTTTACATGTAAGCAATGAAGAAATTTTAAGGAAAATATTACTTCAGAGACAAATTCCGAAGAAAAAGAGCCTATTGAATGCGAGCGGGGCAAACAGAAACAGTAAATAATTTACTTGACAAGCTTGTGCAAATGTATAGCAGAATGTGGAGTGGGAGGGATAATAAAGAGGATAAAACATTGCCTTTAGCTATGAAGGATAGGAAGTTGTGGAGAGCCATGATTATTCATATTTTAAAGAGAAGCAGCTTATAGAAATTTGATGGTGAATGATTTGGAGATAGAAATATTAAAAATTCCTCTGAAATAAATGTAAATGTGAATATCTGGTTTAAATTTGTGTCAGGCATCCCATCTATTTGATACAAGACTTTACCAATGGATGTGTGTGTGGGTGGTGCAGTGGATATTGACTCAAAACAACAAATCGGGGAGTCAAGTTCGAATTCCAGTTGAATTTGTCACATTCAATTATGCACAAATACTCTTGGGAAAGGTATTAATCCATTTCTTCCTTCTAGTTATGGGTTAAATAATAGGACAGATTGGGTTCTATAGCCTTTGCTGGCAACCAGTCTACCGCAGAAAGCAATGGCAACCTACTGCGGGATAATCTTCTGAGCAATCAGTTATGTCTCTTTTGAGACATGATCATCCAAAGTGTGTATCATGTATGGCACTTAACTGACTGACTAACTCTTTATCAATGCAAGTAAATGAAGATTTTAATTCTTTCATTTGAAACAATGAAAGAGTTTGATAAAACTTAGGCTTATCATATAGTTATGACCAAATGCCTAAACCCTGGTTTGAAATCTGATGGTGGCATGATGGTTATTGATGGAATTGGCAAGCTCGGTTCAAATTTTGCCTTTGTCTTTTACCATCACTTTCACTCTTGGGGAAAGATATGAACCAGTTATGGATTTAGTCAAAAGGCAGACTGGGTGGTCTAGTCTTGGATGTTAACAGTGTAAGAGATAGAAAAATCTGAATTCAAATTTTTGCGATTAAACACAAATGATAAAGACTTTCCACATATTTCCTGTTTTGTCATTGCAGGATGTTGAGATGTTGGTTTTAGATTTATGAAGCACCTTCATCTAGAAGGCACTCATACAGATACCATTTTTTTTTAAATAGGATATATAATAATGAATATAAAACCAGCCAAATAAAATGTTGAATATTTTCATTCTGACTCACCCTCTTCTTTATATGCTATCTCTCTTCATATGCAATCATAGATGTCCACTTGCTCCTGTCCGTTGTCACTTCTAATATTTTTCCTCTTTGTATATCTCCTTACCCAGCTCCACCTTCCATTTGTTCAAGCCTCTTTAAATATGTCTAGTGCTGCTTTTCCCTGTTTCATCTGTCCTGTGAGTATTAAATTCTCCAAACCCTTTTTCCTCATTATTTGTCCCAGGAACTGCAGCTGTCTCTTTCTGATGTAAAGTATGAATTTTCTTCTCATTTGCATCCTCTCCAACACCTTGTTTTTACTCACGTGCTTGGTCCTTGGTATCATCAGCATCCTTCTGTAGAATCACATTTCTAGTGCCACATGTCTCCTTCATCTTTGAAGAGATTGTCAAACATTTGCTGCAATACAGAAAAACAGATATCACATAGCAGTCTGGCATTCCTTTTTTTGTTTCAAATGAGATTTTTCCCTCAGTACTCTGGTTAGCTTTTTAATTGCATCCATGACCATGCCAATGTCTTTGGGCTTCAATATTGCACTTTCTATCTTCTGTCAGAATGCTTCCCAGGTATTTAAACTTCTTTATTTGTTTTATTCTAGTTTCTTGATCTGTAGTTGGCATTTTGGGGTCTTCTAATGGGACCAAGTTGCAAGAAATTCTCATTTTTATTTATTAAGCTTCAAATAATTTTAGCCACAAGTATGGGACACCTTGAGTCAAACTCATTACTAATGATTAACCAGATTTACTTTTTTAATCATTGCACCATAAAAAAAGCTTAGTTTTCACATGAGGCTATAAGCTTTGAGTGCCCAATAAGGATAAAATTCACTGTTCAATAGTGACAGTCAGTGTAGGTTATACATCATTACTCTTTGACAACACAATCTTGAAAGCATCTCTAGTTGTTGGTATTTTAGTCTAGAATTGAATACAAGCCTAAGAACTTCTTGAAATGTTTGAAACTGTTCCTATTTATATCCCAGTAAGGACAAAACGACCAATGATATCTGTCATGCTTGCTATTCAATTATGGATAGTATGCCGTCTGTGAAAGTGTTTGCTCTTCTTGGGAATTAATAGAAACATTTTCTTGAAGGTTTATTTTATATTTAATATCTTTTTGAAATGCTACTTGTTATGACTATCTGGGAGCTGTTTCATGTTTTAGTCATTAAATGATGTCAACATTTCTTTGCAAGATTGAAGTCATTGAATAATTTATAAATATGTGCATTTTGCAAAAAAACTTGAAAATAAACACTTTTGTTTTTCTGGCTGTGCACACAAGCACAAATATTTATATAAGAAATCTTAATATATGTACAAGAAACATTGTATGTAAAAAATTATATGTATACTTATTTATGTATAATTATTAAACTTTTTATATGTATATTTATTACTGCAAATGTTGTTTATATATAATACTGCACACACACACACACACACACTCATCTAAACTTTTATAATAAATGGAATTTTGTCTGTGTGTGTATGTGTGTGTGTTTGTTACCTATAGACTTCGAATTGGCTGAACTGATTTTCTTAAACAATTTACACAGTTGTACTATAAGCATCTGCGAGTGTTCTTAGCTAGGTCTTGTGTTGAGGTACCCCTGATAAATATTGAATTGGTCCGATTTTAATCAAATTTGATACACTCATAGACAAAGACATAAGAAACGACATTCAAAAGTTTCAAGGTTGCAGTTCTTAGAATAGTGCAGAAAATTGATAATATATATATAAAAGGCAAGATGTTTGTGTGTGTGTCTGTTTATCTGCCTGTATGTCTGTATTTTTTTCAGCCCCTTTATTTTAGTTTTTGCTTCAGGGTTTAGCTCTAAGTAGATATAATTGTAGTTCTTAGTCTCAGCTATGATACTGTTTACTCAGAGGACTTATTTAGCCTTCAAAATTCAGTTTACAACGAAAAAACTTATTTGATATCGATACCAGGAAATGAAAATTTGACTTACATCCATTCATTTTTCTTTCAGTCTACGGTTCACTTTAACTGGAAACAACTATTACTTTTTAGTCTTTCATGCCAACATCCAAAGAGTCTGAGCTCCAGGAACCATGGATTAGTTTTAAAGCTTTCATTACACCCGAGCAATGCCAGGCTATACTGCTAGTATTATATATATCTTTGTGGATATAAATGCTCATCTACTTGCTGCTATTCTTTTTTATGAATGCTTATACAAATATGGAGTAGTGGTGCAATGGATATCAACTCGAAATGACAAATCAAGGAGCCAAGTTTGAATTCCAGTTGAATTCCTTGCATTCACTTGTGCACAAATACCCTTGGGAAAGGTATTAATTTATTTCTTCCCTCCAGTTATTGATTAAATAATAGGACAGATTGAGTTTTATAGCCTTGGTCTGCAAACAGTCTACTGCAGAAAGTAATGGCAACCTACTGTGGAATCATCTTCTGCCTGCTCAGTCATGTCTCTTTCAAGACATGATCACTCAAAGCCTGTATCATATATGGCACTTAACTGACTGATACAAATATGGATGTGTTGCAGTGCAGAAGATATTGGCTTGGAACAAAAAATTGGAGTGTCAAGTTCGAATTACAGTTAAATTTGTTGCATTTACATATGTGCAAATACTCTTAAGAAAGGTAAAAATCCATCACTTCTTACTCCAGCTATGAGTTTAATAGTAGGAAAGATTGGTTCTATAGCCTTGGTTAGCCACCAGTCTACTGTAGAAATTAATGGCAATCTACTGTGGGAAAATATTCTACCCCATCAGTCATGTCTCTTTTGAAAAATGATCTCCCAAGCATGTATCATATATAGCACTTAACCTATACAGATATATAGTGTTCATAAGACTACATGCTTGTTTATATTTGTGAGTTCAGCAAAGAAATTGAAAAATTTTAATGCCTCTTTGCCCATTATGATCATTCAGCTCTATACACATGTATTTTTTGTTAGTTGCTGCCATTTTTTACATATCTAGGGAAATGTATAAGAAATCTGATTAGATCTTGGAGAAGAAAACAATAGCAAGTGGCGAGTATAAAATAAAGAAAGGGGGTAGAAATTAAAATTGAAGGTTTTATTTGGCAAACTCTTCTTTTTTCTCTGGTTTAATTTTTTAATGACTTTGATTAGATGCCTTAGTAACCAAGTCTTATACTTGGCTTAAACAGATCAGTCAGTTAAGTGCCATACGTGATACACACTTGGGCGATCATGTCTCGAAAGTGACATGACTGACTGGGCAGAAGATTATCCCACAGTAGGTTGCCATTGCTTTCTGTGGTAGACTGGTTGCTGACCAAGGCTATAGAACAGAATCTGTCCTGTTATTTAACCCATAACTGAAAGGAATAGATGGATTAATACCTTTCCCAAGGGTATTTGCACATAAGTGAATGCAATGAATTCAGCTGGAATTTGAACTTGGCTCCCCGATTTCTCGTTCCAAGCAGAAATCCAATGCACCAGAACGCACATCCCTTAAACAAATAGCTGGAGTAAATAGATGTGCATTGTGGTGCTTGGGATGAGAAATCGGAGTTTCTTGTTTGAATTCCAGTTAAATTTGTTGCATTCACTTATGTGAAAATATCCTTGGGAAAGATAATTCCTTTCTTCTCCCTCCAGCAATGTGTTGAATAGCCTTGCTTGGCAACCAGTTTACCACAGAAAGATATGGCAACCTATTGCAGGAAAATTTTCTGCCTAGTCATTCATAAATCAAAAGAGACTTAATCACCCAAGTGGGTATCATGTATGGAACTTAACTAAGTGTAATTGAGAACCAACAGCATTTAAACTGTGTTGCCAGGGTTATTTTACCCGTTATTAGCTTTGATTAAATAACTTCTTCTTTTATGTGCCTTGTCCTGCATATATCAACTATTCGTCCGTGCATGGAATCAGTTGATATCATATATACAGAAAACAAATGAAAAATTGCATTTGTTTTTTGTTTTTGTTTTGATTTTTAAAGGCAACTCAATAGCTAAATCCACTGCTAAGAAGTTTGGGTCAGTGTGTCGGACCAGGATGTTTTTCCTGCCTGAATCCATCCTGAATATATACAAATCAACCATTCGTCCGTGCATGGAATACTGCTGCCATATATGGTCAAGCACCCCTGCTGTTCATCTCAGTGTTCTCAACAGGCTCCAAAGGAGAATCAGTAATTTGATAGGTACCGACTACAGCCACTTCCCCACCAACGAGATGTGGCCTCCCTTTGTCTGTTCTATAAATACTTTCATGGCTTCTGCTCCAACGAACCTAAGTCACTGGTGCCTCTGCAACAGGTGTTTACTCGTGCAACCTGATTGGCAACTGGGTCCCACCCATTCACAGTTACATTAACCAAATGCAGACGACAATTCTACTCCTGCAGCTTCTTCTCTCGCACTTCCCGCCTGTGGAACTTGCTTCCATATTCTTGATTTCCTGATGGCTACAACCTCCAGGAATTTAAATGCAATGTCAATACTCATCTATTAACCACTTGACTCTAGTTCTTTCACCACCCCGTATATCCTTTCCTTTCTCTCCACCTTTGCAACTATCATCACACCTGTATTCCCATCCTTCTCTTGCTCCTTTCTAATTGGTTCGTCTTCCTCTTCACTCTTTTCTACTTAATCATTTTACTCTTATGTAGCCCCCTGCACATCAGTGGCATTACCGCCTTGCTCGGGGTGATATGATTAAAAAAAGAAGGTAATGATGGCTTTCCATGTCTCCTTATCCCTGGTGACTCTTAAGCATGCTTTCTCCTGTAACACCACACAACCCCCGGTTATTAAATAACTACTACTTCTGTATGCTGTGCCCATCAGTATGTGAGTGATCATGGCTCTCCAAACTCTCTATCCATTGTAGCTCTTTATAATGCTTGTCCTTTTATCATTCCTCCCACTTTTTGTTCAGTCATCAATTTGTACAAACTTCTTAGATACTTGCTGTTTTCCGTGGCCCTTTTTGATTTCAATATGTCCTGTTGGTGTGAAATTTTCAGGGTTTCTTTCCTCATTATTTGTCTCAGAAATCTTAACTGTCTCATCTAAAATCTAAGTATAAGTGTTTTTTTTTTGTTTGTATTTTCTACAAACTTTCCTCATTGTCAGCATGAGCTATCACTAGTGTAGTGGAAGAGAGAGCTATGATAGAAAGATTTATTTTCCCATTTGTACATCCCCTGTTAAAGGAATTATTATATCCCTGATATAATGACATCATACTTCATGGAAAGACTGAAATGGATGAAAGAAAAGAAATGACATACATGCTTTGTTCTCAGAGAGTATTTTATATCACTCAGACATACACAAACTTTATATATATATATATATATATATATATTATAGTTTAGAACATGTACAGATTATTATCCATTACAAAGTATACATTTTGTTTCAACCTTGAAATGACAATGTCTCATCAGGTAGTGTGAAAAGGAATGGAAAGTCTCTGGTGAGTTGTGTGTGAAATGTAGTTAGGGATAAGGGAATAAGTCTTGTAAATTGTTCATTAAATTTTTGAGTGAAAAGTGGGAATGGGTAGGGGAGAGAGTTGATTAATGAACGTGTTGAAAATTTTGTAGACAGATTTAACATTAAAAGATAAGATATAGTCTTTTATAACTTAATGGCTGGTTTTCTTTGGGTTTAATAAAAGGGGAAAATAAGGAAATGTATATAGCGTGGGTCTCTAGGGATCCTAACTTTGGCTTTTGTAGTTTTTAGCATGATTGTCATGTTAGTTCTTTAATTTGTTTGCAGTTTACTGTGATTTCATGCCTCTTGTTTAATAGTATATATATATATATATATATATATATATATATATACACACATGCAAGTGTCCCACATGGAGAATAATATATCTATTATATCTATACCACAAAGTCTAAAGTGAAACAAAAAGGAAGAGTTTTACATACAATATGGTGCTACTCCTGTGTCTGGAGAAGCCATGTTTAGGACCACAGATTCAAATGGGCCAGATTTATCTATCTTCCAGGTGAGAACATATTCTATGAAGGGAAAACTGTGAGTCTTGTATTTACTTAAATTGAGGATTGCAAGCTGAAGTTTAATTCTTTATCTGGGAAAAATATATTCCCAAAGGAAAGTATCACCATAGAGTTGTAAGCTGCTGGTAGAGAGAGAGGTTTAGCAAAAAAAGAAAGCAACCTCTCACTTTGGTTGCTGTAAATGAACTGAAAATTGGCTGCTGCTGCTTTTGTCACTGTATGGAGTGATGTCACTAAGTTGTTTTATCATATAACCCATATGACTTTTCTTTACTAAAGGAAGATTATCACTTTTTATATCCCTACAATGGTATTTCCACTATTCTTCCTAAGAACCGCATCTCTTACTTATTTGCTTGTGGTTGCATTCACTCTGGGCAGATTGAGTCGGCTTCTTTCCTAGAAAAAGTTCACCGGTATTTTTGGCATCACAAGTGGTCCCCAGCTGCATGTAGTACAGAGATTTTCCCTCAATAGGTTGTGAATTCTTACTGAGTTGTACTGGTTGCCAACTAAGTCTATAGAACTCAGTCTTTTCTGCTATTTTCCCCATATCTGGAGGAGAAAATGGATTCATACCTTTCCCAAGTGTATTAGCACATAAATGAATGTAATAGATTCAAGTGGAATTTGAACTCAGCTTTCTGATTCCTCAATCTCTTGCTGTTCATTACCCCACAATACTTCCATCTGTTACAACTAATCTCCTCTTCATCTGTAAAGAAACTGTCCAGTGTTCACTGCCATATGTAAGGACTGGTATTCAATAGCATTTCAGCAATCGTTTCTTTGTTCCAAATGGAATTTTTACATTTTTAATACTTTGTTTAGTTATGTGTATATTTGCCAGATTTTGTTTTTTATTATGTTAGTTTAACATATACAAGGCTCTAGAGCCACTCAAGGTATACATTTACTGAGATTGTTGTAAGTGCATATGGGAAGGGAAAGGAAGAAGTAAGAAGTATATATTACAGGGATATATAGAATAGATATCAATTGACTTTAGATTTGAAGTGGTTAAGATTGTCATGGTCAGGAAAGCATCATCTCTGGAGTCTGTTCTGCAAAGTAACTATTCTGGAGAAGAAGCTGTTCTTTACTTTCTGCAGAAGACGGGTTGCCAGCCAAGGCTATAGAACTCAACCTGTCATAACTGGAGGGAAGAAACAGATTAATGCCTTTCTTAGGGGTATTTGCATCTAAGAGAGTACAGCAAATTCAACTGGAATTCATTTGTCAATGTGCTGAAATGGTTAGCTAATTTATTTGTATTGGTTTCAATCACCCAAGGAATTTCTGCTCTATCATGTTGCTGTACTAATTCTAATTTCACTTAAGATTTATTGATTTTGAATTCCAAGAATTTGGATATTTATTTCACTATTTAATCATACACTATTCTTCATGTTGACAGAAAAATCGAACTAAGCTAGAAAATCTGCAGTGAAAATAGGCACTTTGACAGGGTCCAGTTGACATGCTGCTTTTCACTATAAAAATCCTACTTCTGTAAGTAGCTCTTTGGCTGCAACCTGCAACTTGTAGCGTATTTGAACCAAGGATAAGTTTTTGTTTGCATGTAGGGGGAATGACTACAATTGCAATGCCTGTGTTGACTAGGAGACAAACTGCTATTTGCACCTGTTACTTAAAATAGGTGACATTGTACATTTATACCAGTGATAGATATCTCTGTTACTGTCTAGTATGGTCCTTTTCATATTTTTAGTATTGGTGATATTCCAAGATTAACTTTTTTGGTTTGGCACCAAATTTAAAGTTTTGTCAACAGATATTGTTGCATCTTTTGGTGTTTTCTTTACTTATTCTAGTACTTCTCTGTTTAAAAGAAAGTCTACAGTTCTTGTTTAACCAGATACAGTCTTTTCTAAGTATCTAATAACTGAAAAATACAACCTTCTGGCCTATAGTTTCTGGGAATGTTTCTTTTTCTTGAGGGAGAAGGGGGTTGCAAATTCACATTTATATTTTGCAAAACTACTTGTGTATGGTCAGCTGTTTCAGAATGTTTTTTTTATTTCTGTTTTTTTGCATGAGAAGCTTTGGGGGTTTTGTAGTAGGTAGTTTTGTTCAGCTAGAATTTCTGTAAATTAGTGTCAGATATAAAATGGGATCTCAAGAGACCTTTCATATGACATGGTAATAGTGTAAGTGTTCTATAACTCAACTTCAGCCATCCTGGGTATGATGATAAACCACATCTGGCAGCAAATTGAAAGTTTTTTAAGAGCATGGAACTAACTCCTGATTTCCAGATATACCGGGAGTTTTAGTATTTATTAGGGTCCCAGTTATGGACAAATAGTTAACCTCTCATAAAATGGGAGAAAAACTCTATGGAAGTATAAAATTTTTATGCTAAAAGTACCAGCAATACATTGTATTTTGTGAAAAAATCAATAACGCTCCAAAGAAAATTAAATTTAAGCATTGTATGACCCATAAAGAGTTGATTTAAACAAACAAACAAACCTAATTTCAGAATATTGAATACATCTTCTAGCAGTCTCTTATTAGATTTACTAGTTTATTTAATTATCACTGTTTAATACCATATAGTTTATATTGAGATATTGTGTTGAGGATTTATGCCCCTTTATTGGCTAATTCTGTCAATAGTTTATTGATTGCAGCATCACAGTAATTTGACCATTGACTTAAAGAATGTTTGCATCTGTAAGAATCAGGCTTTAAAGGTTCAAAGTCAATGAAACATCTGTTGGGTTTTGTTTATCTTGTTTTCCATTTTCAGATAAAATTATCTCACTTTAATGTAGCTTTAATATTTACTTCAAGTATTCTCATGATTCAGTCAGTTAAGTGCCATACGTCAGACATGCTTTGGGGATCAGGTCTCAAAAGAGACATGGCTGATTGGTCAGAAGATTTTCCCACAGTGGATTGGTATTTCTTTCTGTGGTAGATTGGTTGTCAACCAATACTATAGAATCTGTACCACTTTTTAACCATAATGGCAATAAAGCCACTCAGACACAAAGGATTACTGAGTGTGATCAAATAAGACAAAGAGAAACATTATTAAGGAGCAAGAACAGTAGCAAAGTAATCCAAAAGATCTGTAGATAAGTACCTTTATTTAAATTATTGAAGATCAAAGTTGGCTGGAAAGCATGGAGCTAAAAATGAGTTCAATAAGTGAGACGTGTGGAAAAAAAAAATAGTATGGCAGAGACTTCAAAGTATTTATAAAAAGCATAGGGAAGCTTCATGTATAAAACTTAGAGGCATGTTTGGGAACTTTCAGCCTTAAAGGGTTAATTGTGCAACTAATATATCACTTAATAAATCCCAAGCCTAACTAATAAAACAACAACTTCTATGCAAAATTCACTTTCATACATCAACCTCATTCTATGGTGATACACAGATTTCGATGCTTCTCTAACAATTTGATGCCTTTTTTGTAGAACAATTTGTCTTTGGTCTCAAAATACGCCTCAGTTTCCGATATCGCTTCTTCATTGGAGCCAAATCTCTTTCCTTGGAGCATTCTTTTGAGATCTGCAAACAGCCGGTAGTTTCTGACGGTCAGATCTGGAGAATAGAGTGAATGCAGAAGCAATTTGAAAAGCAATTCATATTGTTGAGATTAACTTGTGAAATGGTGCATTATCTTTGTAATTTGGTGAAAGGTCACTTTTTCTTCTTCATTTGTGGTCGTTTTTTGGCAATTTTTTCCTTCAAACACACCAATAATGCTACATAATATTTGCTATTGATGGTTCTTTCTTTCTCAAGGTAATCAATGAACAAAGTACCTTGTGCATCTCAAAATACTGAGGCCAAAACCTTGTCTGTTGGTCTTTGCATCTTTGATCACTTTGGACGACTTTCACCTGCTGCTGTTTGTGTTTTTGGTCACTTTGGTGAATTTTCACCTGCTGCTGTCTGCTCAGCTGACTGCCAATTTGACTCCAAAGTGAAGTGGTTGATCCATATTTCTTCCATTGTGTGTCACATATTTATGCAAAAACTTCTTCTTGCATTGAAACAGTTGCAAACAACACTCTGAATGGCTGACATGTTGTTTTTGATCGACTGTTAGCAAACATGGCACCTACTTTGAACACAGTTTTTCATTGACAAATATTCATGCAAATTACTGAATACACTGCCATCTGATATGTTCAGCTATCTTATGCAACTTCAATTCATATTGGCTAAAACGAGTTTGTAGATTTGTTTGGTTTTTTTGGAACAACTGCTGATTTTGGGCAACTTGATCGTTTAGTATCATTTGTGCCTGTATGACTGCATCTAAAGTCAGCATACCACCTTTTAACCATTGTTTAAGATGAAGCAGAGTCTGAATAACAATTATTAAGCCATTGCTTTGCTTGAACAGTATTTTATTCCAGCAGCAAAGCAATCAACCCATGAAATGCAGATTTTTGAAAATTCTTAACAGTAACTTCACTTAAATAACTTTAATTTGTAAACTAATAATCTGATTGGGCCTAAATTTTCTCACATGCCATTTAACAATTAATACTTCATAAAAATCATATGAATTTTTTATTTGTTGCACCATCTATCTGTCAGGCCTGGGACTTATTGAGTGATGTGTTATTGTTACTATGATGAGATTGCAAAGTGTTAGTGGTTGTCAACAAGTTTATCTTGCATTCATAAATAAAAATGAATGTATTGCTTTCTCAGGATATTCTCAAGTGCTTATAGAAAATGCAATATTGTTTCAGGTAATAAATCTATCCAGTTCAATTCAGTATACTCAAATCAGTACTTGAAAATCTTATCATGATGCTTAACAATATTGAACATCATTTATGAGATAGACGTTTCTATGATAAAGTAATTGAGAGTTGTGTACAAGAGTTACTCTTTGGAGATTTGTGTGCTATCAATTGAAAACTTTTATTCAATTAATATCAAGTTAAAGTCCGCTGAGAGACTATTAAATTTAATTAGTTAACTTTTAAGTATCTTTCCAGTGAAGAGATAATTTGTCTTTTACTAGGCAAAAATGATGTGGATTTTTAAATTGTCTCAATAACAAAATATTAGTTAAGATCAAAACACCTGTATGGTTTTAAGAATGTAAATATTTTTTTCAGTCTGTTTTAAATAGATTTGACAGCTACGAGACTTGCCACTTTAGGATAGCGTATATTGAATTTAGAGTAGTTAATACTGAAAGATTTGCATTCTATTGTTTTATGATTAATATGACGGGTGGCTGAAATGTTATCAACCATATAACAATGGTTGAGAACATTTGTTTTCCTAAAAATTACCAAACAACCAATTTTTGGAGCAGAGTAGGAACTTTTTAGCATCCTTCATATATAATCATGACACAGAGTAGAATTCATAACTTTAAGCTATCAATTTTTCTTATCTTCCAAGAAAATATTTTGTGCATTGGAATCTTTTTTTTTTGTTTAATACAAGGCCTGGAGCTATATGAGGTAGAAATTTGCAGTAAAAGGAGCATAATTTATGCAGATAGGTGTTGCGGATAATGGTTAACCCTAGACTTAAACAGGTTAGAATTGTAGTAATTGGGGAAAACAACTTCTTATAAGTCATTTCCACAGACGAAGCTGCTTGACTAGAGCTTACTTTTAGCCAATGAAGTATGGAGGGAATGAGGGTGGTTCACTACAATGGGCATAGTATGCTGGGTCTGAAATGAATAGAGACGAAGTTATCTTTAGACGTGAAGCTTTAATGAACAACAAACAAGGATCAGTTATCTTCTACTGAAGAGTTCCCAGACAAGGGCAGACAAACATACTGAAAAAAGAGTTTATGCAGAGATTGTTGAAAGGGAGATAGTTGAATATTTAAGTAAGAATATGACAGGGTTCTCACTGTAAAGGTTAGAACCTGTAAAACTAAGGAATATAGTTCATCTGAGCACTTTTCATGAAAGTAGCAATAGAGAAAGGCTTCGTACATCTTTTCAGTGAGAGAGAGTTTGCAGAGAGGAAAATAATTTATCAACCACAAGGATTCAAAAATGCTTTAGATTCAATCAAGACTGTTCCGCAGTACTTCATTTTAGGCTTGATCTAGCTCTTTTAAAGATAGTGGATAGCATGCAAAGTCAGGAACTTGCTGAAGCACTTGAAGGAGTTGGCCATTTTTCTGCATCTTTAGTGATGAACTGTATATATAAATGTGTGTGTATATATATATATATGTTCTACTTGAGGTTTGAGATGAGTGTGCATGCTTCTAGAAACAGTAATTGGGTGATTTTATGGATTGTCAACTCTTTGTTAGTTATTTAAAGCAGAGACATAGCTGCCTTCTAAAAATATATTCTTTTTGTGAGTGAATATTACATTAATAAATTCTATTTGAGATAAGAATGATTTTTGCAGGTACAAATCTTACTATTTAGTCTACACCTAAGGAAGAAGAGATGGTTTCATATCTTTTCCCAAGGGTATTTGTGTGTAAGTGAATGTAATGAACTCATCTGGAATTCAAACTTGGCTCTCATATTTTTCCAAGCTGCTATCAGTTAAACGACTCACTATCCACCAAGAAGAAGAAGAAAGTAGCCTTCTCGTCCCTTATTCTCCTCTAATGGAACTGTTAATTGTAATCACGTGTTCCACTCAGTAGTGTCATGTTAGAAGTTATTTGGGTCATCTGCACAGGACATTCATCTTTCTTAATTGGTTTGTGTTTACCTCCATAATATCCTTGATTCACTGGCTGGATTATGCTTCTTGGGTAAGCTCCTACTGCTGATCATTTAGTGCCAGTTTTGATATCTGGCTGTAACCTGCAAATGAACTCATTGCCCAAGTCCCTCATCTTCATGTGAATTCCTGATTTTGAACTCCTTAACCAATGATGAGATGAGAAGTTGAAGGTTTTTAGCATTGGTATAGAGTCCCATTTTAGAGAAGCAGGAAGAAATTCTGAGACACTTGCATAGGTACTTGTTGAGACACAGTTGCATCTCCTGAATATGAGACAAAGTAATATCATACACTCCAAACCATGTTGATAGCACCAAGCTTTCGGTTTGCTGGCAAGATAAATTTTGTTGATGGATTCATGTCCATCTAGTGCCACTTTCTGCACCTTTTTTTGGTGCTGATCAGTTAGTGGAATTTTATAAAAGCCATCTGAGGCTTTTTACTGGTTATTTTTTGACAGCTTTTTAGCGAAAGGTTATGGATTATTGTAAAATTATCTCTGAGACTGTCACTTTTTCTTATGCCATTTTCATTGGTTCTCAGCTCCAGAAATCACTAAGATAGTTTCTTTAATATCCTTAAACAACTCCTTAAATCCTGTCTTCTCATGAATTAGAGCTTCTTTGAGTCAGTGCTTCACAACTTTCTGCTCTGCTATGAGTTTACCATTTTGAATCAGTTGTCTATTTTGGTCACTTCTCTTCTTTCTTATCCCCTCTTCCAGTTGCCCCACCAAACCACTCAAAGAAACACCTGATGCACAACTCTACAAAAATATCTAATTAGCTGGTTAACAGGAATTTTAATTGGTTTTTGTAAGTATTAATGAGGGTTCCTGATCAAAAATTGACCAAGTAGCACTCTGATGGCATTTGGGCCTTTGAGATCTTGAACACTGTGGGGGTAATCTGAATTCATAATCTCATTATTTGACTTACATTCTCCAACAGGGGAATTGCTTGCCTGCACCAGCCTGCTTTATGGATACCTAAATCTTGCAGGGTGTCAAATTTCCTGCCACAATCATATGTCCTAGCTGGTTTTAAGTTCATATAATTAATATTTGGATCAATCAAATGTGTCATGTATTCTCCCTATATGTTACAGACATCCAGAGGGCATTTTTTTTGTTTGATGTTTGAGTCATATTTGTTTTAGTATTCCTGTCTTTCCAAGATGCCACCTCAAGTTTCCAGGGTATCACTTCATCTTTCTGAAGAGTCATCTGACATTCCAGAGAGTCTTGTAAATTTTCTAAGTACAACGTGTGATACTTTGCCCATGTCAGCTGTCAACCAGGGAAGGTAACACATTTTCAGTGATTAAGGTGGTACTGCCCCACCTGTGGCCACCAGCAGATTTTGTCACTGATATATTAATAAAATCTTTCTTGAGTATATTTAATAAGTTTTTCCAGTTTTTTTTATAATCATTTCCCCCCGAGCAAGGCATTACACTGCCACTACTGTGCAAGAGGTTACATAGGGGAAGGTAAAGAGAAAGAGTGGTTAGATATAGGAAATGTCAGAAGGAAGGTGATAGATGGGTAAGGGTACCAAGGCTGAGGGTTGGGTAGATGGGAAGAGTGTTTGAGAGAATGGATGCGAGTTAGTGTGTTAGGAGGTGTCTATTGACCTTACATTTAAACTACTGGAGATTGTAGCTGTCAGGGAAGCAATCATATGGAAAGGAATTTCACAGTTGGTAAGTGTGAAAAAAGAAGCTGTTGGAGTAGAAATTGCGGTTACATTTTATCGGTTTTACTGTAAAAGGGTGGGACCTAGTTGCTAATCTAGTATCTTGTGCAAATTCGTACCTAGGGGGCACCAGTGATCTAAGTTATCGGAGCAGAAGCCATGAAAGTATTTACAGAAGAGACACAGGGAAGCCACATCACGCCGGTGAGAGAGAGACTGCAGCCGGTCTGCTAAGTTGGTGTCGATCACATTACAGACTCTCCGTTGTATTTTGTCAAGAACCCCGAGGAGAATAGCAGGGGCACCCGACCAGATATGGCAGCAGTATCCAATACATGGGCAGATGGTAGATTTATATATGTCCAGGATAGATTCAGACGGAAAAAACATCCGGGCCCTGCACAGGGAACCAACTTTCATAGCAGCGGATTTAGCAATGGATTCGATATAGTCATTCCACTTGAGGTCCGCTGAAAGTATGATACCAAGGAGGTGTAGTGTTTTACTCTCAGGGATGTAAGCCTGGTTCATGCTAATGGGAGGTAGGTGCGATTGTCTATCCTAACATTTTTCTATATTGTAGGAATCAAGGAATATTACAATTGTCTATAAATTTTTAATGCCCCAGGTGCTTTTGGACACTTCTATAGCCATTTTCAAGGGTGTTTTTGTCTCTGGTTTTTTGGCTGTTATGTAGTAATTTATTTTTGTGTTGTTTACAAATTTTTTTTAATGGCAATACTTACATCTGTGCATTGTGGTACAATGGGTATCGGCTCGGAATGAGAAATCGGGGAGCTGAGTTCAAATTCCAGTTGAATTCATTGCATTTACTTACGTGCAAATACCCTTGGGAAAGGTATTAATCCATCTCTTCCTTCCAGTTATGGGTTAAATAACAGGACAGATTGGGTGCTATAGCCTTGGCTGGCAACCAATCTACCGCAGAAAGCAATGGCAACCTACTGTGGGATAATCCTCTGCCCAGTCAGTCATGTCTCTTTCAAGACATGATCGCCCAAGCATGTTTCGCGTATGGCACTTAACTGACTGACTGAGTTTGTAAATACTTTGGATTTTAGTTCAATATCAACATCAAGAAATGGGATTTTGTGATCAACCATGTGTTCATATGGAAATTTTAGCACTGAGTTTTTTTTTCAAAAGTCAATTTTAGATTTATAAATAGGTGGATTAATACCTTTCCCAAGTGTATTTGCGCATAAGTGAATGCAATGAATTCAGCTGGAATTCGAACTCGGCTCCCCGATTTCTCGTTCCAAGCCGATATCCAATGCACCACAATGCACATCCCCAAACAAATTTACAAACTACCAATATAAAAAGCCCACCAATGCAGTATACTATCTTGTCTTCTAAACAATGCCTGGAAAGATAGAAAATAGCAATGATAAAAATCTTCTTAAATAGAACACACGAAAACCTCCCTTCCCAAAGAATACTTTTGAGCAAACTAAAACACACAAAAAGAACATTAGTCAACAATCTTTCCCTATACATCATTGATAAACAAATAAAATTATTCTTACAAAAAAATACATGCCCCCAGGAACAGAAAAACCACACAACAAAGCATATACATATTTTACTCCAGTCAGACGCCCAATAGTTATAAGCAGGGTGAATTTGCTATTCTTCTTCTTCTATGTGCCCTGCCCCTTCAGGATGTAAGCGATCATGGTTCTCCACATCTCCTTATCCCTGGTGGCCTTTAGTATGTTTTCTCCTGTTACATCTCACAAGCCCCGTTCGGTCATCCACCTGATCAGGCCCTGCAAATATGTTATCCGCTGCATTCCTCTGTCTCTTTTTGCTTCTATCTGGCCTGTCAGTATCAGGTTCTCCAAGCCCTCCTTCCTCATTGCATGTCCCAGGAACTTTAGTTGTCTCTCCCTGATGCTCACCATTAATTTTTTTTCATTGTCATTCTTTCCAACACTTCATCGTTGCTTGCATGCTCGGTCTACAATATCCGCAGCATCCTTCTGTAGAACCACATTTCCGCTGCTTCGAGTTTTGTTATCATTTTTTATGATATTGCCCAGCATTCACTGTTGTATTAAAAACTTTTTGCCATAATTCCTGAAAAACATGTAATATTTATAACATATTACAGAAAATGGAAGACCACAAACCTTGTTGTTTCTAATCAAAGTAATTCTATCAAATCTAAATGAATGATGACAATATAGTGTATGAATTTTAATTCCCAAATAAACTACCTATTTTAGACACAATACCACCTCCTTGAGTAGATGCCTTACATGTCACTGATCAATGTGCTATTAAAAAACATTTATTAAACCAAAATATACAAAAACCCATAAGGAAAATTCTGATTGAAACCCAAGAATTCTGTATAAATGACAAGAAATCAGAAATATCTTGCTATTGAAGAGGCCCTACATTTCAAAGGTTTTCCTCTTACCATCAAATTTACATTATTTAATAGCGGAAATGGGGTGTTGAAAGTTTTTTTAAAATAGATGTTCACATGAATTCCGGGAATGTTGATTTACTATTTTTGAATACAGTTACATTACTATTTACTTTATAAAAAAATAATTAAAAATGAAAAACTGCTTGATTTTGCTTTGCATTTTTTTATTTACTTTATTAAACTTTAAAACAAGTGTTTTATTGAATTATTTTTTATATGTCAATTTACTTTATTAAAAAATAAATTTCTTTATAGTTTACTTTATTAAAAATAATTAAAATAAAAAAAATTGCTCCATATTTTACATAATGCTTTTTTAAATGCTTTATTTGAAGAAAACATTCACTAATTAAGGATTTATTCCTCAATAAATTAACTTTTTTTTATAACTGAATAAAAGTATTTTCTCTGACACTGAGTTGTCTCAACCTTTAGTTGCTCTAGTGTTCGGTTAGCAGTGTTGAGTTGTCCTCCATCCTTAATGGGATATATATTAGAGATTCAGTGGGGTTCCATGAGCTCCTAGTGCAAGTATAATGACTTGTTCATTGGTAAAAAATTCCCTGCTTCTAATTCTTTAAAATTCTATATTATTAGGTCACCAGGCTTTGCTAAATAACCTGTACCTATCTTTATGGTAGTTGCACAAACACAAAAAGCATCCGACTCATTTTGGTTTCACTTCACTCTTATATTCACTTTTCATTTTTATTGTTGAATATATTTTAAAGAAACTCACAAAATCAATAAAATTGTAACATTAAAAGTAAATGAAAACATGTTGAAACTTTTTTTATTTTTTAAAATATTTTCTGGCAATGTTATTATTTAAACTTTGTAGTTTTTTTCTCCTTTGGTCAAAGCCATGATCTAAATAAACACACACACACACATATATATATATATATATATAAAGAAACACTTTAGTTTTGAATTCTGAATTAGCATTCAACTATCTTCTCACAAAAAAAAAAAGAATTATGTCAGGTTGAATGAATATATTTGAACAATTTAAGAAATTGATTACTTGACTCAAACTTTAGGTAGCAGTTAGGAAAAAAAGAGTAAATAAAATTTAAATAATTTCAAGAAATTTCCCTTTCAAAAAATACCAGACTTGTTTTTTTAATTGAATTCATTATTAGGCCAGTGATTCTCTTTTGAAAAGTTTTAATATATGCAAATTGATTATTAGATTAATGAATCTGAAATGTTTTGAAATATTGGAAAAACAACTGGTGTATGACATTGTTGAATATTTTTTTGTGTGTGTGTGTGTGTGTATATATATTTTGTTTCTAAACATTTTTCTGACAGTTATTCTTTCTTTTGGCTTGGTTTTTCTTTTTTTTTCTGTTATTTCCAAAACTAAAGCTTTTTTTTTTCAATTATATTGCATTGCTTATGCAAAAGTTCCAATGACTAAAGAAAACAAATAACTTCATATATACAGGCTGCGATTGGTAAATTGTCGTCATTTTATTTTTAATTTTGTTCATGCATGTTCTTTGTTTTTTATTTTGTTGACTGCACAGTATAGTAGGGTCAGTTGGGCACCGTCTGTGAGAAAAAGAACACCATGATACCATTCATTCTACCAGAAATTTGGAAACAGCTTGGTATTCATGCTGGAAGTTTCAATATGACCATTTCAGAATGTTTGAGTATCAATCTGAAGACAGTGTAGATGATTTGGAAAGTGTTAGATCAGTCTAATAGTAATTAGAAAGGTATTTGGAGTGTTTGATAGTCATGGAAATATTATGCCTCCAATCCCCAAAGAGCTGAGCTGCTAGAAGACCCTATATCTAGCAACAAAACTCTGCAGCAAGCCACACAAACAGAAGGACCCTGTAATGGCTGTCAGACAATTTCTACAACCACATCAACCCTTCTGGCCACCCCAGATTGCAGCCTGTTGATTATGATGAGTGGGACACGGTTGGGCAAGAAACTAACAAAACTTGTTGTAACACCAAAGATGGCCTGAAAGCAAGGATTATGGCAGCATTCACCAACAAACAGGAGACCATCCAGAATAGGTGCAGAAGAAGTAGCCTGGAAGCAGTGGTTGAAGCCAATGGTGATTTTATTGAATAAATCTACTGATTAATATTTTGAGAAACATTTACCAAAATTACACAAAAATATCTGTCAAAATGAGATGTCAGTGTTATTTTCTTTTTCGTATAATTTAGAAGACAATCTATCCATCGCACCCTATGTACACACAAACACAAACACACACACACACACACACACACACACAGATATATGTAATATATTCAAATACATGCCAATCTAGATACCCAGAATAGAATCTATAATATATCTTGGCCTGACCAAAATCAAAAGACCAATTCCATGAAGTATCCATACAATTGCACGTATGGTCTGATTTAAAAGAATTGGGCGCTACAAAATGAAAGCTACAACACATGCCATTTTGGCAGGTCATTTTCAAAATAGTCACATTCTGAATCAATGCATTTTATCCAGCATCATTTCCATTGATGAAAGCATTTCCTGGAACAACTTTTTAGAATAATGAGCAGCTATCATACACATTCTCTTGGATTTATTTAATGTCTTGAAATCTTGTTTCTTTTAAGTGGGATTTAATTTTTGAAGAGAAAAAATGTTGAAAGGGTAAAATCTAGAGAATATGGCATTTGCAGGACCTGGGCAATGTTTTTCTTTGCCAAAAACTGCTGCATAATTCATGGTTACTGATGGAACCTCTGTGGTGTGGTGAGATGAGCACACTCTACACTCTTTCCTTCCAAGCACTGTTATGAATAGTGGAAATGAATAAGAATGTTATAATTTAGTGTGTATGTACTGCATAGTTTAAAGTTAATCCAGACCAAGTGGCTTCACTCTGTATTATTTAGCTCTGTTGTCATAGCAACAATTCAGATGCTTTTTGATCAGGCGCTGTATTTTCAGCCTGCTGATAAATACACCTGGTATGTTAAATCTCAAATTTCTTTTAACCTTTGAAATATTTTAATTTTGTTCAGATTGTCATGCAGAGAGCTTTTCAGCACCCCCTGTCAGTAGGAGTTGCTGAAATGTTCTCTGACTGTCCAAAAGCCATGAAGCATGCATACTCTTCCACATATACCTACTGAAGTTCAGCACACTTAGAATATCTTTTCTAATCTACCTGCTGGTCAGTTATGGTCCCTTGACCATAAATATTACATATTGTTTCTAGATGTCTACATAGAATAATTCCTTTGATTGAACTCCCGTAACATTATTGCAATCTAAATGCACTTTCAATCTCATCATTAGTGAGATTAAGAAATGTATTCTTTATCCAAAGTGTATGTATGCTGCCACTTCTGTTCAAAAACAAAATTGTTAGTGTATTCCAAAGTTATGCTTGTCATACATGATTAGTAGTTAGGATGATACATCTGTCATAACAAGTAGATACCAGACAGAAAAGGCTTATATCCTTATTGTGTTGAAAAACCATTATGATCATCAAAGTTAAATAATGTCAAACCTGATAAGCACCTAGATGGGTAACTCCTTAATTGCTGTAAACTTGATTCTGTATAATCATGTAATAGATGGCACCTCAAAATTGAAATACAGAGAGCTGAGTTTCAATCCCAGTCAGATTTCTTATATTCACTTATGCACATATACAATTGGAAAAGGTATGAATCCCCTTTTCTATCCCCAGCTATGGGTTAATTAGTAAGATTTGTTTCAATAAACCATTATTATTTCCCCTTTTAAATAATCTGATAAGGGTTGATAAGCCATTGAAAATTAATCAATCTACCTTAATTCAAACATGGATGGAAGCAGACAGGTGGTATAATTTATCATGCTAGTATTTTGCAGTTTGATCAGTGTGGCAAATTAACTTTTAAGTTGGGCATTGTCTTGGAGAAACTTCACCTTGATTTTTGCAAACTGCTCTGATACTACTTAGATCTATTGGTGAAAAATTTCAACAATTTTTTATGGGTACTTTGCTTGTTTATTTTCTTTTTCTTTTGTTAGCCATGTCCCTTTTCACGCTCTTCAACTTCCTATTGTTTTAGCTCTTATAGATGTTTGTCTCCTTACTCTCCCTCTCAGTCTGTTTCACCATTCATTCCTTCAAACTCATTGTGTAGGTTGCTTGATGTTTCTTGCTGTCTCTATTGCTTTCATATGTCCTGTGAGTGTCAAGTTCTCCAAGCTTTCATTTCTCCTTATATAGTATAGATATTTCAAGTGTCTCTTCTATTTTAATTGCAAGTGTCCTTTTTGTTCCAGTTTTCCATAAAAACTTACATGATCCATCCATCATAGACCTATTTTTTTAAGGAATCAAATCTCTATTATAGACTCTCACTCAACGCACAGAGTCCCCTGTAGTTTATACTGCAACTATGCTGATGGGAATCTTAGTTACTAGGAAAGAACATAATCAATTTCTTTTTTAAAACAATGCCAGTATAGTCAAACCTTCTAACAAAAACTTTCTGTTAGCACAACCATCATCAGCTTCCAAACTTCTCTGTAACCAATTCACAAAGAATGGGTCAACCAATGGTATGGTTTTTATCCATTTTTCAGTGGTGCTTCACACTGGGATTGCCTTCCACAGTTGATAACGGTTGCACCTACTCAAACTTGGATTAACTGTGGTATGCTTTTCAAGCACAATCCAAAGGTGCTACCTGTTAACATTGCCCCCTCAGGTCAATATAATCAAGAATTCACCTCCTTGACAAATTGACCATGGTAAGATTTGAACCTGGGTCTCAGGTTCAGAAAGTGAATGTTATAACCATTTGGCCATGCACAAATATCATACTCATTGATAAGCACAAACAAGTGAACTAGAAAGATCTGTGAAAATTTCAGTTTTTCTCTTTGAATTTTCTGATGAATCTTAATTTTTCAGTTAATGATTAAGCTCATGGAAAGTTCTATGACAATGATGTGTCTGTAAAAATTCCCTGATCATATTCATACTGAAGATATTTTAACTTAAAAACTTTAGCAAAATATTGCAATAACAATCATACGAATGCTCATCATTATTTTATAAAAGAAGTTACAAATGAAAAGATTTGAAATTAACAACACTGTCCATCTCACTGAAACAACTTTTAAACACTTTTGTCTTTCTTTCTAGCTAAACCCCTGTCTTACGAACATTTTGCTTAATAATAATAATTTAAAAATAATTTAGTGAATGATGTTATTTTATTCCTGATCACTATTTTTTCCCTGATTCTTAAAAATAGTGTTTTATTGCAGTCACCATTTTTGCAAGTCGGATTAGCTAGCTGTAGGATAGACAGTGAAGACCAAGCACTTTCCACTTCTTCTTCAATATTGTGGCAAGAAATTAATGTATTTTTTCTATTATATAAATGATTGTTGCTTCTTGATCTTTTGACCAAGAGGTGTGACTAGATAAGACAGGCTTAGTACCTAATTATTGTATATTTGGGGGTTGAGTAAATTTTGACTAGTATAAGAGTACATGCATTGTGGTTCAGTTGATATGAACTTGGAAGGAGAAATTAAGGAGCCAAGTTCAAGTTCCAGTTGAATTCCTTGCATTCATTTATGCACAAATACCCTTGGGAAAGGTATTAATCCATCTCTTCCCTCCAGTTATGGGTTAAATAATAGGACAGATTGGATTCTATAGCATTGGCTGACAACCAGTCTACTGCAGAAAGCAATGGCAATCTACTGTGGGATAATCTTCTGCCCAGTCAGGATGTCTCTTTTGAGACATGATTGCCCAAAGCATGTATCATGTATGGCACTTAACTGACTGAAGTGTACATGCTCAGGTTCTCACATTAAAAACCAACCTTGTGTCACAAATCACCCCAGTAGTAGGGGCAGGGTAAATACTACTTTTTTGCTCTTTGACTGAGATCAAAGTGTATTATCTGTTTACTTTCTTTTTTTTTTTTTAATCATTTCACCCCGAGCAAGGCGGAAACGCCACTGATGTGCAGGGGGTTACATAAATGTAAAAAGATTAATTAGAAAAGAGTGAGGGGTACATGCTAGTTAGAAAGGAACAATAGAAAGCTGAGAAAGAAGGTGCGATGACAGATACATAAGAGGAGAGAAAGGGAAGGTTATACAGGGGAGGGGAGAGAGCTAGAGGCCAGTGGTTAGTAGATGAGTATTAACTTTGCATTTAAATTTCTGGAGGTTGTAGCTGTCAGGAAAGCAAGAATACGGGAGTGAGTTCCACAGGTGGGAAGTGCGAGAGAGGAAGCTACAGGAGTAGAATTGTCGTCTGCATTTGGCTAACCTGACTGTGAATGGGTGGGACCCAATTGCCAGTCTGGTTGCACGGGTAAACACCTGTTGAGGAGGCATCAGTGACTTAAGCTCATCCGAGCAGAAGCCATGAAAATATTTATAGAAGAGACAGAGGGAGGCCACATTTCGACGATGGGAAAGTGGCTGCAGTCGAGTCGCCAGATCAGTACCTATCACATTACAGACTCTCCTTTGGAGCTTGTCAAGAACACTGAGGAGAACGGCAGGGGCACCTGACCATAAATGGCAGCAGTACTCCATGCACGGACGGATGGTTGACTTGTATATATGCAGGATGGATTCAGGTGGAAAAAACATCCTGGATCGACGTAGTGACCCAACCTTCTTAGCAGTAGATTTTGCTATGGATTCAATATAGTGGTTCCATTTGAGGTCTGAGGACAGGGTAAGTCCGAGGAGGCATAGTGTATTACTCTCCGGGAGAATCACCTGGTCCCATGCTTATGGGAGGCAGAAGAGGTTGCCTGTAATGGTTGACAGACAAGAGCTTGGTCTTGGTACTTCTGTCTTTCCAGTTCTATCTTGCCCTTCTTTCTTTCATTTTCTTACTGAAACCAAAAATCTTTTCCCCTCTTTCCACAGAATCAAAACACAGAATAGTCCATTATTTATGAGGTATTTAACAGGACGTAATGGTTGTGCTAACTAACAAAGTGAGGGACAAGCACAACTATAATAGGATTGTGAGTATTCATTTTCAGATGAAATTTTTTGTTTTGTTTTTCAGGCTGATATTGAGTTGCGAGGAATAATAAAATTAACTGAAAGCATAATCAATGAACTCGTAAAGTATAGCCAGCAGTACGACCCAAGAGCATGTGAAAATCTCCTTCTTTATCTCAGTCAGGTAAATACATTTTCTTTATTTTTTTTACTTTCTAAAACTTGGGAGTAGAACCTGATGATGAAAAATCCATGCTGAATAATTTATTATCAGAATCATTCCCAAATGCAGAATAAGGATTCATTAATACTGTCATTAAGATAATTTTATTATACAAAGATTATTTCCTTGTTGATTTTATCTCATGGTAAACAGAATGTAAAGAAAATGGTTTTGTGAACACATAAGCATGACATGGTTCTCTATTGTTTGTTATGTTTGCTTGAGGTAGTCAACTGCTGCTGGTAAAATCAATAGAACAGCTGCTGATAATGTCTCGGTTTTATTGCTATATATTTAAATTATTAACAATCATAAATATGAAGTTTTATAAAAAATCAAGAAAAAAATAAATTTTGCTTGCAATATATATATATCTCAGCATGCAGTGTGGGTATAGGAGAATCCAAAGGAGTGTTCTGTACATACAGTGGTAGGATAACTCTCTAAGAGAGCTCTAAACATATACGCATATAAATATATATAGAGCAAATATAAGAAAATTTAAGACAGACATATTATTTCATGGTGAATTGGAAGTATAGGCCTATTTCAGGTGAACCATCGTCAGCTTTTGTCTTTATTTTACAAAGGATTTTACATGAATCATGTAAAGTGTAAAATCCTTTGTAAAATAAAGATGGAAGCTGATGATGGTTTGCCTGAAATAGGCCTATACTTTCGACTCACCATGAAATTACGTGTCTGTCTTAATTTTTCTTATATAAAAAGCAGTTGTTCGAAACCTTTTTTCTGTGCTGATTTTCAAAATGAAAATTTGCTTGTTCCTCATCAAATCTTGTGTGATTTTTTTAAAAAAAAGGGAGAGTTAATGGAAAATAATTACAGATTCTAAATCTGAACATTATCATTGATAACACTTCACTTCAATTTGTAGAACCTATTTATTATGTTCTTAATAATTGATGTAGTCCAAAAACACCACATTGATAAAAATGGTCAATCATTATTTATAACTACTTATACTGAGACTTATGCAGGCCATTGCATGCAATTTATAAAAATATATTTTAAATCTTGAAATCATATATATTTTTTGTATGTGAATTTTTTGAAACCATTTTTAAATAATTTATTTTTTTCAGTCATTCTGCCTCACCTGCTATCCTTTTCTGTGACACATATGAAGCACTGTTTGGGAACTATAGTGGGTTATCCATCCTAATGAAACGTTGTGTGTTGAAACAGATTAACTGTATTTGGCCTCATTAGTAGATAGCCCACTATAAGGAGGGTATAAACAAGAAAATCAAATTGATTATAGAACCAACATTTATATATACACAGATATCAATTAAGGTTTTTTTTACAAATAAAGTAATGTCTTTAGGATGGGTTCAAAGGATGTAAACATTTTTATAGCAGTAAATGCTGAAAAGAGAGTTTGTGTGTATGCATGTGTGAGCATTTGTCAGTTAGGAATGTCTTTGATGCATCCTCTTTGTTGATTGGGTAAGTAGCTCAGGGGACAGCAAAAAAGAAGGTGAGAAGGAAAGGCAAGGCAAGCATAGTGGATCACTTGACAAGGTCAAGGGACGTGCTAATTATGCTCCTACTTTCTCAACTGGTGATGCTTTCTGTGTTGGCTTTTTATTTCATCTTTGTGGGTCCCAGCAGGTCATTTGGGAATTCACACCCATATTTAATTCTGGGCTTCCCATTGGATAAGAAATAAAATTCTTGAAAAGGAATTTGATATTTATTAATTTTTGGTTTTCTGCAGGAACATACGCATGGAGCCGGGTGCGCAAAGACCAGTTTTGGTCATTTGCTTTCTGGACCGCTTTGCTCGGTATCACCACAGAACCACTGATATAAGTTATATTTTGGCAGCTAGAATTCTTTTAGACATGTTTTCCTTAAATAATATGGACACGTTTTATCAATTTTTTTATTATTAAATTACTGAAGTTCTTTTGTGTTATCAGTAAATTTAACAAAATTTATTTTAACTTTTATATTATTTTTTCCCCAAGTACTTTTGAATGTTACTCTATTTATTTTCAAAGACTGTTCTGTGTGTAGTTACTGAGCAGGTTTTTAATTTAACCATTCTCATGTTTGATAATAGAACTTATCCATATTATTTAATATATATATAAATATATTTATTCATCTGTAAATTTCAGTAAAAATTTAGAGGGGAAATAGCCATTTTCAACATGTCAGTTTAAGACATGCATTGTCAAACCTATTTATTCAAAGAATGAAAACAAAATCTAATGCTGGAGGCAAGGGCTAGTTAAGGAAGGGGTGGGTAATATTGGCTATTATAGGGTTAAGCTAGAGGAATCTTAGTAGTAATTTCTTTTATGGTAGTGGGAAGCATGTGGCTTGACCGTTGGGTTAGTAGTAGTAGGTAGGAGGGAAGAGGTTACTGATTCATCAAACTTTTTAAAAATTCTATTGTGACTAAATGGAAGAATTAGATAATAATTATTGCAATTTAAATTTATTCCTGTAATGACACATACTAATGATTTCTCTAAGTTTATTCAGAAGTACATTCTGATATTGAAATTTCAAAATCTTATTTCTTTTCTATTAAACATATATATATAATGCAAAGAATTTGTCACTTTAACCAAGCAGATTCATGCTGATTTGAAGTTTTGTAAGGACACCATTAGGATGTCTTCACTTATTGGGGCTTTGTTTTTTTTTTTCTGTTGTCATGTTCACTTTTTCTTATTTATGTGGAACTGGGTGTGGTTTGATATTTTGTGGGCATGGTCTTATTTGTGATTGGTTGGTTTTCTTTTTATTTATTTTATTGCACAGGTGTTTGATTTTTTTTAATGCAAGCATGAGTGTATGTCTGCTTAATTTCTTTATATTGAATAGGTGTCTGCTTAGTTGCTTTTTTACTTGGTTTGTTCTGGTCATTCAGGTTGACCTTTTTTTATTGTATTGACCTCCTTTATTGGTTTGATTTTTTCTTATGGTTTTGGTATGTTTGAATGCTGAAGGATTTATTCCTTAGGTCATGGTTGGAAATTTGTGTTCACTATCAATTTATGTACAAAAAGGAAATCACTTGTACAAATGCAAGAAAAAGATATCAAAAAGATTAATTTCAGTGACTTGTCAGTTGATTTTAACAAAACCTTTATTAAGTAAGTGTTTTTGTCCAAAAACACACAAAAATACAAGGCATATCAAAAATATATTTACAAACTTTGGTGGTGTGTTCCTGTTATGGGGAAACACCCCTATTCCTCAGATAATGGACTCTCCCTCCTATATTAATACGAGTTAACATGAAGTTAGCGAGAGAAGTTCTTAGGAGTTCTTTAGAGTTCTATTGGAGTTCAGTAGAACTACTAGGTAGTTGATATTAGTCAGCAGTTAGCAAGCATAGTGGATCACTTGACAAGGTCAAGGGATGTGCTAATTATGCTCCTACTTTCTCAACTGGTGATGCTTTCTGTGTCGGCTTTTTATTTCATCTTTGTGGGTCCCAACAGGTCATTTGGGAATTCACACCCATATTTAATTCTGGACTTCCCATTGGATAAGAAATAAAATTCGTGAAAAAGAATTTGATATTTATTAATTTTTGGTTTTCTTCCAGAACATACACATGGAGCCGGGTGTGCAAAGACCAGTTTTGGTCATTTGCTTTCTGGACCTCCAAAGGCAAACATCCGGTCCCTTGCTTGACTAAGGAGTCAGCTTTCAGTGGAAGATTGCCAAATTCCTAACATCTTGGGTGTGTTAAGTTGATTAGCAACTGGCATAGCCCTATTATGACCTTCAGAGTAAAAACTACTCCACAACAGTTCCTCACATCAAAACAGTGACAAAATCCATGTAAACACATGGAAATTACAAAACTGCAAAACTTTTACTTTTTGAATTTAAAGAAATTTTATTGTAAATGACAATTTGTTGCCATGTCAACTAGGTTATGTTTGTGACTAATCGTTCTTCAATGTTAAATGTTCTAGTGAGATAACTGAGAACTGAGCAAGAAGATATGAGTTTTTTATACAGCAGTGTAAATTGTAATGTGTGCAAGGCTGCATAGCTGTATCAGATTGCATTTCAAAACTGAAGGCAGCTAAGTCATCCAACCTATATTGCTGTTTATCTTAGTGCTGCTGAAACAGGATCTGTCGTACCACAATTTATGGATCAAGGAAGACTGATATCTCCTCATACACCTGATCATGTAGAATACATTCTACAGGCTATCAGAGATGATCCCTGTACCAGGACAGATCAAGTGGCTCTAGCATGTCATAAGTACCACATGAAGGTGACTTTAAAAACAATTGTATCTATACTATTTGCAATATGCACAGGGGCTTTAACCCTGTGATTACTTTTCATGTGAGAACGTTTTTGATGGTTTATTGACAAACTGCCAATTTGTTGTTGATAGCTTCAGTTTTGTTTATGGATAAGACAGCACTTGAAAGACATGGAATAACCAACTTTTATGGGTGGATTAGAATCCACATGGTAAAATACAGACTAGACACCAGCATCATTTTAAAATTCATGTGTAGACTACAATTGTAGAGGAAATAATGGCCCAGTGGATATAGATGTTGGTTATTTCCTGACTTGACTCTTAGACAGCAGTGGTGAACAAGTAACTTGCAGGGTTAGAAGGAGATAACTCATGATGTCCAATTAAGGCTTTACACAAGGAATGGAGTTCATATACCACAGTGATTGTAATAAAGGGTTTGGTTTGAAATTCCTAGCACCTGAAGAAGCCTGTGGCGTACAACAGCTGAAACCTGGTACAAATGGCAACAAAGATGAGGACAATAGTCCAAATAATGTAAATACTTTGTGTATATGCATATATATATATATATATATATATATATATATATATAAATAAATCAGCATTGGTTTCTATGCCCATGTCAAACTCTCTTTCATGTACTGACATACAAACCCACAAAAAACCCAAACAAAAAACAAAAAAAATTCAACCTAACTATAATAAAAAGCACATCAATAATTTTTTTTAATTTAATATAAAAATAACAAATATGAGGAAATTGGCAAACAATTGCTGATACGCTCTGATGAGTAGGTCAAATTATTACAAAAGGTTTACAAAACTCTCGAGTTGAGGTGATGAATATAACATCAATCAACTACGTGACAAATTTTGTTTTATTAATCCTATATATATATATATATAAGAAATAATAACTATATTCGTGTTGAAAAACCTTCCACAAATCTATGAAGGGAAAAAAGCATTTTAAGAAAGTAAGTGCTAAGTACATGAAAATCAGTCAAAAGATCCCTGATGATCTGTTTAGGTGAAAGATAGGTAGGTTGTCTGGTTTGCTAGGTATTCTTTATATATATATATATATATATATATATATATATAGTTGTCAGTCTGTAAATGGTGAGGATAATCCAACCAGATTTCCTTAATATAAATTATTAATAGGTAAATCCATATAGAGAGCTCGATGGGTGTTAACCAGAGCAATATGAAGTTTATAAAGGAAAACTCAACATGTCATATTGTTATAAACTATAGTTCATTTTAATGAGCTTAATTAGCTCATATCATCAGACTCTTTTACAATATTTCCTTCATCTGGCATAAAATTTCTGCCGGAATGAACGTTTTATTAAAATGAAGAGGGAACATAAGAAATATTGTAAAAGAGTCTGATGATATGAGCTAGTTAAGCTCATTGAAATGAACTATAGTTTATAACTAATAGGATGTGTTGAATTTTCCTTTATAAACTATATATATATATATATATATATATATATATATATATAATCTTTGATATTGAATTCTGTTCTCTCATAAATATAGTACATTTTCATTATATTTATTAAATAAAACAATGAAGGTACAATACTTTAGTGAAAAAACGTTATTATTCTAAAGACATATTTGAAAATCAATGAACCAGACATAACATAAAAATTCCAGAATGTTTGATGAAAGCTAGAACTACTCAAACTTAGGATGTTTTATATTTAAACTTTTACTGGAAACCAAGAAAAGGGTATGAAATATAGAAAAAGTAGACAAAAAGTCCTTAAGAAATAACTTTATTGTCCTTTAGCCAAACATTGTATAAATTAAAAATTGCTGCTAAAATACATTATATATATATATATATATATATATATATGATGATGATGATCATCATCATCATTATAATAGACTGTTAAATTCTAACATTGAGTTCTCATCAAATTAAGATCTTCAGTGAAATTAACCTTACAAATTACCAAGGATCTACTTAATTTTGCATATAAATATGTGTGTGCATGTGCGTGTTAATTTGTGATAATGTTTAGTGCCAAGATGGTTGTTTTTGCAGTGGTCTACTGATAAAAGATATTTTGACAAGCAGGTTGTTGTAAAGTGCTTGATATTGAGATAGACATAGAGCAGATTGAAATGATGCCCTGACAAGTGAAGGGAATCATAACAGGGCCTTCATGAAACTTTGAAGTTCGTATGACTCTGCTCCTATATATATATATATATATATGTTTATATGTGTTTGTATACATTATATATATATATATATATATATATATATATATACACACACCCACACACAAACATAAACCAAACCAAGCCATAATTTTTATGGAAACAATGCTTCTAGCTGTTTTATAATCATCTCTAGAGTATTATAAAAATTATTCTATAATCATTATGCTTTTTATTTTCTTTGTTTAATTTTACCTCCTGTCTAACATTTGGGTTATCATCATCAAGATAAGGTCACTAGACTCAATAAGTCATTGTATAATGTTTTTTTTGTTTTTAACTAGAAACAAAGATAAGGATTAAAATAAAGACTTTGAATAGAAGAGAAAGCATCTGTAATCTACTAATACAGTTATTAGTTGCATTACTACTATGATGACAGTGTTGAAAAGTTCTAGGCTCAACCAAGAAGTAATTTTTTTAAAATCATTTATCCCCAAGCAAGACATTCCACTGCCACTTTAGCGCAGGGGGTTACATGGGGGAAGGTGCTGAGAGAGCGATTAGATATAGGAAATGTCAGAAGGAGGGTGATAGACGAGTAAGGAGGTACATAGGAAGAGTGTTTGAAAGAATGGGTGTGAGTTAGTGTGTTAGATGTCTATTGACCTTACATTTAAACTCCTGGAGACTGTAGTCATCGGGGAAGCAAGTATGTGGAAGGGAATTCCACAGGTGGGAAGTGTGAAAACTGAGGCTGTTGGAGTAGAAATTGCGGTTACATTTTATCGGTTTCACTGTAAAAGGGTGGAACCTAGTTACTAATCTAGTATCTCGTGCAAATTCATACCTAGGGGGCACCAGTGATCTAAGTTCATCGGAGCAAAAGCTGTGAAAGTATTTATAGAAGAGGCACAGGGAAGCCACGTCATGCTGGTGAGAGAGTGACTGCAGCCGGTCAGGATCACATTACAGATTCTCCGTTGTATTTTGTCAAGAACCCTGAGGAGAATAACAGGGCCACCCAACCAGATGTGGCAGCAGTATTCAATACATGGGCGGATGGTAGATTTATATATGTGCAGGATAGATTTCAGATGGAAAGAACTTCCGGGCCCTGCACAGAGAACCGACTTTCATAGCAGCGGATTTAGCAATGGATTCGATATACTCATTCCACTTGAGGTCCGCTGAGAGTGTGAGGCCAAGCAGGCGTAGTGTTTTACTCTCTGGGAGGCAAGCCTGTTCCATGCTAATGGGAGGTAGGTGCAGTTGTCTATGGAAAAAATAAATTCTGCATCTACTAAAAATGTTAATGAACAGTACAATCTTAATTCTTAAAACAAAAATAAAAAGAAATTGGCCAAAAGCATCAGTGAATTAAAACATGAGTGCTGGATGAAAAATTCCTCTCCTCTAAATGAAAAAAAAAAAAGTCTAGAAAATTTTTCTGCCAATTTCATGTATCACTTTTTTAGAAATCAATGGGTCATGTCCAAATTGAATAGAGAATCAAATTAAGTAAAAAAATAAAAAAGAAATAAAAGAAATAAATAAAGAAAAGGTGTTTAGATGCAGGTATTAATTGCATATGGTAATGACCGAATTCTTTCGTATTATATCTACTAATGGTAATTAAAAGTGAATTTTATAATAAGCAAATGATTAATGGTTAGATGCATAGAAGAATCCAAAAACAGAAAATAAGAATTTAGTTGAACAGAAGTAATACAACATATATATCATTACTTCTTTGAAAGTGACTAAAGAATGCATGTAGACCAGATGGAATTCAAATAAATGTTCAGCTCTGAACCATAAGTAGTGAAACTAAAAAAAAAAGTTAAAAAAAAAAAAACGAACTGGTTGCTTCCAAAATTAAACTGAAAAGAAAGAACTTGGAGTATTTTTAAACAAAAAAAGAATAAGAGGCTCACAAAAAGAAAAAAAAACTATCATATATTAATCTCAATATCTTTGGAAGTGGTGTTGCAAATGTAATCTACATTGTTTATTTTGTCCTCATGGCGGAAGTATATAAAATATTTTAGAGTTTCATACATAAGTAATAATTCAAAACAAAGGTTTTTATATTTTGTCATTTGTTTAGATTTTAGCAAAGGGGTTAGGTCAAGAATTTATAAGCATCCATTTGTATTACTACTGACACTAAAAACACTGAAAAACGTCTACCAGGGAACTTTTGATGCTCACTAGGTGGTACTGTATGAAACAGTATTAAAAGGAAGTGGCATAAACTCTCTTTCTCTTTAAAAGGAAAAGATTGTTACCCAGACAAATGATGTGGTACTAAAACAAATTGAAAATGCCAATTCCAAATCTGCTTTCAGAAGTGTCTTTGTGTATCAGATTTTTAAATAGCATAAACATGGTAAATGTTTGAAGAAGGTACTGACAAGTTCTTGAACCCACTTTTGAGAATCTTACTGATTTCATCTTTTTATCTGGAGGGCTTCTTGCCAATTCTTTTTTTTCAAAGAGATATTTGGTTGGGAATCCCTTAACACTGTATTATATACTTTGAATTGACTACTAAGTAAGGTGGTAAGAGTATGCTTTTGTATCAAGTTTCAGTGGAAAACTTCAAGTCTTGAATTAAATGGATTCAACACATTGATTATATATAAATATATATGCAGATATGCGTTGTGGTGCAGTGGATATTGGCTCAGAACAAGAAATTGGGGAGCCAAGTTTGAATTTCAGTTGAATTCTTTGCATTCACTTATGCACAAATACCCTTTGGAAAGGTACTAATCCATCTCTTCCCTCCAGTTAGGATTTAAATAATAGGACAGATTGGATTCTGTTGCCTTTGATGTAGGGTAATCTTCTGCCCAGTCAGTCATGTCTTTTTCGAGACATGACGGCTTAAGCATGTATCATGTATGGCACTTAACTGACTGATAGTTATATATATATATATATATATATATATATATATATATAACTAAGTAAAACATATCCACTAACGACCAACTATGAGTAAGAAAGTAACTGGAAAACTTTGTCAAAGTTTTAATAGCATTTGGATGTCTGTTTCTTATTTTTTTAACAGTATATCAACTCCTTATGTGTTATTTAATGCTGAAAATCTATTTTTTGAGGTAGTAATTTCTTTTACAAAAATGTGTTGCTGATATAATTTTCTGTTACAACAATGTATTGGTGGTAATATTTTTTTACTATAAAAATGTATTGCTGATATTCTTAATATAACAGTTTTTATACTTTCATATGGTTTTGGCCCCAGTTTGAAGATTAACTATTTGCCTATAGCTGGGACCCTAACAGGTGCTACCACCCCAGCTCAGGGTGAACAATGGTGTTTAAGAGGTAGTTCAATGCTCCTCAAAACATACCAATTGGCAGCCTTGCTGTCAGATGTAGTTTATTCTTACCAGTTTCTACAAGAGTTAACAGTTGCTGTGTTATTTCATTGAGATATTTTCTTGTAAGGGAGAGTCATATAATAAGTTATAGTACTCTGGTCACATGTGGGTGTTTTCAACAAGAGATAGTGCATTGATAATACTGTGTTGTATGTGACACAAGGGTTTTTGGGATAATTCCTCCTCTCCCCAAAGATATATGTATGGTCAGTATGGTATATTATAGATAAAGAGAAAAAAAGAGACAGGGTCTGTGCCCTTTTCTTTTATACTGCTTTACACAACACCACCTAGTAAATATTGAAAGAAATCCCATGGAAGACCAAATGGAGCAATCCCACGTTACCATATGGTTTATGTAGTCTTCTTCAGCTGTAAACTCCATATGGAATATTTAACTTCTACATTTTGTTTCTACAGCATCCTATTAGTGAAAAGAGAAAAAGGGTTTATGTCCATTTTCTTTCATACTGCTTTATACAGCACTACCTCATGAGCAATAGAAGAGGTTCCCTGGCAGACAAGGTAGGGGTAATCCCTTGCCTAAACTGCACTTAAAAAAGCATTATTATTATTACTCTTGCATTCACAATGACCAGGTCAATAGTTCTTCAGGTTTTAAGTAGAATATTACGTCATCTATGTTTATTAGCACCCCAGGTTTGGCTCACTTAAATTTAAGCATCCATTGAAATTGAATGGAAAAAACTTAAAGAGAAGCAGATAATAACAAGTTCGAAAAATGACTTTGAAGAAGTTTTTAAAAAAAAAGAGGCTGAGATAATTACATAGTTCTAGGAGGAGAGGTTTAAAAGACCCTATAAGCACCATAGCCCTTGGCAGACTATTTTTTTTCCTTCATATTTAAATGACCAGATTCTTTCTGGGCAGACCTGATGTGCTCGTTTGTTTATCATGGTGCTGTGTTAATACATTTTCATATTGATTTGCAAATGACAACTTATTTTGTGAACAATCAATATTTTTCTAAGATTTAGAGTGACAATGTTTTTGCAACAAAAGTAGAAATCTTTATTTTTCACTCATTTTTAAGACATTACATAACTTACTGGTTTAATTCATCTTATTATTTCTTTATACTTCTTTCATTTTTTTTATCTCTTACTGCTTGCATACAATTAAAAAAATATCTTTAATTTCTAACTAGAGTTTCATCATTGAAATTATTAATTTTCTGTTGACTGAGATAATCAGTAACAAGCAAGACAAAATATCAGCATGGATCATTTTAGAAG
This sequence comes from Ascarosepion bandense, assembly GCA_037127315.1. Classification (NCBI taxonomy): domain Eukaryota; kingdom Metazoa; phylum Mollusca; class Cephalopoda; order Sepiida; family Sepiidae; genus Ascarosepion; species Ascarosepion bandense. The sequence continues at coordinate 938,918 of JBBBDQ010001786.1, read as the reverse complement.
AAAGCACATCATTCTTTTTCAAGAATTCATACTGACAATGCAAAAACCTATAGAATGAGATTATTATTCAAAATAACCAGAAACTTTCAACAGAAATAATTAGAACAATGATAATAACAAAAGCATGTTAGAATAAAATGTTTGCATTTGAAATTTTTTAATAACAACTTGATTATTTTTACATAAAACCAACATACACTTTTTTTTTCATAGCTGGAATTTTATATTGAAACAAGTTTGCTACTGATTCTATTTTCAATGATTTTGAACTCCATTGACTAGTTTACTGTCATTCTACTCTCTCTTTCTTTTTCTCTCTCTCTCTCTCTCTCTCTCTATTAGTTCCTTGAGAGCTTATTAGAAAAACAGTATTTATGTGATAATAAAAATTAATATTCAGAAAAAACAAAACAAAATAATTTAACTTCCTTAATAGAGTTATATATATATCATGCTTTTTTTGTTATAACACTTTACAAAAAGATATATACTATATAAACTGTAGTAGTCATCAGATCCTATAAAGGTGTTAATTTGTGTTCAAACTGATCAGTTTGACATCTAGCTGCTTTATTTTGGAGGTGAAGGCTAACATATTATCTAATAGATATCATTATTTTTTTGAGATTTTTAATACTCAATAAAGGTTGTCTTTACTTCTGAGATATGGTATTGTAAGTATTTACATTCTTTAGACTGTGGCCCTCATTAGTATTGCCCTATTCATGATATTTCCGCTGTTATACACTGATGTGATTGGAATTTTGAACTGAACCCTTTATTTTGATCACTAGAGTAGATTGTCCCCATTCCAGAAGTTGTGCTTTGAGGACACATGGCCCAGTGGAAAAAAGTATTGGTTAGATCCAGTAATTTCAGCCAAAGCATTGAGTTCAATGTCTGGCTACAACATACCTCTTCCAAATGTCTTAGAGAGTTAAGTTAAAAGAAGATAATTAAATTTTTGTTCACCACGACTGTAACCAGACATTGAACCCATAACTCTTTGAATTAAGTCACTAGATTTAACCAATACTGATATCCACTGCACCATGTGTTTTTGAGAAAAAAATCTTGATTTCGAGGGCAGTATGCAATAGTAAGTGACATCAAAACATTCCTGGAAAAGGCCTAAAAGAAAATACCATTTACACCAGAAAATAATGTATTTCATATATCATTTAGATTTAGCCACAAAAATCTTCATTTTGATTTGCTCTGTTGATTGGGGTAAAGAATATACAGACTGCATCCCCATGCATAGAGATATTCTTCCTAACAAAAACAGACACCATCTTTTTCTGTATATCTGTCTACTATTTTGATTCTTACGCAAGCCATACCTATGTTTATTGTATATTTACACTTGTGTAAACCAAAATTATATCCACCTTTGACACTTTATAACACTTTACAAAATGATATATACTATATAAACTGTAGTAATCGTCAGATCCTATAAAGGTGTTAATTTGTGTTCAGACTGATCAGTTTGACATCTAGCTGCTTTATTTTGGAGGTGAAGGCTAACATATTATCTAATAGAATGATTAATTTTTTGAGATATTTTTAATACTGAAGAAATTTTTTCTATACTTCTGAGAAATGGTATTGTCAGTATTTACATTCTTTAGACTGTGGTCCTCATTAGTATTTTATAATTTTATATTTTTAATACTCAAGAAAGTTTGTCTATACTTCAGAACTTATGTCATTTTGACTACCTTTTTGATTCAAGTAATAAAAAATAAAGATCTTAGGAGGGATCAAGCTTCTTTGAACCTCATGGATTGGTGTTACGTAATCAAAAATAAAGAACCGTATTAAATAACAGAAACCATGTGATTTGAGAAACTTTTTTGAGAAACCTATTTTCTCATTACATTCTTAACGGGGAGTAAGATATTTCAATCATCCAAGCAAGCAGTCAAAAAAAAGATTGTTGCTGGAATCAAATAAAAAATTGAATTTTTTTCTAAAAAAGAAATTTTTGACTTTTACCTATGGATTAATTTAAGTTTTTTATTTTTGGCAAGAATTTATAATCAGGGGCTTGTGAATAGAGGACTGTTGGGCAAGCTGAAGTATGCCTTTTTGCATTCAGGTTTTATGCTCACAAATCAAACATTGCAAAGTTTTAAATAATGTATCAAACTTGAAACCTGCTGCTGCTTCTTCTTCTATGTGCTGTGTCTCTTCAGGACGTAGGCGATCATGGTTCTCCACATCTCCCTATCCCTTGTGGCTCTTAGTATGTTTGTTCCTGTTACTCCTGTTAACTCCTGTTCTGTCATCCACCTGATCAGACCCTGCAAATATGTTATCCTCTGTCTTCCTCTGTCTTTCTTTCCTTCTATCTGTCCAGTCGGTATCAGGTTCTCCAAGCTCTCCTTCCTCATTGCATGTCCCAGGAACTTCAGTTGTCTCTTCCTGATGCTCAGTATTAATTTCCTTTTGGTTGCCATTCTTTCCAACAGCTCATCGTTGCTTGCATGCTCAGTCCACGATATCTGCAGCATCCTTCTGTAGAACCACATTTCTGCTGCTTCCAGTTTTGTCCTCATTTTCGATGATATTGTCCAGCATTCACTGCCATATTGAAGAACTGACATCACATAGCAATCCAGCACTCTTTTCTTTGTTTCAAAAAATTCTAGCTTTGCCACTGAACAGGTGTCAAAGAAAGGATAAGAGATGGATTCAAAGAAATAGAAAATGGCAATTAACTGCACTTTTTATTTAATCCAACTGAACAGATTGTCTGTTAATGGACATATTGTGTCAGTTTATTTTTCTTAATTTATTTATCTTTGTCTTGTTCTTGTTCTGAGGCTTATATGACTTTCTGTGCCTGCTCCAGAGATTTAACTTATAACCTAAATCTAACTAGGATATCCATAAATAAGTCTCTTTTTCTATTAACTTATTACCTAGGCTCAGTTTAGACAGAGACTATTGTAGCATGTCACAAAAGTTTGTTTATTGGTTGATTTGTTCAATGAGTTCTATAGAGGTTCCAATAATTTTGCAGGACACGGAAGATTATGATTTACATATAGAAACTTTCAAAGAGAAGAAAAAAAATGGAAGATATTGATTGGCTATTTTTATGATGATTAAGAAGTATCTCACAAAATGTGATTTTTAGTAATTCTATCACTTTGTATTTGAGTTAACCAATGAGCAACATAAAATCGAACAAACATTTTGTTTTTGTAAATTAGTCGAATCAATTTATTCTAATTTTTCCTGTAGTAATCTCTCTTTGCTTAAAAGAATGTGATCATGATTTAGTAGTTCAATGAACATATGACATGACAAGGTAAATTTTATTTATCTTTCATGACACTTGAATAATAACTTATGCAAAATGTTAAGTTCTGCTTATGGGAAATATTTAAATGGATGCTATATATTTTTTCACTGTGATGTTAACTACAAACTAATGTAATATATAAAAATTCTCATGGCTGGTAGAACATTAAAAACATTAAATTTAATTAGAAAACAGGAAAATTTCTTCCCCAACAAAGATATGTATTAATATATTTATGTTATAAATTCTAAATAAATATTATTAGCTCTACTTTGTATTGAGCACTTTTTTTAGAATAGTGTTTTTTTGAATACAGAATATTATTCCATCCATACCTACACTATACTTGTAGATATATATATATCTACTGGATTCTCCCATAATTTTTTATACGATGGTCATACAGCTCATTTATTATAACCAACAGCCAGACATTACCTGCACATTGCATTTAGTTATAATGATGAAGTCTTGTGCAGAAACAACCGCCCTTTTTGGAAGAGCCAGATACAACACAAAGAACTGGCACACAGTATGCCACAAGAACCCCTAACAACCCTCTGCAAGTTTTGAATCTAGTGTTGTCTTTCTCCTAGACCATTCATCAAGGCTAAAGGACACAGTATGTCCTGCTATTTACCCATAGCTGGGGGAGAAGAGATCAATTATTATCTTTCTCAAGGACATTAGCATGTAAGTGAATGAGATGAATTCGACTGGAATTCGAATTTAGTTCTCCAATTCCTCAATCTTAGATGTTGTTCATTACTCCACCATTCCTCTCTAAATGTGTATATATATATATATATATATATATATATATTAGAAACCAGTCTAAAAAAAAGGAAGACTCTGAATCCCAGGCAGTCTGGAAAGGTCTGGCAAAGGATAGATAAGCTTCTTATAGAAACTAATGGTCAGCATGCAGGCGATAGAAAACCTCTATCCAAAAAAAGCCTGTGAGTAGCATCACTTGGCCTGTGACACAGAGTGCACCAGTAGAGAGTGTTTGTCTTGTAGGGCACAGGCAATTGACCATTTTAAACAATTCCATTGTTTGTGCAGGTTGTTCAGTGAAAACATAGAATTTATTGAGCACCATTTCTGGTATACTACACATGTAATGGTTTTGTGTCAACCAGATTCAGGTAGCTTTAGTGTCATGTTTACATGATTTGTAACATTCATAGTTTATTTCTGTATGTTTTTAATATAGTTAAACAGTTGACATAATAAACAAATTTGACAAGTCAGATCTATACTCTGTACGTTACTTCAGTTTGAATTCTGTAAATACAGTACAAATATATTTTTTAAAATTTATTTTCTTATCATTTTGAAGAAAGAGGAAACTTCTCCAGTCAAAGTTATTTTACAGCATAAAATACTGGCAAGTTAGATTTAAAAAGTTTATTTTTATTTTATGAGTTTTATCGCTAGTAATGGGATAGAATATTATACAGCTAAAGTTAAGTGAGGAATTGCTGTATAATTTATTCTGTATTAAAAAAATATAGGCAATTGCTAAAGAAGTGATAGAATTTTATTTATTAATCTGACAGATTACTTAAATAGTTTTGGTAGTTGATGCTCATATTTGAGTATTTGCTCAGTTCATTAAATATTTTTTTTCATTTATTTTCATCTATTGGCTTGAATATTTGAAAAAAATCCTGCTGAAGAGCAGATATTTTCTTTAATAAGATTTTACAAATATTCAGCCTGGTAGACAAAAATAAACAAATAAACAGTTTAACTAATAAATTGTGTGTCTACTTAAGCATTCTTGTTAGTGGATACTCATGTTTAAGTCAAAGAAAATATTTGTATATATTGAGCAAAAGTGGTATTAAAAGGGTCAGTTAGAATAAATATGAAAGCCATAATATGAAAAACATATCTAGATTATTGCAAACACTTTGTCTTGGGACTTCTGAAAGTAGTTATGAAAACCGAAATTTAGAAAGATTTTATATTGTTTCTAGAATTTTCATTCCATGTGTAATTTTATAATTTGACTAGAATTTTCATGACATGTGAAAAACTAATAAATCAAATTAACAATAGAAAATTTACAAAAAACATTTTTCCATGATGCATATTATAATGAAACTGAAAAATGTTTCTGGTCACATGTGCAATATTATGACCCACCTTGACTTTGAGAAAGGATAGAATCTCTCTCTTTACACCTTCCAGCAAGATTGTTTGGACATGTTATAGCAGCTCTATTCACGAAGTAGAGATTTGGCCATCCCAATTCAGCACAAGACTGACTTGAGCTTGACCATTTTTACACGTTTTTATCCTTACTTCACATAAATTAGTTCTGAATCAAAAAAGAAAATAGACATAAGAGATATTTGTTTCAACAAAGTTAAGATAAAAGGCATGAACACCCATAGCAGAAATAATTTTTTTAATACTTTTTCTGTCTTTGTTTTTATAATCATTTCACCCCAAGCAAGGTAGGACTGCCATTAGTATACAGGGGGTTACAGTAAGAGAAAAAGGATACAGGCAATGTTAAAAAAAGAAAAAATGGATGGGAATCAAGGTGGTAGAAGGTGACAACTAAAACTGCATTTAAACTTTTGGAGATTGTAGCCATCAAGGAAGCAAGCAAACAGACGAAAGTTCTACAAATGGGGAGTGTGAGAAAAGAAGCTGTTAGAGTAGAAGAGATGGTTAAATTTATCTATTTTAATGGTAAATGGGTAAGACCTTGATACCTATCTAGTAGCATGCATAAATACGTGGTTGGGGAACCAGAGAAAAGAGCTTGTCAGAGCAGTTACCAAGAAAATACTTGTAGAAAAGACAGAGATAAGTCACATCATTGTTAGTGAGAATGTGACCAAAGAGAGGCTGCTTTTTTAGGACCAATGATATTGCTGATCCTTCTTTGGATTTTCTCAAGAACCTTGAGATGAATAGCAGGATCACCTGACCAGATATGACAGTAGTACTCAATGCATGGATGAATAGTAGATTTATAAATGTGTAAAATGGATTCTGACAAGAAAAACTTACTGGCCCAACACAGTGGTCCAACCTTCCTAGTAGTAAATACAACTATATATTTGATATAGTCATTTCATTTGAGGTTGCGAGAGAGTGAAAGCCAAAGGGACGCAGTGTGTTGTTATCTAGGACTAGCATCATACATTCCGATGAAAAGCAGGAAAGTTTCTCTATGATGGTTAAAGAAAAGTAACTTCATTTTGGAGGCATTAAAATTTACAAACCATTTTTTACCCAATTCAATCACAAATTAGAGGTCCTTTTCTAAGTAAATTTTTCAGTTGTAGTAATTTTTTAAAATTGTTGTTCCTCCAATACAAAACTCAAGAGTTACTCAAGCTAGATTGTTACTGAATGGAATTTTATAGATGCATGAATTGTTGATCATGTAGAATAGACAAGCATTGATTGACAAGGTTAAGATTGTAATGTTCAGGATTGGTTGATTTGCAGCTCATGATTTATCAAACCTTTGTAGATTATCTAAAACTAGAAATAATTTTTAGATTGTAAGAACTTTTTGAGATAATAATGATTTACTGACATAAATCCTAGTAATTAACCCATAACTAGAGGGAAAAGAAGTGGTATTTTTACATAAGCAAATATAACAAATCTGACTGGATTTAAAACTCAGCTCTACAATTTCTAATTTCAATCTGTGATTCATTGCACCACCAATACATCCACACCTGTTATTCTCATGCATTCAGCCACTGAACAGTTTCAAACTCCACATTTGACTTGTCTCGAGTATCCACACTCTACTTCCCACCTAGAACTGAGACTTAACTGAGGGACATATTCATAGCCCCGTTTCTGGTCTCTAACATAATTTCAAAGCTTGACCCTGCATAAGGCAAGCAAAGATGATGGAATCTCGATCATCATCATGAAGATATGTGCTCACTAAACTCTTCTCTGTCTTCTCAAAACACTATAACTACTGCCTCTCTGCTTCCTGCTTTCCTATTTGCTGGAAGTCTTCCTTGGTGAGTCCTGTGTTTAAGAACTCTGGAGAACCCTCAGACCTGTCTAATTATCACCTTATCAATCACCTACAAATTTTGGGCAAAATGTTTGAAGCTATCATCAATGCTGAAGATTTTCAACATCTCACAGCCCATAATCTATTGTCTGACAGACAGTATGACTTCTGTTTCACCAGGTCTACTGCTGATATGCTAATGACCATCACTGAATTAATACACCAGGCTCTTGATAAGAACAGCATAGCTAGAGCTGTTGTCCTGGATGTCTCTAATGCATTTGACAGAGTTTAGCATGCTGATCTTCTGCGCAAGCAACAGGTCTATGGTATAACTGGACACTTGTTTGATTTGATCCAATCATTTCTATCAAACCTCAAAATGAAGTTTGTATTGAATGGGCATGCCTCTAGATCCTATCATCCGAACATGAGTGTCCCCCAGGGCTCTATCCTAGGTTTGACACTTTTGCTGATCTTCATCAACAATCTCCTTAATGTGATCAGATTTCAAGTAGGCCTTTACACTGATGACATCATCATTTACTCTCACTTCAGTAAGAAATCTGCCAAGGCTGACAAAAACAACCTCACTGCTTACTTTGAAATGAACCTACAATCTGTGGTTGACTAGGGTAAGAAGTATTTTGTAAATTTTAATGCTTCCAAAACATATCTGCTATCCTTTAACCACAATAGACAATCTCTCTTACCCATCATCAGCATGGATCAAGCTAGTCTACTGGAAAGCAATACACTGCACCTTCTCGGCCTCACTCTCTCAGCCAACTTCAAGTGGAATGACTACATTGAATCAATAGCTAAGTTTATTGCTAAGCAGGTTGGGTCACTGTTTTGGGCAAGGAAGTTTTTCTTGCGCCTGGATCCATCTTACACATATACAAATAAAGCATCTGCCCATGCATTGAATACTGTTGTCATATCTGGTCAGACACCCCTGCTATTCATCTCAGAGTGCTCGACAAAATCCAAAAGAGAATCTGCAATGTAATCAGTCAAGATCTGACAGCTTGACTCCACTCACTTTCTCACTGACAAGATGTTGCTTTCTTCTGTTTCTTCTGCAAATATTTTCAAGGCTTCTGCTCCAATGAACTTAGCTCCCTGATGCTCCCTCTATAAAAATTTACTTAAACAACTAGACTGGCAACAAGGTTCCGCCTTTTTACCATCAAAATAGATGTAACTGCCTCTTCTACTATAAAAGTTTCTTTTCTCATATTTCCTATTTGTGAAACTCCCTTTTGTATACTTTCATCCCTGATAGCTACAATCTCCAAGAGTTTAAATGCAATGTCAATTGCTATCTTTTCTCTGTTTGACTCCTATCTCTTATTCTTTCCCTGACACCCCTTGCATCTTGTTTTTCTCCCTTATCACTCTACTCTCATGTAACTTTCTTCACACCAGTATCCCATTTTTCTCTTACACATTCTCTGACACTGCCTGTAACCTGTTCCTCTTTCTATACTTCTTCTATGTGCCATGTCCCTTCAGAACATAGGTGATCATGGCCTTCCACATTTCCCTATCCCTGGTGGCTCTGAGAACGCTTTCTCCTGTTACACCATGCAATCTTCATTCTGTCATCCACCTGATTAGGTCCTTCAAATATGTTATCCGTTGTTTTCCCCTGTCTCTTTTTCCCTCTATCTGGCCTGTTAGTATCAGATTCTTCAAGCACTCCTTCTTCATTGCGTGTCTCAGGAGCTTTACCTGTCTCTTCCTGATGCTCAGTATTAATTTCCTTTTTGTTTCCATCATTTCCAAGACCTCATCATTGCTCAACATGCTCAATCCATGATATTCGCAGCATCCTTCTGTAGAACCACATTTCAGTTGCTTCAAGTTTTTTCTTTATCTTTGATGGTATTGTCCAGCATTCACTGCCATATTGAAGGATGGACAGCATGTAGCAATCCAGTACTCTCTTACTAGTTTCTAGCGAAATTGTCCTGTTTCTTAATACCTTAATCAACTTCTGGAATGCTTTCTTTGCCATGCCAATTCACCTTCGGATCTTTTTGTCGCACTTTCTGTCTTCTGTTATAACACTTTCCAGATATTTAAATTTTTGTACCTGCTTGATTCTGGTATCCCCGACCTGTATTTGGCATTTAGGGCTGCCCTTTTTACTGATGACCCTGCATTTGGCTTTCTTGTAGTTTATTTCTAGTCCTTTCTTGTTACTTTCTTCTGTTGCCTTCTCTAGAAAGTCTTGTAGTTTCCTTTCTGTGTCTGCTATCAGCACTGTGTCATCTGTGTACCTTAGGTTTAAATTGTGGCCTCCGATTACGAATCCAAGTATAACTTCTAGGGTCCTCAAAATATACTCGCTTTACAAGTTGAACAGATCCAGTGAAAAGACACATCCCTGTCTTATGCCCCTTTCTATCTTTGTATATCTGCTCAATTCATTACCTGTCCATATGCAAGCAGTTTGCTGCCAGTAAAGATTCTTGATTACTCTCAAGTCTTTCCCAAATATGTCCAGGCTGCCGAGCATCTCCATCAATTCTTTGTGGCGTATTTTGTCAAATACCTAATCAATAAAGCACAGGTATAAGTCCTTCTTCATTTGTATTGCCCTTTTGGAGAGCATCCTAATCATAAATATGGCATTCCTTGTTCCTGTGTCTTTAACAAAACCACACTGTTCTTGTCCTATCTCTGGCCTGATTCTGTTTCTCGCTCTATTCAAGATTCAGACGATCAGTTTTGTTATATGGCTCATTAAACTGATGGTTCTGTGGAGTTTGCACTCGTTTGCTTCTGGCTTCTTAGGTAGTGCTATGAAGATAGACTTGCTGAGATCATCTGGTATAACCCCACTATTATAAATTTCATTTATTATTTCAGTAGTTTTTTCTATACCAAATTCTTCCAGGGCTCTCAGCAGCTCTATGACAATGCATCTGGTCCCGCTGCTTTGTTTCTATTCAGTTTGGCTACTGCAGATTCCACTTCAGATTTTAAAATTTCTGGTCCGTCCTCCTCTTTGCATATTATAGGTTGCTCTCTCTTGTTGTGGAAAAGATCTTTTATATGTTCTTCCTATCATTGGAGTATTTCCTCTTTCTCCAAAATGATTGTTCCATCCTTTCTTTCTATACACTCTCCTCTAATGTAGCCCACTGTACACCAGTGGCAGTACTGCCTTACTTGGAGCAAAACGACAAAAAAAATTTGGTGAGTGTATATTTTAGTGTGATGGAGCTATAATTTTTGTAGTTTTCAGGGAAGCTTCCTCTCAGGACTAAGTTCCACAAAGCAGCAACCATTGGGTAAAAGCTGTTCAAATGTGACTTTCTTCCAGCCAGTGTAGGATGGTTTGCTACTATGTATAGTTGGCCTTATATCTAATTGTCTGAACTGTTTTGCAGCCCTTATAAATTTTTCACACCATCAAAACATCTGTCATGTTATCTACATCTACACCAACTATCAAGTCATAGTTCAATTCAACTTTTGGACTATAGTATAGAGTTACTTTTTGTTTTTTTTTTAAATCATTTCACCCTGAGCAAGGCGGAAACGCCACTGATGTGCAGGGGGTTACATGAATGTAAAAAGATTAATTAGAAAAGAGTGAGGAGTACAAACTAGTTAGAAAAGAACAATAGAAAGCTGAGAAAGCAGGTGCGATGACAGATACATAGGTGGAGAGAAAGGGAAGGTTATACAGGGGAGGGGAGAGAGCTATAGTCCAGTAAGTAGTTGATATTGAAAATATAGAATATTACTTAGATATATTTTAGTGGCTAAACCTATTTGAGTAGAGGCTTTTTTTAAAATGGTCAATTTCATCTGTATTGATAAAAAAATTAAATGCAAATAAATAATATTAAACCCAAATTTCAGCATCTCTAAAATTAAATGTATAGTCACATTTCCTAAGCCATGGTGTAATATTTCAATCAACCAATCAGAACTAAGACTTCCAAAGAGTCCTGTTTTAACACGAAAATATACATATTTCTTTCATCCAGATTTTTAAACAGGCAGCTTTTTCTTCTTCATGTGGTGTGTCCCTTCAGGACATAGGCAATCATGGACTTCCACTTTGTTCTGTCTCTTGTTACTCTCAATATTTTTTTTCTTGGTATCTCTTCTAAGCCCTGCTTTGCCAACCATTTGCTCAGACCTAACAAGTATGTCTCATGCTGCTTTTCCCTCTCTCTCCTTTCTTTTATCCAACCTGTGAGTATTAAGTTCACCTGGCCCTTTTTCTTCATTACGTGTCCCAGGAACCTCATTTGTCTTTTCCTGATATTTAGTATCAGTTTTCTTCTCGTTTGCATCTTTTCCAACACCTTATTGTTACACACATGATTTGTCCCTGGTATCCTCAGCATCCTTCTGTAAAACCACATTTCAGCTGCCTCAAGTCTCTCCTTCATCTTTGATGCGATCGTCTAGCATTCACTTCCATACAGAAGGACAGATATCACATATTAATCCAGCACTCTTTTCTTTGTTTCTAATGAAATTTTCCTGTCTTTCAGTATTCTGGTTAGCTTCTGAAATGCATGTTTGGCCATACCAATGTGTCTTTGGATCTCCATGTCGCACTTTCTATCCTCTGTCAAAATACTTCCATTGTATTTGAATTTTTTTACTTGTTTTATTTTTTTCTTTGATTTGCAATTGGCATATTGGTCTCCTCTTTTTGCTGATGCCCATACATTCAGTTTTCTTGAGGTTTATGCTTAGTCTTCTCTTTTCCCTTTCTTTTGCTACCTTCTGTAGAAGGTCCTGCATTTTCCTTTCTGTGTCTGCTATCAGCCACGTGTCATCCACATATTTGATATTGTTGAGATTGTGGCCGCCAATGTCAAATCCTAGCAAGGCTTTACTATATTTTAATACATATTGAATACTGCTGCCACATCTGGTCAGGTGCCCCAGCTATTCTCCTAGGGGTTCTTGACAAAATACAATGGAGAGTCTGTAATGTGATTGATACCAACTTGGCAGACTGGCTGCAGTCACTCTCTCAGCAGTGTGACATGGCTTCCCTGTGCCTCTTCTATAAATACTTTCACAGCTTCTGCTCCAGTGAACTTAGATCACTGGTGCCCCCTGGGTACGAATTTGCACGAGATACTAGATTAGCAACTAGGTCCCACCCTTTTACAGTGAAACAGATAAGATGTAACCGCAACAGCTTCTTTTCTCGCACTTCCTGCCTGTGGAATTCCCTTCCACATACTTGCTTCACCGACAACTACAATCTTCAGGAGTTTAAATGTAAGGTCAATAGACACCTCCTTACACATTAACTCGCATCCATTCTCTGAAACACTCTTCCCATCTACCCAACCCTCATCTTTGGTATCCTTACCCATCTATCACCCTCCTTCTGACATTTCCTATATCTAACCACTCTCTCTCATCACTTTCCCCTATGTAACCCCCTGTGCAATAGTGGTTGTGGAATACCTTGCTTGGGGTGAAATTATTAAAAAAAAATATCTAGATTCTTCTGGATTTTCTCTCTAATATGCACCAGGACATATACAGTTGAATGTTCTATCTCAGACTTTCACCCTATCCTTCTTTGCATGTGTATATATATTTTGTATATATTTATTTTCTCACAATCCTTATGCTAAACACATATAGAACTATAGTGGAAACAAATTTCATAACATCACCACCACCACCACCCACTCTACATCCTCTGGCTGTTGCATTAGACGATTTTAATAAAGGAAATGTGGCAGGTTTGAACCTGTATCAACCCAACCTTTGTAGAGAAAACTACTATCCAATCCATCATGCTTCAGGTTAAACAGATTTTTTGTCTAAGCTGTAATTCACTTTTTAAGAAAACAAGACATCTACTCAAACATGTATATTCACAACTATATAAAGTGTAAATAATTAGAAATTATGTTGGATTAAAAAGTAAAAATTATCAATTGGTTCCTTAGAAATATTGATTGTTTGTTATGGCATGACATCTGACATACAAAACTTTCTTTACCTGGCCTACAAGTCAGAATGATTGTGTTAAATACAGGACTCTCGAGATGTGTAATTTTTATCTGTTTTACCAGTGTCTACTATTAAAAACATAAAATTGGCCATGCAGAATTTTATAGTTCCCAAAATGGGAATAGTTTCTATTTTGTATGCAGTTACCAAATCTCTGTTGACGACTTATGGGCCCAATGTTAATTTACGCTTCCTGGTTTTATTGTCCTCTGATGTGCATGATGATAATGGAGGAATGATTTGATTATTTACTGTATTACATTATCGAAAAATTGAATGCTTATCACATTTGGGTGTAAAACTTCCCATAAGTTACAGTTTCTTATCTAGCATACAGGATAAAAAATGTTAGTAAACTCATCATATAGCTAGACCACAGAAAAAAACTTTAGTGCAAAAATATAGAATTAAAACAAAACCTATAAGTCCTTATCTGAATTGTTTTTCTTAAAGTGACCAATGTGTTATCACTATTTACATGAAAGGTACTGTTCTCATCTTTGTCATATTTATCACAGTGTTTCGACCTTGCACACTTTGGCTGCCATCAGGCATACTGAGCAAAACATTAAGATAATAATATAAGATTAAGACAATAATCTGCCTGTAAATAGTGTAAATATAGAATTTGTTTCTTTTTTCTTTTTTTTGTTATCTCTCTTAATCTCTGTTCTGGCCATCATTTATACAAGATTGTAACGTAGGTTATTTGCTGCTTTCCTCTTTTCCTTTAGTCTTCAATATTTTTTATCAATATTAAATTTTCTAAGCCTTCTTTCCTCATTATATGCTCTAGAAATTTCAACTGTCTCTTCCTGATGTTAAGTATCAGTCAGTTAAGTGTCATATGCGATACATGCTTGGGTGATCATGTCTTGAAAGGTACATGACTGGCTGAGAAGAAGATTTTTTCACAGTAGGTTGCCATTATTTTCTGCAGTAGACTGGTTACCAATAAAGGCTACAGAACCCAATCTGTCCTGCTATTTAACCCATAGCTGGAGAGAAAAGCAATGGATTTATACTTTTCCAAAGGATATTTGCACATATGGGAATGCAACTAATTTGACTGGAATTTGAACTCAGCTCTCTGATTTCTCGTTCTGAGCCGATATCCACTGCACCACAACACACATCCAATGTTAAGTATATATATCCTTTTTGTTTCCATTTTCTCTAAAACTTCATCATTGCTCAGTTGATGGTATTCTCAGCATCCTTCTGTATAGCCTAATATCTGTTGCTTCATGTCTTGTCTAGTGATTTATAAATCAAGCTGCTGCTCCATGGTGAAGTATTCATCAGATGAAGTATATAAAAAGGAATGAGAACACATTATTACCAGCTATGTATCTCTTATTTGACTTAGTTCTTATGCATTTAAACTTGAACTTTAGACTTTTTGGAAATGTGTAATAAATTCATGAGACATATGTCTGCTTGGTACAAAAGAAGCATGTTATGGGTGTGAACTGCTATTGATTGTTGGTGAGGAGAGATAATCACATAGCCTATCTTTGTTCTGAAGTCAGTGATTTTTCTTCTTGCACTCCCAGCATCTGTAATTGAAGTGTTGATCTTGCAGCTTCCAATGAATTCTCAAACCACTAAGCAGATATAATCTTTTTTGAAGGAAAAAAAATATCTAAAAATTAAGAGAAATGGGGGAAAAAGTTTTTTTGAGAAACTAACCTGTTGTTGATCATGCAATATCTTACAAGAAAGCAACACTTTTAATCTTGTTTGGTGCGGGTTTCTTTGTCTGCAAAGGCCAGCAGACAATTGTAAATGGTCTACAGCTTTGAGGGTCAGAAAGATCAGTAAAATGACTGAGTGTTATGAAGAACAAGTGGATTTTTGTGAATATATAGCATTTGTTTTTTGTAATTTAAGACATCAAAGTTAGTTCTTCCTTTATGATGCACAGTGTCCATTTAGAATGTGGGTGACCATGGCTCTCCATACTTTCCTATCTTTTGTAACTTTAAGTAATAGTTGTCTTCTTACTGTCACTCCCAGTCCTTGTTTTTCCATCCATTTATAGAAGATCTTTAGGTAACTTACTGTTTCTGCCACCCTTTATTGCTTCTAGTATGTTCTGTGAGTCTTAAAATCTCTAAGCCATTTTTCCTCATTAATAAACATTCTTTTTTAGCATTCATTTTCAATAAAACATCTTTGTTGCTAATATATCATTTATAGAATTACAACTACATAGAAAGTTGTAGAGAGCCATGATCACCCAAGTCTGAAGGAGCACAGCAAATAAGAGTTGTTAAGAGAGAAAAAAAACCTGAAATGCTCAAGTCATTTTTATGAAAATGTTTTATTACTAAATTTGTTTTTAACATGTTGCAGATTTTGAGCAAAACTAGAAAATTTGTGAAGATGAATCAAGTTCTTTAATGAAGCAAATTCTTAAAAAGCGTTTCTTTTAAGCAAATAGCAATTCAATTTTATGTATGGTAATCAGTCAGAAAATAAGCAATAATGGCTCTTCACAACTTCTTGTCTTTTGTTGCCAGTAACATGATTGCCATCCATCAACACAAACTAGGTTACTTACCTTTTCCCCATTTTTGACTTCATAATATCCTGTGAGTCTTAAATTCTCCCGGCTTTCTTTCTTTATCATGTGTTCTAGAAATTTCAACTAGCTTCTTTCAGACAAAAAATATGGCTTTTGCTTCTCTTGGTCAATCATGTAATAGTTATTAGTGAAGGAGTCTGTCAGGCTTTAGATGAGAATTGCAAAGCTTGGGCCATGGCTTCTCAAACCTATTTAACAAGGTTTGGCATGCTGGTTTTCTTTAGATGCTAAAGGGCAATGGTCTTTTTGGACAAATTTTTTTATTTGACTCAGTCTTTCTTAAGCGGTCTAATGAAATCATCTTAAATGGTCACTCTTCTCGATCCTTTCACATAAGACCACGGCTCTCTCTGAACCTTGAGATTGTGTAATAGTTTACAAACTTGTTTTGTTTGAACAATTACGACTGATTAGTGAGATCAATTCTCACTGGGTATCCCTTACAATCAGCCCTATGCTACATCTAAGCTACACTTAGAAAATGAAAGAGTTTGACAAAACTTATTTCACCCACCACTATTACATAGCTTTCTCTGTAACTTTTTTAGAAATATTTTCAATAATCGTTCTAATCAGATTTTCTCTTTGGTTTGTCAAATTCAAGAATTCAATCATAGTAATAGATTGACAACTAGGTCTCATTTTACTGTTGAAATTGCAAACTGTAACCATAAATTATATTTTAATAGTTTATCTTTTTTTCACATTTCTCACTTGTGGAACTCTTTTGGCTTTTTGCTTTTCCATCAACTACTATCTTCAAAAATTTAAATCCAACATCAGTTGCTATGTTCTGTCTTTTCAGAGTCATGTGCTTTTATTGTTCTTTCACAAAAATGTTTTATTTTGTTACACTCTCAGGAACTCCTTGCATCTTAGTGGAATTATGTTAAAAATGAGATGAAATGTTTTTTTTTTAAATGTCGTTTCTCTCTGCTTCTAAGTAAGAGTTTCTTTTTTAGTTTTTATTTCCCTTTTTTGCTCACATGTTCTGTCCATAGCATTCTCAGCATTCATTGATAGTACCACATCATTGTTGTCTGATGTTTCTTCATTTATGGAGAGACTAGTATCATAGCCTGGCATTGCCCGTACAACTCAGAACATTTTAGTAGTAGGAGAAGATGCCACTTTTTATTTTACATATTTTGTTTTTGTTTGAAAAAACACTTTTTTAAAAAAAAATATTTCTTTTGTTTCAAAATTACGGGGAAAAATATTCACATTTTTTTTGTTGACCAAATAAATTTTTAAAATGTCAGAATAAAAATTAAATATAAATACATTTTTTTTAATAAAAAAATTTTAGTCACGTTTGACATGTGTGATTTGATTACTGTGACTTAATTCAGCAACCATCTTACATCTTAGATGTTTTACGGAGCAAATGTGAACAATCGTGTCCATTGGCCAAAAAGTGCGAAAGGGAAAATTGCTGAACAAACTCAAAAAGTATGTTGACCTGGCTTCTCTGTAGATATGTGTCCCTAGAAAGTTTAAATGGCATAGCTTAAAAAATGCAGACGTGCATAAGGGAACAGTCACACACAGACTCACAGATTGCCTTATATATATATATATAGATTGTCTAACAGTGTCAGAGATTTTTTATTGCAACTTAGCACTTTGTTTAGTTGTTTCTAATGAAATTCTCCTCTCTATCTTGGGGTAAATTGGATAAGAATATATTGGTTCTATAAATAAATCTGTAAAGAGTTACCTTTTTATTTTCAGGCTGATATCACTGTGCCTGCCACACCCGGAAGTGGATTATCATCAACTCGATCCTCTATCTCAAGCAGTGGCAACAGTGACATAAGCAAAACTAAACAGACAAAGCAAATTGCATTAGTTGATGTTGGTGCTGATTTTGGTAAGTCAAATTTATGATTTCTGTTTTGAAGCAATTTGGTTCAAGTTTTTATTTTGGACATGGAAACCATACCATCAGTATCCACAAATGCTGGGATTTTGTGGGTGTGCATATGCTTGCCTTCATATTTTTATATTTTACACTAGCCAAATAGTGGCTGGTTAGACCAGCAGACAGTATTTCAAAAAAGTGCTCAATGCACAACCAACACAAATGAACTAAATATGCAGAGCTAACAATATGTTAAAGAACAGAACACACACCACTTACTTGCTACCAAGATTTCATTCTGTTTTTTAACATATTTTCATATTTTATAGCATTTATGTTAAATGTGGGCTGCCTATTGCTTGAAATATTAATGAATTTATTTTACTTCCATGCATAATATGATCCTCATAAGAGAATTGATTACCTTTCACTTTGGTCAAAAATTGATATTAACTTTTTATTGTATGGATATGTATTCTTTTTATAGTGACTGTAATGAAACAAAGGTCCCAATGTCTCTTGCGTGTAACTGTTTTCTTTTTGGTTCAGAAGTAAGTTAGGATAACAATGGTTAAAATGGCAGAGCTCAAGTCAGCTTAGCACTGAGTTGTAATGACCAATTCACTTACTTCATGAATAGGATTGCTGAAATACATCCAAATGCTGTCATCAGAAAGTAAAAAAGATAAAATTCTGTCTTTTCCAGAAGTGGGGGTCATAAAATCATGCATGTGCCCAGAAACTCTTTCTGGTTTTTTTACAACTTGCATCATGGGAAAATTAATTAAATTTTTTTTATTCTTTATTATTTTATTTATTGGTTTGATTTCATTTTTCCGCATGTTCAACGCACAATGGACATTGAACATAGTAATTGACAATGTGCTAGATGTGTTGAGACTATTTTAACAAATTTCAGTAAAATGTTAGCTTCAATGCCTGAAGATGTCTGCTCTTACCCTTTTCCTATATGTTTTTCTTCTGGAAAACATGTTAGAATTTTAGAAATGACAACAGAACATGTATTAAAATAATGAAATTGGATATGATCATGTTATTTCTTATTTTTTTATATTTATTGTGATAAACAAGGTTTCTTCACTTTGATTAAATATAAAGATATATTATTTTTGGTTGCACTTAGAAAAACAAATACTTCATTGTTGCTTGGTTTCTAGTAAAGCGTTATTCTAAAAATCATACAACAATTTTATTTTCTGCTATATAATATACATGGGTATAATATTCACCATGTCTCCCCACTTGAGAAATGGATGAAACACAAGGTCAAGTTTACTGTGGGGAACTAGAATGTGTCACAGGGGTCAGGGACAAAGCTTACCCAGTCTCCACAACTGTCACTTATGCTGGCCTCAGTGGTAACCCCTGATCCATCCTGAAAGCGTCATGGGCTGGTTCAGCCTCAGGACACCATTCCTTGGGTCCTGGTACTTCTCAGTGTTATTTTTCTAAGAAGCATATCTGTTCTTGAACAGAGATATAACAAAGCTGCTCTCTGACAGAAGACAGAGACGCAATTGAGATGTTAACCCCTATTTGATGGACAGGTAAGTACACAGGTATAGACTATACAAGGTATATTTTTCAGATATGTCAGTAGAAATTGGTTTGAGGTTCACTATGTGTTTTAGTGGAACATCTTGCCATCCCTGGATGCTCTACTTTATAAAAGATGGTAACGAGCAGTATGACGAGGAAAAAAGGTCTTCAGCAAAGGCATTCACTATTTGATAGTCAATTCCACTCCAACCTGTGGCTTGCCTATATGTGTATTATTGTTAATTGTACCTTAGTACAATAAATCTGTATTTCTTATTCCTGGTGTGGAGTTCCATTCTTCAACTGAAAAAGGTCTTCGGCAAAGGCATTCACTATTTGATAGTCAATTCCACTCCAACCTGTGGCTTGCCTATATGTGTTTTATTGTTAATTGTACCTTAGTACAATAAATCTGTATTTCTTATTCCTGGTGTGGAGTTCCATTCTTCAACTGAAAAAGGTCTTAGGTGAAGGCATTCACTATTTGATAGTCAATTCCACTCCAACCTGTGGCTTGCCTATATGTGTATTATTGTTAATTGTACCTTAGTACAATAAATCTGTATTTCTTATTCCTGGTGTGGAGTTCCATTCTTCAACTGATCATTTTATACTGTATTCCTTTTCGGGATATATAAACAAAAATAATAGCATGTAAAACATGGGTTTCTATTACAGATTGTTTCACTAAATTCAACATAAACACAGAACAAACAAAGTTCTCAGTGTCTTTTGGGTATGTTCGTTTTCTTTTTTTGATTCAAAAGTAAGTTAGGATAGCAAGAGTTAAAATGGTCAAGCACAAGTCCATTTGCACCGAGTTATAATGACCAGTTCATTTACTTCATGAGTAGAATAAGGGGGAAAATGTCCAAATGCTTTCAATGTAAAATCGGAATAAGAAAGTTTTTATCTTTTTTGAAGGTGGCTCATAAAAATGCATGGGATAAAAAATCCTCTCTTGTCTTTGCTTATAAACTGACTTAAAAATTTTCCTATTTTGAAAATGAGTCCAAATAAGGTTGATATTTTTGTATTATATATGAGGAGATATGACCCAGTGAATAAAAGTTTTGGTTAGATCCAGTGACTTGACACAATGAGTTGTGAATTAAATACCTTGCTATAGTAGTGAACAAAAAACTTACAAAATTGAGTTAAATAGAAATAACCGAGACATCTGGAAGTAGCATGACTCATGGAATGAGAACAATCTACCCCACTGAACAAATTGATGGGCTCAGTTCATCTAAAGCAGGTTGGAATGTTCAACGGTTAAAACGTCATGTAAGGACAAAGGTGAGGACATCAGTTTGAACAATGTAAATAAATATATTCAAACCATAACTTTTATTGTGAATCATCCAAACAAAGTTTTTTACTTATTTCATAAGTAAAAACTGTGTGAAAAAAATTGTAAAAGATTACAAAAAAAGGATACTTAATGATTTGTTTAGATTCTTTGTTAGATCATAATAGAAAAAAAATAGATAAAATATATTAACACCTCCTGTATTGTAAAACATATTACATCATAATATAGCTCAATTGTTTATTAAAACTTCTCTTTGAAGTAAATGGTCTTAATAGATAGCACAATGATTTAGTAATAATGTGCTTATGCCAATTTGTAAAACTTCAGTAAATTATAAATTTTATAAGGCTTTGCCCTGGTCACAGGAATGGAATTCCAATGCTACAATTTTGAACCTAAGCTTAATATTTAAATTCATTTTATATAAAAAAAAAAAAAATGGGTAGAGACTTGGAAAAAATATGTGTTATTTACTCAAACCCCAACTTTCAAACTGAGTGTAATACTCAGGATCTAAAATAGACATGTCTTTATTATACAGGGATAAGAAAATCAATTTATTTCTTTTATCTGTGTGAATATCCTGTATATAAACTTTTATTTTTGAAATATTAACATAACACCCATCCTTGTTTGTATTCTTCTGCTTTTTGTTGTTATAAAAGACTTTTTTCAGGATCTCTCTGATGTAGCCCTTTTATCTTTCATTGTGTCTGCCTCTCTTCCCTGAAGAATACATTGTTTACTTCTTTGTGACCTTCATAATACCTTGTTAACAAATGTGTCATTCTGCAAATATCTTTGAAGATTCTATTATTCTGCTACCTTCCAAACCTGAAGATGCCTGAGAATGATGATAATTCCTAAGTTGTCCACATGATTGTTAAATGTGGCAACCATGAGTTTTGTGTAATGAAGCTGGTTGGCCATTTTTTACTGTTTATGCATGAATCGACTTTTTCTGTTTGTATTAAGCTGGTTACTGATTGGCGTGAAAAAATGCTTACAGTTTGAAAAGTGATACACAGATACAACGGGTCTTCAAAATGTTAATGACAAATGAGGTTCAAAGGAAAAAAAACATTAATTCTGCAGCACTTTTTTTTTTTTACTATAAGTATTTTATTATCTGTCTATAATTTTGAGATGCGGTAGTGTAACTATTTACGTTTTTTACATTGTTCAGGCTATTGTCCTCATCTTTGTTGAGGAGATACACATTGTACATTCCAGCATTTTTCAGGCAATATACTTTAGAATTTTGAATCAAACCCTTTATAATTCGATGAAGTTAGATTGTTCTAGTTCCACATGCTATGCTTCTTCCAGATAGCTTCAGTTATTTCCCTTTTAGTAACTCAGCTCTCCAAGTTTTTGTTTGTTGAACTTATAACTCTTTGGGTCAAGTCATTGGATTCTTTTAACCAATGCTTTTATTCATTAGGTCATGTGGTTTGTGAGTTCAATACCTGGCCACAGCACAGGTGAACAAAAACTTGGAGAGGTGAATTCCTAAAAGGGAAATAAACTGAAACTGAGATATCTAGAAAAAAAAAAAACAAGACACATGAAATGAGAACAATCTACCCCGGTGGATGAAATAAAATATTTGAAATTCCAATCACCTGAAGAAGGCCGGAGCGTCCAATGGCTGAAATGTTGTGAGTATAACAACAAAGATGATACCGACAATATAAATAATTATTTGATTATTGATTTTACTCTATTTTTGCAGCATTGTCTAAATACACTCTGGGTAGATAGATGCTCTCACTATGAGAGCAAACAGAATTTTCTTCTCTTTTATGTGCCAATTTCTTTCAAGATCTGGGCAATCATGACTCTACAAATTCCTGTCTTTTGTTCACAAAGTAAATTTGGAGCCTTTACCATTCTTCTTTTATTCAACCTCTGTTTATTCACTCAGACTCATTAGATTACTCACTATTTTGTCTTCCCTTGCCTTCAGTATACCCTGTGAGTGTTAAATTTTCCAGGCCTTCTTTCCTCATTATGTATCCCAGAAATTTAAGCTATTTCTTTCTAATTGTAAATATCAGTTACTTTTAGGATTCTATTTCACCTCAAACTTCTTTATGTTTTGGATGCTCTATCCATTTCATTCCCAGTGGAAATGGCTTGTAAGTTTTAATATCTGAAATAATAAAAAATCTTATTTAATAACCATGGAAAAACTTTCTATTTGCCATCAGTATGGCTGATGCTAAGCTCCATGAAAGTAACACTCTATGCCTTCTTGGGCACACATTTTCAATTTTAAACAGTGTTGGTATTTGCATTTAACTTCATTTAGAAATAACACATACCAAAACAAAACATCCCTTTCTGTGTCTTTTTGAAAGTTAAAGGATAAAAAACACCCACCCAAGTAAAATGGAACATTCTGGGAAAAACAAAACTCTTTAAGTCATTCTACAACATCTGCCCTCTGCCTGAATGAAAAGCTGCAGATTTTAAAGTTCCCTAAAAATAAATTACTACTGAATCATAGAGATGAATTGACAGTTTTATGCAAACACTGAAATTATTTTTCTTTAAAATTTAATTAATTAGAATGTTTCATTTATAATTTATGCATCGATATAACTTACAAATTAAAATTATTTTACTAAAATAAATGACCCATACGATACTTATTTGTTTTTTTAACTCCAATATACTTTATACCATAATTATTTAATTCTAATTCTCACCTAAACATTCCAGCCCTTTTACTCACGAGGTAGTAAAAATCTAATTAAATAAAAGCCTAAAATCCAACTTGTTGTTAAAAATTATTGTCTACCCATTTAAATAATCTATGGTCCCACTATGTATCTTACCCAGACAAAATTAAAAAGTGACCTGCCTTGACACCAGACCACTCTGCTTCCTTTTGCGATTCAAATCTTCAACTTCATAGTTCAACCTAATTGTCATTTTTGATTGAACAAAATTGACACACTTACAAGCATATTCCCTACCTATTCCTTCTACTATTACCACTTCAGTTTCTAAATCATTTTCACTGTTTTGAAATATCACCTGAAGAAGAACAACATTGTTCTGAAACTTGAAAATTTTGTGTAGTGATATAATGCTTTTATAAATTATTGTAATAACAAAATTACTATATATATATATATATATATATATATATATATATAAACAAAAGGAGAACATATTTGATGATGCATTTCATTAACTGATGGATTTTTTCAAGTCATCACAGATTGAAAAATGTTAAAAAAATTAAGTTCCCCTATTGTCTTTTTACAGATATTTATTAGTTATATCTGAATTTTTACAGACACATATATGTTGTTATAAAATGGTTTTTGTAAACCTTTTCAAAAATATACCAATGGTCATATAGTTTAGAATATGAGACACTTCTAGCATCATAATATTCTAAATTGAATGATTATTTACTTTTTTAATAACTAGAATATTTATTTTTATTATTTTACTTCAATTAATATTTTATGTTTTTGATATCAAACAAATGTCAAACTTACACCACAATTGTAATAATATTTGATTGTCCTAACTGATTTTATAATCTTATGAAAGTATTTATATGTAGAAACCAAAAGATAAATTTGGTAAATATTACCAAGAATTATTTCTAATTATTGTAACTCCTGTCTTCTACAAATGTGACAGTCATTTCGGCTTAACTCACCAAATCAAGCCCTACATACACCACCTGACTGCAGAATATTTAGGTACCCTACCCCTTAACTAGGATGTGCGTTGTGGCGCAGTGGATATCGGCTTGGAACGAGAACTTGGGGAACCGAGTTCGAATTCCAGTTGAAATCCTTGCATACACTTACGCGCAAATACCCTTGGGAAAGGTATTAATCCATCTCTTCCCTCCAGTTATGGGTTAAATAATAGGACAGATTGGGTTCTATAGCCTTGGTCGGCAACCAGTCTACCGCAGAAAGCAATGGCAACCTACTGCGGGATAATCTTCTGCCCAGTCAGTCATGTCTCTTTCGAGACATGATCGCCCAAGCGTGTATCGCACATGGCACTTAACTGACTGACCCCTTAACGAAATAAATCTGGAAACAGTATCACCCTAGTCGAGTAGTAATCTTTATTTATGAATAGAATAGATGTTCTATTCAATTTCTGATCAAGATGAACATTAGTCCTTTTATAATTGTATATTTGAGATGAGAGATTATTAGATACTTCATTATTTGGCCCGTATGCTTATTTTAGCGATTATACTCAACATTTCTTTTGGTACCTTTTCCTTAATCCATTTGCTACCATTTCTTAAGTAGATTTCTCAGTTCTTTCTACTTCAAATTGGCCCTCTGAGTGCTAAATTCTCAAAGCCTTCTTTTTTCATGAGTGCCAAACATTTCAGGTGTACTTGGCCTAGAAGTTGATTATTCTAAATAATTATTTGAAGTTTATGCATGTTAGAATATAAGATACAGCAAATGATGTTTATTAATATAACAAAAAACCCCAAAAATCAATTATTTTTTAAAAAGATTACAGTATGACTGAAAAATGAAACAATCCAAGAGAATAATATTCTTGTATTAAAAGATAAAGCTTTTAATTAACATTAATTTAAGATTATCTCTGCTGGTTGAGGTGAAAGCAGATACAATTGTATTTGCAGGCAAAATTCTTTATATAATCATTTATACCAAAAATTAAAAGGAATAAAAAAATAGAAAAATCCTTTTTTTTAACAAAAATTTGGTTTTCTATTTGATAAGACACTTCAAAAACAAAAAAACATTTAAATGAATGATTACACAGCATAGGTTGCCTTGTCACTGATATTAAAATTGAAAATGAACTTTTCATTGTGATATTTTCTAAGCAGATAAGAGTCATTCATGCATTTCTTTGATAACATTTCTCATGGGACTTTTTTCATTACAAAATGGTTCACTTTGAAACACATTGAATAATAATATAAAAATTTGTTTAAGTGATTATTCAAGTGACATTTCAATGAGTGCGTATGTGTCTAATAATCCTAATCTTATTAGACATTAATTCATTTTGTTTAAATTTAAGGAGACAATTTTGAGTAATAAACTGTTTTGAAAATGGTAAAAGTTTTCTTCTAATTTGCAAACTTTTCAGTTTTTCTTCTTCTTCCATGTGCAGTCATGGTCTTCCAAACCTCCCTATTCCTTGTAGCTCTTAACACCCCTTCTCCTTTCACCACTCCCAAACCTTACTTGGTCATCCATCTGCTCAATCTATCAAGTATGGTCCACACTGCTTTCCTCTGTCTTGCTTTCTCTCTGTCTGCCTTGTGGGTATCAGATTCTCCAAGCACTTCTTCCTAATTACATATCCCAAAAAGTTCAGCTGTTTTTTCTGATGTTAAATATCAGTTTCCTTTTCATTTCCATCCTCTTCAAAACCTCATCATTACTTAGTTTATTGAGCAAATAACTAAGCCATACTGCTGGTTCAATGAGAGTTAATCCCCTTAGACCAGATTGAAATTAATTTGAATGTGAACATTTTGAAAAATTGCCTTCTAATTAATTTGAATGTAGCATTCCAAAAAAACTGAAATTGTTTTCAGCAGTTGCAGGTGTCTTACCAGAAAGCAGTTGCCAAAATATGTGGATTGAAACCTAGATTATTAGTCGTAAAATTAGCCATTTCCATACAAGGAACAGTTGACATTCATTGACTGAATTATTATTGCAATAGCCTATTGAAATTAATAAAATCTTTCTCTTCAAACAGATTTCAGGAAATAAGAATTCTCTAGTTTTTAACTTAATAATTTAAACATTCAAATATTGATATTTACCCTGTTTACATTGTTCAGCCTGTTGTCTTCATCTTTATTGTCATATTCACAATATTTTGGCCATTATACACTTCAGCTTTTATCAGGTGATATACATTAGAATTTCAATCCAAATTTTTATTTTATTTTATCAACTGGGGTAGATTGTTTATCAGCTGAAGAAGGCCAGATTGTACAAAGGCTGAAAAGTTATGAATATGACAAAGATGAGGACAACAGCTCGAACAATGCATATAGTTACGATGCCTCATCTCAGAAATATAGACAGATGTTAAAATATTGATGTTAATTATAATTTTAAAATATTCCATCATCTTGAGCAATTTAAGAATACTAGCAAATTATACTAAATTTTAAAGACTCTGTCCAAGAAAATGTCATTTACCTGACAAGTGATTTCTTGGGTAAATCTTTCTGTTTTCTGTTTATTAAAGCAACATTTAAATTTCATTGATCATGTAACTGTAAATGATGAAGAAAGTTATGTATATCACACCCACTTCCAGTGAATAGTTATCAAACACTATTTTTTGGAAGATTTTATGTTCAAATTTTCTTTGAAAAAGTATACAATAGCTGAAGGTTTCTTCCAGCACTTTGAACTTTTCAAGTCCCCTGTAGCCAACACATAATACATACTTGTGATTTATGTTGTTCGTTATGACAAAAATATGCACTAACAAATCCTCACAGCAAAATCAATATTCCCATGAATATACATATATATATATATATAGAGAGAGAGAGAGAGAAATCTACATATTTGATTATAAACAAATATATAAAAAACATCCTTGATAATGTCTAATAAAATAGCCAAGACTTCTTTGACATACAGAACATTCAAAGAATTTTGTATAAAAATTTATACAAAGACAAGAAAGATTAAATATAAAGCATAATCGCAGTACCTTAGTCATTTTTAATGAAACTTGTATAAAAGAAGAATTGCTGCCCAAATACACATTATATATTGTCACACACACACACATATACATATATATATATATATACATATAAGGAGGTAAATAGGTATATATATATATATATGTGTGTGTGTATACACATATATACACATCAATATATAAATACTAATCAGGTGTGAATGGAACAGTGCTCAATGCTGTATGACAGAGTAAAAATATATATTAATAAATATACATATCCTACATTGTATGCATGATGAGGAGTTTCATGCCCTTTTCAGTAATCATTGAGTGCTAAGCATGATAAGCACCCTATGATTACTGAAAAATGCAAGAAACTCAGTCGTATGTAAAGCATAGAATAATATGTGTGTGTGTGTGGTGGTATCAAACAGATTTCTAAACTAGTTCTATAGTTTGGCAAGACATGGTTCTGTGCACAATGAGAGCTAGCAGTGATCTTCATGTGATTGTATATAGAGTGACGTCAAAGCGTTTATAGCAGATATTAATTATATCAACTCTCTTCACTTTTACAAAAATTCACAACGGGACGTGTGAAATCCTGGTTTTCCCAAATAGAAAAAGGATTGACCATCTGCTTAAAGAAAAAGTTGAAACTAGATTTCGCAAGTAGGTGTTAAAATGATTTTTGATGAATGGGAGCAACTTGCAAGATCAAAAAGACTTTGTGTGAGTGGGAAAATATCTAGATTACAATAAAAGGACTTCATCAACCTCAGTCAAGTCAGTTAGATGGAAGCAGCGAGAAAGACAACACTAAAATGTAACTCAACTTCAAGCAACTCAGACATTGTCCTCTTTCTCTTTCAACAATTACTACTAGAACATTTTGTACAAACTCTACTCTGAACTTCTTAATAATGTTTCTAATTAAACATTACCTTCTACAACTCATGTTATTCCTTCTTTTCATAAATTACTCTTTTAACATACAAAATGTATATTTTATTATTTCACTCTTCTACACTAATCCACACATTCCAAGGACAAAAAACTTTCTGATGAAAACCTTCTGATAATAATTCTGATAATCATAATTCTTGCATAAATCCTGAAAGCTATAGGGAGTTTGGTTAAGTCTGACACAAGGCCAAACAAAAGAAACATTAACCAGCTTCCTACATTTCATGTTTACTTCACAAACTATGAAATTTCTGTCTTTGTGGTCACATGTATGCTGTAGCTTGCAATTTTGTTATGAACAGAAAGTTGGAATGAAGAGCCAACATGAAACTTTGCATTCAACTTAGAAAGTCTGCTACAGAAACATTGAGCATTCTTCAATAAGCATGCATCTATGGGTCATACACGGTGTTTTATGTGGCACTTCAAAAATTGGAAAAAAAACCCTGGAACATGACAAGTGATCTGGAAGATATGAAATGAGTGTCAGTCCTGGAAATGTGGAGAAAATTAATCTGCATGAGGATCATCGGAGGACAATTATCAATATTGCTGATGCTTTTAGTCTGTTGTAGGGATTTATGCAGGTAATCTTAATGTGTGAATTAAACATGTATTTTGCTGCTGCCAAGTCTGTCCATCACCTGCTGACCAGTGAGCAGAAAGAACATTGTGTCAAAATCTGTCAAGATTTTCATCAGTGTGCTGCTGATGACCCATCCTTCATGTCAAGAATCAACTCTGATGAGGATAGTTGGTTCTACAGGTACAACCCTGAGATGAAGCAACAGTAGACACTGTGAAAGAGCCTTTCCTACCACTTATTTTGATCACTATTGGATATCATTCTCATTCTATGTTCAATGCCACTTCCAGTAGCTATGTAGTTATTTTCCTTTAACTCAACTCCAAGTTATTTGTTCACTACATGGCTACAAGATGTGATCAAAATAAAGGGTTTGGTTTGAAATTCCTAGCACCTGAAGATGACCAGAGCATACAATGGCTAAGATGTTGTAGACATGGCAATAAAGATGAGAACAACAGTCTGAACAATGTAAATACTACCTTGTTACAGAATTATTGACAAATTCATAAGAATATTAAATATAACCTAAAATAATTATAGCCAGTGTTAATTTATTTATACTTTTTCCAAGATATAACTTCTGACCTCTTTGGGGATTGAACTGTTTAGAGGGAATTGTTCATGTAGATACGTGTTTTTTTCTTTTCAATGCTATGTTTCTTCATGGGTGATTATGGCTCTCTACAGATTCCATTTCTTTATTATCTTTGAATTACCATGATTTCTTGGAAAAGATAGTAGGCTGGTTTTCAGTTGCTTTCTCTACAGCTGTGAAATCAGTATAGTCTTCTAGCCCAAGGCTTGAGAACCCAATCTGTCTTGCTATTTCACCCATAGCTAAGGGTTTTGTGTGAATATTAAGATAACAGACAA
This sequence comes from Ascarosepion bandense, assembly GCA_037127315.1. Taxonomy (NCBI): domain Eukaryota; kingdom Metazoa; phylum Mollusca; class Cephalopoda; order Sepiida; family Sepiidae; genus Ascarosepion; species Ascarosepion bandense. The sequence continues at coordinate 909,110 of JBBBDQ010001786.1, read as the reverse complement.
GGACAAAATCTGACTCAATTGTGGTTCCACTTTTTGTGCCACTTGTGTTCCTGAACCATTGATCAATCATGGCTGACTTGTGGTTAAAAATCCCAGGTCTATAAAATCCCAGGTCTATAAAATCCCAGGTCTATAAAATCCCAGGTCTATAAAATCCCAGGTCTATAAAATCCCAGGTCTATAAAATCCCAGGTCTATAAAATCCCAGGTCTATAAAATCACAGGTCTATAAAATCACAGGTCTATAAGATTGTCAAAATGTGAGGAGTTATATGAAGCATATAATTCTTAAGATTACATCATGCAATGGTATCCTTATCGGAAACTTTGGCTAATGTGTTTTCATCCAAGTTATGTCTTTCCGTTATGTAGGAAGTATTTCTGCTGCACTCTGTACATATTAGATAAGTTTAATATAATCAAAATCTTTACATTATTTTAAAATAACTTGCCATCAAAAATTAATGTTTTTTTGTTTTTATGCAATGTCTTTTAAGCAGTCTGTGATATATGCCAATAAATTCAAATGAACTATCTAACCTCCAAAAGAATGGATAAAATCTGTGAAATTTTAAGTTAAACAAAATAAAAAGTTAATTTTTAATTTTTATTTTTTGCCCAAACTTTCTTTTAATTTTTCTCATGATCTCTTACCTTCTATTTGTTTTTATTCATACGTTTTTTATTCCACTTCTTTTCAAATTTAGTATGAAGGCATCAGAAAACAATTGATTTCAGCTTTGAAGTGCTAGGAATTAAGCAGAAACTAAACTCTGATCTTAGGTAGCAACAATCATACACGTAAGCAAGAAGAATAATAGCATCCGTAGTAATCATGAAAAGCTGAAACATTTTTCCATCACATATATTTGAAACTTGTTCCATAGATTTAGAAAGAAAAAATAAATGCAACTTTTAATATTAGAAACCCGAACATAATTTGGCATGTCACTTTAGTTGTTTTCAATCAGTATGGCTGTCAAGAAATTGAGATTGAAAAAATATTTTTAAAATTTCATAAAATGTTTTATATGAAATAGATAAAAAAATGGTTGAAAGGAAATTACTTCAAGAAACAATCTTTGCCTACCTAAAAAAAAGTATTTGAGAATATGGTAATGATATTATCCATTTCCATATAAGGAAATATTCAGTATTTATTATAATGCTAATAGTCATATTAACCATTTTCTTATGAGCAAAGGATGCTGAGCAAACCAGTGTTACAGTTTATGAGAGAGAGAGAGAGAGAGAGAGTTAGTGCATTTGATCAGCAGTTGAAACACCACCATCAAACTTAACTGCTTGGTGATGATATATAAACTTTGTAGTCACACAATTTTCCTACCCAATTTCACTCACACAACTTGGCTCAACATGTTTGCTTTCCAGGCAATCTCCAGAGTGTTACCATCAAGAAGTCACCTTGCTGACAAATTTACTTTAGGTTGATTCAAACCTGTATGTCATACTCTGAAAGCAAATGTTCTTTGATCATACATCCATTCTATATATATATATATATCCATACAATCAGGGGTTGTGATAAATGGTTGCCATTTTATATTGTTCATTTCTCAACTGCACAGTGTAGTAGCATCAGTTGAGCACCGTCTGTAATAAAAGGACCACCCTTACCTACTTCACTCCACCAGAAACTTTTTTTAATCATTTCACCCCAAGCAAGGTGGTATTGCAACTAGTGTACAGGGGGCTACATACGAGAAGAGTAAAAATTTGAGCAGGAGAAGAGGAAAGAGAAAGATGAACCAGTTACAGGGGATGTCAGAGAAAGGGTAAGAGAAGGATGGGAATACCAGTGTGATTACAGTTGTGAGGGCAGTGTGAGAAAGTCATGGGGTGACTGGAGTCAAGTGGGTAAGAGATGGCAGTTGACATTGCATTTAAATTCTTGGAGATTGTAGCCATCAGGGAAGCAAGTATACAGAAAAGAGTTCCACTGGCAGGAAGTGCAAGAAAAGAAGCTGTTGGACTAGAAATGACATCTGAATTTTGTTGATTTAACTGTAAAAGAGTGGGACCTTGTTGCCAGCCTGGTTGCTTGAATAAATTCTTGTGGAGGAGGCACCAGTGAGCTAAGCTCATCAGAGCAGAAGTCATAAAAATATTTGTAAAAAACGACGAAGGAAAGCCATGTCTTATTGATTAGAAAGTGGCTGGAGTTGAGCTGCCAAGTCAGGACTGATCCCACTAGAGATTCTCTTTTGGAGCCTTTTGAAAACCCTGAGATGAATAGCAGGGGTGCCTGATCAGATATGACAACAGTATTCAATACATGGTCAGATGGTTGATTTGTATATGTGCAAGATGGACTCAGGTGGAAAAAACTTCCTGGCCCGACACAGTGACCAAACCTTCTAGCTGTGGATTAAGCTATTGATTCAATATAATGGTTCCACTTCAGGTTGGAAGAGAGAATGAGGTCGAGGAGGTGCAGTGTATTGCTTTCAGGAAGACTTTCTTAGTCCATGCTGAGGTAGGTAGGAGGGACTGCCTGTGGTGGTTGATAAATTACATTAAAATTTACAAGCCATTTCTTACCCCAGTCTACCACAGAGTGGATGTCCTTCTTGAGATTAGCAGCAAGGTTATTTTTGGCTGCATTGCCAGATTTCTAACTGAGGTGGGAGTAAATGGTGGTGTTGTTAGCATAGCTGCCTACTTAGGATTTGATCATGTCATGAAGATTAATTATAAAGATCAGAAAGAGCATTGAGCCTAGGATGGGGCAACAGCTTGAGCTTCACCAGACTTACCAAGAGCCTGACATAGGGTATGTGTGTGTGTGAACAAAAAATCAGAAGCATATCAACAGTAGACCTGGCAAAGCAGAAGCCATACTCTCTGTCTGAGAGTAGTTTATGGGTGGTGAGATGTTGAACTTTTTCAGCATTGATGATAGCCTTGAACATTTGCTGAAAATTGCTAAGAGGCTGATAGGGTGTCCAAGGCTTCTCCTGAGTTCTTAAATACAGGAACTAAAGAAGAGAACTTCCAACAGGCAGGAAAACAGAAAGCAGAGAAGCAGTAATTATAGAGTTTAGAGAGGGCAAAGAAGAGTTCAGGGGCACATTTCTTCAAGACAATGACCACGATTCCATCACCACCACGCACCTTATGGTTTTGAAATTTTGAAATTAGTTTTGAAATTATCTTAGATACCAGAGAGGGGTTTATGTAAACATCTCTCTGTTGAGCCTTGGTTCTAAGAGGGAAGCTGGGTACAAATACTCTAGATGAATCAAACTGAGACCACTCGGCCTTGTCTACAGATGCCGTAAGGACCTCAAATTTATTGATTGATTAAGGAAGGGATGGAAGATTTGCTGTTCAGCACATGTTTGCACTGCCACTAATAGTCTTTAGAGCTGAATTTGCAGCCAGTAATTAATATTTATTGAATAAATATCCGAGGCATTCATACTAACTTTCCTACTGTAGAAGCGTTCCTGCATGAAAAGTCCCCTGACATCCTCGCGCTCTGCGAAACTAACCTCAACTCAGCTATTCCCTCCTCTGACCTCTTCATTCCTGGTTATCTTCCCCTTTTAAGGAAGGATTCCACTGTCCACATGCATGGGCTGGGTGTTTATGTCAGCGAACACCTCCCCATAATTAGGGTGACTTCACTCGAATCTACTGACCACCAATACATATGTCTCCGCCTGTCTCTCCTCAGTTCGGTTAGCTACCTATTCTTTCTTCACCGTTCTCCCTCCTCTCCTGACTGCTCCCTACGAGATAACATTGCCGACGACATAGCTAAGGCTATTTCCTATCACCCATTCGCCCACATATTTGTATTTGGAGACCTCAATGCCCATCACTCTGAGTGGCTTGAAAACGCCGTTACTGATTCGGCGGGCATTCATGCCATGAACTTTGCTATTTCCCAATCCCTTACGCAAGTGGTGGACTTCCCCACTTGCTTCCCAAGCACTCCCTCGGGTCATTCCTCACTGCTAGATATATGTTTCACCTCTGCGCCCGACGCCTGTCAAGTCTTGCAGCTTTGCCCTCTCGGCAACTCCGACCACGCTGTAGTCTCTCTCAGTATTTCTTTCCAATCTCACTCCCCCCAGGAGCCCCCTACTTATAGAACCTCCTACCTCTACCAAAAAGCTAACTGGGATGCCTTTTGCGATTTCCTCTGCAACGTCTCTTGGGGAAAAGTTGATCAGTTGATGACTGTGCCTCTGAGGTCTCATCATGGGTGAAAGCTGGCATTGATGCCTTCATACCCACCAGGAAGTATTGCTTAAAACCTCATTCCTCTCCGTGGTTCTCTCCGGCCTGCTCAGCCACCATTGCCCACAGGAACCATTACTTCCGTCTATTCCGGAGACAGCCAACTGATCACAATAGGCGCCTGTTCACATCTGCTCGCAGTGAGTGCAAGAGAACCCTAAATGACACCAAACAGTTGTTTGCTGAGAGAATGCAACAGCACATAGCTGACCGCAAGTTCGGCTCCAAGGACTATTGGAGGATTTGTAAACTAGTGCTCAACAATAGGAAATCCTCAATACCTCCTTTAATCCATGGATTTGATGTTCTCACGTCATCTGCGGACAAAGCTGAGTGCTTTGCCCGCAGATTCTCATCCAACTCCACATTCGACTCGACCGGAGTGCACCCACCCGACTTCCCTATTAGAACTGAGGCCAAACTGCACAACGTATATATTACCCCGACAGTAGTATCCAGAGTAATTTCAAAACTCGACCCCCATAAGGCATGTGGAGACGATGGAATCCCGGTGATAGTCCTTAAGAGGTGTGCCCCTGAACTTTCCCCTGTCCTCTCTAAACTGTTTAACTACTGCCTTTCTGCTTCCTGCTTTCCTGCATGCTGGAAATTCTCCTCAGTCGTTCCTGTCTTTAAGAATTGTGGTGAAACCTCGGACCCATCCAACTATCGCCCTATCAGTCTTCTACCGATATTCGGGAAAGTATTCGAGGCTATAATCAATGCTGAAATAGTTCATCATCTCACCGCCCACAAACTGTTCTCCGACAGGCAATATGGATTCCGATTTGACAGGTCCACAGCCGACCTGCTAACAACTGTAACGGAGTACAGTATACTCCCGCTACAGTAAGAAACCTGATGTGGCGGACAGACAATCTCGCTGCTGACTTTGAGCGGGATCTACACTCTGTGGTGAACTGGGGCAAGAAGTGGCTTGTCAACTTCAATTTCTCTAAGACCAAGCTGTTGTCTGTCAACCATTACAGGCAACCTCTTCTGCCTCCCATAAGCATGGACCAGATGATTCTCCCAGAGAGTAATACACTACGCCTCCTCGGACTTACCCTGTCCTCAGACCTCAAATGGAACCACTATATTGAATCCATAGCAAAATCTACTGCTAAGAAGATTGGGTCACTATGTTGATCCAGGATGTTTTTTCCACCTGAATCCATCCTGCATATATACAGGTCAACGATCCGTCCTTGCATGGAGTACTGAAATGATTAAAAAAAAAAAAAATTTCAAGATACTTTTGTATAATGTTGGTTAATATATCTGTTAAAGTGAAATGTCTATTTTCATTTTTAGTTTAATTTAGATGACAATTTATTCATCTCGCTATAAATATAGTCATTCGCAGACAGATCTGTTTTGCTATATCACAGCTCATCAGTATGGTTAGACATCCAATTGTTTCTAACCAGGATTGAAACCCAACTGCATTGACATCAGTCAGTGATTCTACCTTTGAGGTATGGGTGCTACCGAGCACCCATAGCTCAGATATATATATATATATATATATATATATTACTTTAAAAACAAAGAATTTATTAACAGTCTCTAGAGCTCTTTTGTCCAACATCTCATCAGGAGAAAATCATTAGAGTCTCAAATTAAACAAAATAACAACAACGAAAATGAAGAACAAAAAAGGGGAAATGCTAAAATAAATATACATATAAATATATATTTATAACAAAGGGAAGGATAAATCGAGTGTAAATAATTATCGAGGAGTAGTTAAAATAAAATCTTCCCCAACAAATAAAGAGACTTAACAAATTCCTTCCACCAGCAAAGAGAAGGCTTTCGTAAAGATATGCAGACTGATTCCAAAATCTTTAATTGATTATTGGAACCAGCTACATGTCAAATTTTGAGCCACTCTTTCTTATACGACTTAGCACAGGCTATATTCTCTACTAGGTGTTGAGCAATAGCCGATTCCATGTTGGTAAAGGGAAGACAACACATGCTACCTATTTTGCCTAATCATATTTTCGAAGGTACATGTTGATTAATTCTTGTTTCCAAATGTAAGGTTGTATGTCCCACATAATCAGCAGCACACTGGCAGTTAAATTCATATATCAAATTACTCAATTTGGTATAGGGCGATTCATCCTTACGAAAAGACAGAAACGCCTTCCTTGTTTTGAAAATAGTGTACAAATTTTGTACCTCCAAACGTGTGTGTGTGTGTGTGTGTGTGTGTATATATATATATATATATATATATATATATATATGCTTTTTGTGTGTGTTGCATCTCCTTCCAGAAGTCCTAAACAGAATAGATATTTTGCAATTCTGTATGTCATGTGGGTAAATGGATTATCCAGTGAATATGCACTTACCGTAATCAATATAAAATACAGAAGAGAGCAAAGACTTATCCTGATTGGAAGCAGATTTCTTACATCCAGAAAGGAAATAACATTTAAAAAGAAGGTAAAAAAAAAAAGCCATCTATCTTGATCATTTATTGTTAAAATACTTTTGAATTAATAGATAAACAGAAACGTCTATAATGTTTTAGTCTTTATTATATCAACTTATCATTTTGCATCACCATTCCCTGATTTAGCAACAGATAATCTTCTAAAAATCTAATTCTGCAAACTTCTCACACAAATTTATATTTGTCTATAAGAAATCTAGCTGCAGCGCTGGGTGCAAATTAACTGACTGAACCAAGATAAAACAAACTAAAGTTGAATATAAATAACAATGAATCAAGGTAGTAACAGGCTGGGCATTTGTCATTTCTATAGATAGAAATTTGGATTTTCTAGGAATGGAATGGCTTTTCTTTTCTTGGTTTATCTTTTTAGAAACTTGTCTTTATTACTTAGAGAATTTTAGTTTTTGAATTACTAATGCATGAAACCACAAGAGAAAAGATTTGGAATTAATTTCTAACTGGCCAGTTGGTTGAAAGGAATGTAAGTAAACTATAGTGTGTAATTCAGTCAGTTAAGTGCCATATGTGTAACATGCTTGAGTGATCATGTCTCAAAAGAGACATGACTGACTGGGCAAAAGATTCTTCTTCAGTAGGTTGCCATTGCTTTTTGTGGGAGACTGGTTGCCGACCAAGGCTATAGAAGCCAATCTGTTCTGTTATTTGACTCATAGCTAGAGGGAGAAGAGATGTATTATATAATTAGTGGGGGATCAGTTTATTACTTCATAACAATACAAAACTGGTTCCCCACTTTATGCCCAGTAGAAGCCTTAATCATGTTTCCAACTATTATATTCAGTCAGTCAGTTAAGTGCCATACGTGAAACACGCTTGAGTGATCATGTCTCGAAAGAGACATGACTGACTAGGCAGAAGATTATTTCCGCAGTAGGTTGCCATTGCTTTCTGCGGTAGACTGGTTGCCGACCAAGGCTATGGAACCCAATCTGTCCTGTTATTTAACCCAGTCTGTCCTGTTATTTAACCCATAACTGGAAGGAAGAGACGGATTAATACCTTTCCCAAGGGTATTTGCGCGTAAGTGAATGTAATGAATTCAACTGGAATTTGAACTCGGCTCCCCAATTTCTCGTTCCAAGTCGATATCCACTGCACCACAATGTGTAATTACTGAACTAAATCAAAAGAAAGCCAAATAAAAAATATATATCAATGTCGTGAGGAATTAAGATAGGAAAGGCTGTACATCTGTTGTTTCTTTAGCCATTATAAATTTCCATATCTCTTAAAGATGAAATAATAATAGATTTTGATAGAGACTCCAGGACCGATCTACTCAGCTCAGGCTTACTGTTTTACTTCTTTGCAGAGGCAACAGATATCTACAGTATGAATCCAATGTGATAAGAGCCATTTTCCTCAGAGAAGGAAATTCCTACAGAAAACCTACAAACTTGGAACTCCAGTTCCATCATTGTGTTTGTTGTAGGACATAGCATGTGAATATTTAGTTTAAAGAATGCTATAACCTGTACTAGATTATTGTTATTTTAGGCTTTATGCTATTGTAGTTGAAAAGTTGTAGTGTGTGTGTGAACAAAAATCAGAAGCATCCAAAATCTAAGCTTCATTTGTGGACATTTATTTCTTTTATAGTGACTGTAGTAGAACAAAGTTAATGTCTCTTGTGTCTGTCTGTTTTCTTTTTAGGTTCAGAAATAAGTTCAGATAAAAATAGTTAAAATGGTTGAGCTCAAGTCATTTTGCACTGACTTGAAATGACCAATTCACTTCATAAGTAGGTCTGCTGTAATACATCCAAACATTGTCATTAGAAAGTCGGAAAGAGAAAAATTCCGTCCTTTCCATAAGTGGGGTTATATAATTATGTATGTAATCAGAATCCTTTTCTGGTTCCTTTATTTCTTGAATCATGAGAAAATTAATTACTTTTAATTCTTTATTATTTTATTTACAAAATTTTATATTTTATTTTCTCTGCATCTAAACATATCAACACATTTTTTCCACTCAGCTGAGCAAAGATCTTCCCATTCTCATAAAAGTTTCTAATCCTTGTTCTTTCACAATATTAATCTGATCCTATAAAATAAATAAGATTTCTTTTAAATAAATTTAAAGTTCAGTCTCATGAATTTACCATAAATTATAAAAGAAATTTCGATGGATAAAAACAAACCATTGTAAATCTGCTAAAAAGTAAAAAAAATGAATCAATTTTACTTTGTGGCTAATTATTGTAAGAATTTGTGAATTCATTACCATCTTTAGCACCTTTCTTATATTGTGAATATTTTTTTCATGCTTCCCTTGTCTGCATTAATAACAACGAGTTAGTAGCTAGCCGAACACAATTGAATTACTCTACAGATTCTTTTTTTCCCCCCCACTGGGGTAAAAAAAGAAAAAAATGTGTGTATATTAGCAATTGATAACTTCATTTCAGAGTAATTAATAAATTAATTACTGGAAATCTTACTGGTGTCACTATTGGTAATTTTTATCAGTTAACTGAATCAGCAGTGTCAATTGCAATCAATATAGTAAATCTGGGTTATCTTTCTACTTTTTATTTCTTTCCATTTTTAGGTGATTATTTTTATTTCCCGATTTCAGAGTCATTACATAAAATGAAAAAAAAAAAGTTCCTTTATTTAATTCCCTGAGTAGTTGACTAAATTTAGTAGGCAGATCTGTTTTCACTTCTATCCACTGAGAGGCTCAGAGTTATCTCCCTTGTCTTTTTCATTTTGTAATACAGCATTTGAAGATTTAGAGGCATCAAATGTGCAACTAACTGGATATATCTAAACTGTTATCCTCACAATGTGCTCTCCAGTCTCCATCAGGTGTTTATTGATCTGGATGTTAAAACATTTCAGTGTTATCTCCTGTAGATACTCACATGACACTTAAAGGCTGCTGATTCCATATAAAAAACCTCGCAGAGAGGCAATTCTCTCTCTTTTTTTTTTTTGTCAAAGGGAAAAAAGAGATACCTTAGTGTGTGTTTGAAACAATATTTGGTTTGATTCAATTGTTTCTAATTCTAACATATCCTTTAATGAATGCAAAATTGGATATCCATGCTTGCAGATAGTCTACAGTTATATCGTGTTGAATACACCGGTTCCCATCTGATCACCGAAGTTAAGCAACATCGAGTCTGGTCAGTACTTAAATGGGTGACCATTTGGGAATACCAGGTGCCGTAAACGTAAAGACCAAGAATGGTCCACCAGTCCTCCAGGTTTGGGGGTTGGGTGCAGGGCTAACAACCCTGCCCCATAAAAAACAGTTTGTTACAGAAACAGCAACAAAAAGTTGCTGCCCTATGCACTCTCTGGGTATGATGGATAAATGATGATGATGATGCTTGCAGATAATTTCATACTGATCTGGGGGTTTCCAGGACTTTATTCTTGGACCCATTTTTTCAACGCGTCCAACAAAGTAAATCTTGAGACTGCTCTTAAAAATTAATTAATCAAGAAATAGTTTTTAAATTTCAAGGTCTTCAAAACAAGAGAACCAGTGTTATGTCAAAAGAAAAAAAAATATTCTCAGTGGAATCTGTTTTGCACATTTAGAAATGTACCATTGATCCATGCATTAAATACTGTTCCCATATCTGGTCTAGTGTTCCTTTTTTACATCTTGAGATTCTTGACAAAATTCAAAGAAAGAGATATAATATAATCAGTCCTGACCAGGCATTTCAACATATGTCATTTTATCACCAATGATAAATGGCTTCCCTGTGTCTCTTCTATAAATACTTTCACGGTTACTGCTCCGATGAACTTAGATCACTGGTGCCCCCTAAATACGAATTTGCACGAGATACTAGATTAGCAACTAGATCCCACCCTTTTACAGTGAAACCGATAAAATGCAGCCGTAACTTCTACTCCAACAGTTTCTTTGCTTGCACTTCCCGACTGTGGAATTCTCTTCCAAACGATTGCTTCCCCAACGGCTACAATCTCCAGGAGTTTAAATGTAAGGTCAATACACACCTCCTAACACACTAACCTGCTCCCATTCTATCAAGCACTCTTCCCATCTGCCCGACCCTCATCCTCGCTATCCTTACTCATCTGTCACCTTTCTCCTGACATTCCCTATGTCTATCCACTCCTTCTCTTTACCTTCCCCTATGTAGCCCCATGCGCAATAGTGGCAGTGGAATGCCTTGCTTGGGGTGAGATGATTAAAAAAAAAAAAAAAAAAAATACAGCTTCACTGTCTTTTCTATAAATATTTTCATAGTGACTGTTCTGATGAGCTTTTTTCCCCTAGTATTTCAACTGTGAAATGTGCGTTATGGCACAGTGGATATCGGCTCGAGACAAGAAATTGGAGAGCTGAGTTCGAATTCCAGTTGAATTCCTTGCATTCACTTACGTGCAAATACCCTCGGCAAAGGTATTAATCGGTATATTTTTTCCAGTTATGGGTTAAATAACAGGACAGATTGGGTTCTATAGCCTTGGTTAGCAACCAGTCTACCACAGAAAGAAATGGCAACCTACTGTGGAAATAATCTTCTGCCCAGTCAGTCATGTCTCTTTTGAGACAATGATCGCCCAAGCGTGTATCATGTATGGCACTTAACTGACTGACTTCAACTACATGAATTTAAGCCTGCTACTAGATTGGTAACTAGGTCTCATCATTTTGCTATTGAACTCGCTAGAGGGTACTGCAACTTCTAATAGTTTTAATTTCTTTCCACTATCTTGCTTCTCTGCTACCTACAATCTTCAAAAATTTAAATGCAGTGTCAATTGCCATCTTATATTTTTCTGAACACTGTTCCTTTATTGTCCATTCTTCACTCCTCTTCACTAAAGTCTTCTCATTCTGTTACATTGCCTCTAACCCCCATCATTCAAGTGCATTATTAACTTGCTTGGAGAGAAATGATATTAAAAAAAAAAAACTTTAGAGTTGAGTGCAAAGATAAATCCTTTGAACCCATCCTCATAAGTTATGTTAGAGTGAAATATTTATCTCTGGTTCAATTACCCAATCTCTGAGCCAAGAAAGTGCATGCTGCAATATGTAAAACAAGAGAAGAAAAAAAGCAGCCATTAGAGACTTAAGTTGGTCTTCAGCTGTTCTGTCTTAATTCATATTACAACAGTTTAAATTGAATTCTAATTATTTAAAAGCATGTTTTGACAAAAGAGGTAAAAAAGCATCTCTTTAGTTTCAAATTGGTTTGTGGTAATTCTTTTAAAAGAAAATAAATTGAATGAATGGAGCTTAATAAAATGTAAAAAAAATGATTACATTTTAAAATCTTAACTATAAACAGCAGATTTCAGTAAATTACGGAATCCATTTGTTTGAAACAGATATTGAAAAATGAAAGCCAGTATATTAGTTATAATTTCATCTTTTCTTTTTTAGGCCAACAGAAAAAACCAAAAATGAAGTTTTAGTTGGTCACCATTGATTCAATCACTGTTTAGTCAGCTTCAATGAAACAGTATCTATTGTGAATATGTCGTGAATAAACCTTTAGAATATAGGCATTATGTTTCTAAACTCATCTAGATAGCATGTCGCATATCCAACTTGATCAGAAATACATTATCTATAGCAGAAGTTCCTTCCAAAAACTAAGCCATGTATTAAAAGCAGAAAAACTATCAGAAACAAAAAAAAAATGCTTAACTGTTAAGTAATACGAGTCCTCTCATATTGAAACTCAGTTCTTTCAACTGATACATTGGTTTTCATATGAAACTATTAGTGTTGCATTATTTCGTAGGGGCCTCTTTTCTGGGTCAAAAATGTAGTCATAGTAACAGAATTATTTTGCTTTAAGATATAGTGCAAGACCATGAAATGAAAGGTACATAATTCAGGTCTGATAACAGAGGCAAAACAAATACAACTTCAAATAAAGGCACAAGATTATTAATGAAACAAAAAAAATTATTCTTGCTCATAAAGAATTTAAATTAAAACATTTCATCAGTGAAATAAAATGCTTACAAAAAATTTCCAAGTTCCAATAAATTATTTTCTAAAGAGATCACTTAAAGAAAATTAATAATGTTAAGTGTTATGTACTGGAATAATGAAAGGAATTTCCAAAAACTGAAAGTATTAAAAACAGAAAATTTTTCTTAAGAAGAAAGAAAAAATACCAAACTGTTATGTAATATCAGTCCACCAACATGGCAGTGAATGCCAGACAATCTCTGATGAAGAAAAGAACTGAAGCAACAGAAACGTGATTCTGCAGCACATCTAAGCAATGAAAAAGATTTTAAAAAAATGGAAATAAAAAGGAAACTTTTACTTAAAATTAGGAAGGAACAGTTTTTTACTCGCAAAACACTGGATGCAAAATGGACAGGGAAAAACAATACATAACTTAGTGATCTTGACTAAATAAATGGCAGAAGAAGGCTTAGGGGAATTTTTAAAAAATGATAAATTTATTAAAAGTTACAAAATAGGTGGCCTTCTACCACCTCCTGTTCGTGTCACCATCATTATATTCTATGAACAATTTCTAAAGAATTATGTTGTAGCAGGAAGTACACATCCATAAGGAACACAGGATAAGAGAGGAGGAACAAAAGTATAATGCAGATAATCAGAACACAATGAATCAATTATTTTGTGGCCACCTGATAAGGAGGGAAAATTATAGATAACTCTTTGCTTTGCATTCAGTTATTTAAGTGAATAATTGATAAAGTCTTTAAAAAAGTTTGTTAGTCTAGCATTACATTAATAATATAAAAAGAAATACTGCATTTAGTGTAGGTTTCATTTTTTTAAACTCTTCAGATGAGAAATTAGTTTGTAATCCATCTAATTTTGAGTTGCTTACAGAAAGTACTAACCATTTAAAATAAAAATATAGCCTACCCTACAAATAGTCCCTTAGTCTATTTCCCAGTTCTCCTTTAAGAAATTCACACTTTTATTCAAGTGACCAACTTTTCAAAACAATCTACTTAATGTAATTCTTAAATAGTCTCATCTCAGTACAAAGTTTACTCAATACAAGGCTTGTTAGCCACTCAAGTTAGTGACTGTTAAAATGTTTATGATGAATGAGGTGTGATATGACTAAAGATGTGGTAGGAAGTTTCAATTAGAAGGATAGATAACAATATATCCTTGACTTGAAGAGTTTAAGATTGTTGTTTTCAAAGATGCATTCATATGGGAGTCTGTTCTACAAAACATCCATTCTTGGGAATAAGTTGTCTGAGTGAAATTTTCTTTTTACCTTTGCAATACAAAATAAATTAGAATGATTTCTCTATGAAATTGGCATGCCATGTTTTAGCCGTAAAAATTAAGAAATGGAAATCATTAGAACATTAAAATCATTAGAATAGTGATAGAATAGCAATAGGCTTGTGATATGGTGTCAATGGAAAAGAGGCTGCAATTTTGAGAGTGAGAGGATTGAGCAGCTCCATCCCAGATATGGCAGCAATATTCTATTTGGGGGTTGATTGTCTTTTATAAAGATAAAAGATCTTGAAAGGAGTCAGGTACTTCCTGGAATAACAGGTAGCCAGATTTGGACATTAGATGAACTGACAGACCAAGATGATGGATTGTTTTGCCAAAACAACTGTATGGTATATAAAAAAAATATACACACAATAACATAAAACTAAAAATAACCCAAAGAAGAAATACAAATAAAATTGTAAAAAGAAAGAAAGAAAAAGAGTCAATATTGTATAATATAATTACAGTCACAAATATTTGGCAATCACAAATTTTAAAAGTTAAAAATAATAGATTCACAAGGAAAAGTTTCATAAAAATAAAAAAGATCGAACTATAACCCAATTTTTTTGATCATCGATTTTCGATATTTATTGGGGGTACCTCAACACAAAACCTAGCTAAGACGCTTATAGTACAACTGTGTAAATTTTCAAGAAAATCGGTTCAACTGTTTCGGAGTCTATAGGTAATGGACACACACAGTTCCATTTATAAATAAGTTTAGATTTAGATTCAATTTCAATATAGAATACATACTTGTCGAAGAGGTTAAGATTATAGAGATGGAAGAAGCATCCTCTCTGGAGTCTGTTCAACAAAATAGTGGAAACTAAGTGAAAATGTTTCTTACCAATGAGATATAAATGGAATGGTCTTATATTTATACTGGGTCTTAGCTTAACTGGTAGATCTAAAAAATATTAAGATTGTCTGAGCATTTGCTATAGTGATAGTGGTGCAGCAAAACCTCCGTGTGATTTCGTCTTATTCGCTTTTGTGCAAGGTTAAGTTCAGTTCAGTAAACCCTTTCTGCCATTTGTTTATTTATAGCCTTTTTTTATATATACTTGTAGATGCTGCTTCCTTTATCTTACATATTCTCCAGTGTGACTCATTGTATAATATTTAGCTCCTATTCTACTAAATGACTCTGCTATCAATATTTTTTTTTTTGGAAGGCTTGCTGTTTCATTTTTGTATCAAAGGGATAAACAAGAGCTTTCATTTTCCTTTTCATGTTAACGATTGGCTTCTGTTAAGAATTTTTATTGCTTTCTTCTGGTTTCCCCATCAAACAAAGCATTGTGAATACATGACCAATAAAACTAACAATTCACCCCCCACCAAAGTGATTGATGAATATTAGTGTCATCCAAACAACATTCTCATCTATCTTGTGCTAGCCATAATGAGAACAGCATTGGTGATAGCATTTAAAATAACATGCAGTTCAAAGTATCTCAGCAGATCCAGGAAGTTTCAGCTTGTCTTTTTATGTAATGAATGTCACATATCTATTACATGTATAACAAGAGGCATGTCAACAAAAACAAGTTAACATTTGGCCAGAGTTCACTACTACAACATACAAGCATGTCTATATTAGGAATATCATACCACAAATTGTTTTTTTTTTTTCAGCATGAAAACTTTGCATATTATCTGGACCATTCTTTTCTTTAAAGAAAAAGAAGAGAAGTAGAGTAAGTTACATGTTTGGCAGACAGACCAATAGAATTTTCATCAATTCTTCTGCATCTTATGACAGTCATTGTTCTGATCTGGTCAATAAGGCTTTGGTTTGGTCAGATACGAGTCACCCAGCCATATTACAGATCTCTCAGGTTTTCGTTAATAGTGAAGAATACCAGCTAATGTCAGATATCTCCTATGAATTGTTGGCATGTTGACAAAGGTGCCATACTTCTTTTCTGGTTTTTCATCCTTAGCGTAAGAGAATTCTTTGTATCGACTTTCTTACCACTTCCCACATTATAGTACTTGTCCATTATTTAGATTTGTTCATTTTGAGAAGGGAGAAAAAAAATAGCTGAATCTATTGTCAGTTGTGACTGTTCATATGTTTTTGTTACGTCTGAAAAACTTTGTTCTTTTTTACAAAAATTTCTTATAATTTCAAAGGCTGCAAAATTGAAAGAGATTCAGTCAAGAAAATATATAATGACCAGGTTTCCTAATCTTGGTGATTTCTCATGTTTCTTAAGTTTTCAATTGGCTAACAAAGCATTATGCACATAAATATATGAGGTGTGGAGAATTAAATGCACGCAGAATAGAGAAAAATAGCAAGTAGTTTGGGAATTGTTTTTTTTTTACACACTAATGGTATATTAAATAAAAAAATTCAAATGCCCCTCAAGATAGAATCTTAATGAATGTGTTTGTTGTATGAACATAGTAGGATGAGAATTGCAATTTATCCAGATGTTGATGTGATATATCCCGTGAGGGGATAATCAGGAAAAGAATAGTGCAAGAATAATGCTTAACACTGAAGATATATTAATAGGGATTTATTATACCACACTACAATAAACCAATAGACAATAGACGAACACCAACAAATAGTAACAGGTATAACAATCAACTAGAGAATGTCTCTGTCTAGGACATATGCGTCCGTCTAGTGAAGAATGCTTTCATCTAGTGACGTATGCTCTCATCTAGTGATGATGACTCTATAGTTTGCTCTAGTCACAGTCTTTTATAGACTGGACCATATCTGTTCTGGGGTTGGACAGGATATTCCTCTACAACATGATGAAAGATAACATTTGACCTGAAGCACAAAAGAGTTTAAAGTTATCAGAGAAGAAACCTCTCTGAAGTTGATTCAGCAAAATAACAGTTCTTGGAAAAAACCTTTCTGAACATAAATTACTTGTTGCTAAGAGGGGGTATCTTTCAGCATGTTTATTTCACCATTGAATGTGACACAAGGTTGAGGATTAAAGTGGGGTTAATGGTAATACCATGGAAAAATTGCCGAAACCCCCTTGGTGCTTCTTCTTTTGGGAAAGCCCCGGGTGCTAGGCAATGAACCCAGCCAACTCCTACAGGAAAGCTACTACCTGGAGCAAATGTTTCCTGAGGATTGGGCTTAAAAATTTTTTTAAAAACTTCCACATAGGCTCTCATTTAATCAGGAAAAGTTTTGTATATAGCATGGTGATTTTAAGTTGTGAATGTCTGAACTGACATAAACAATGTAGCTTGTCAGAACATTTGCCATAAAAATACTAGCAAAATGAAAGGCTTGAAATGTTTCATATGTACGAAAGGGTTTGTATAATAGGAAATAATTAACCACCAAAATGGCCACTTTTGAACTCTTTCAAGGCTCGGAAGTGAGGATTGGATTACTCTAGTCCAGATGTGACAGCAGTACATTATCACTGATTTTACCTATGCCACTTGCAAGATAGAAGCTTGCAGCTACATCACATTGAAAGCATCAGTTCTCATATGATCACTGGTTCTAGCAGCTTTGAGCCAGGTCAGTACCTAGATGAGTGTCTGCTTGTGAATACCAGGTGTTTTAAGCTTGTATGTATGGATGATATAATGGTTTAAAATTTTCAAACTGAGAGCTGAGTTCCAATTCTTTTTGGGGTTATCATATTCACTTACATGTAGATATATGTATCTACCTCTTCTCCTTCAAGCTATGGATTAATCAGTAAGATGTGTATCAATCAACCATCGTCTTTTTTAAATATTCTTACAATCTAAAATAGTTTATGCCTTTAAATAACCTGCCAAAGCTGGATAAAAAAAAATAAATGAATCAATCGAAAAGATAGCGCATGGCAAGAAAATACTGACCAATTTCCCAGTAATCTATCATATTTATGGGGTGAGCTTGAGTTCCAATAAACATTCAAAATTTAGAAACCATTTTTCCATCACTGTTAGAGCTAGGTCAGAAGTGAGATCAGCTTCCAGGATCTGGTGAACTAGATTTTTTAAAGGAGTACCCATACACTTGATCGAGTAACTAGTATGAAAATAGCCATGAGGCTCGTAAAGTACTGCTTGTAAAAAGAGAGAGGAAACTAGTGAAAGCCTTGGGATGAAGAGATATGGCAGAGAGAGAGAGAGCATACAGGTATGAGATATTTAATTTTAGAATATAGCATGTCTGTGAATATTGCTTAAAGCATATATGTAATTATGATTTGACACTGGCAAAATGTACATGTAATAAATTGTAGTCTAAATAAAACAGAAATAATAATAACAACATTGACATCTCATGTTAACAGATATATTAACAAGAATTATACAAAAATAACTTAAATAATAAAGAGTAAATTTAATCAATAAAAAAATAAAAATTTTTCACGATTGGCTTTAACCATGGCCTCCAGACAATTTTGGAATCTCTTGTAACCTTTTTTGACAGTCTCCTTGTTTAATTTGGTGAATGTTACCATAATCCTTGTCTTCAGTTCATCTTTGGAGCTACAAAGAGATTTGTTGGTCTCTTGCTCAACTGCACCCTATACAGTAATCAGTGGGATTGTTGTCTGGAGAGTTAGGTAGCCAGACGTAAGAGGTGATGTGGTCGCAGAAATTGTCTAATGATATATCCTAGAAAGGAATATCAGTGTAAAGATTAGGGGAAGAATGGTACTCAACACAGGAATATGATATAACGGATTTATTGTACTACTGTACAATTAATAATAAGATACAGATAAGCAATCAATGAGTAGGAGTGGAATACACTATCAAATAGAGAATGCCTTCACCAAAGACGTTTGCTTCTCCTTCATACCGCTTGTTACCATCCTTTATAATCAAGAGCATTCCATTCTCGGGGATGGCAGGATGTTCCACTATAACATCTAACATCCATGATTTGATTCTCATGCTTGTGTGACATGGTGCAGAGTCTGGTTGCCAGATATAGGATCATTCAGAAGTCACCCTCTTGACCTCGGGTAGCATTGCCCCCTTAAGGCATTTGATGTAGGCCTCCATATTGACTGTGAGGCCCTGTGGGAAGATGAATGGAGGTATAATGTTGTCATCACTAGTGATTACTTCAAACGCCTTTTTAATCACCATTAAACTCCTCCAACTCTTTTTGGATCCTCTGCATTGTCCTCATATTGACATCAAAACACACTTCAGTGTTCATACAATGTGATTGCCAATCAGTATAGCATGCCATTTCCAAATTTGTGGTGGAGTGAAAAGCATCATGGTGCCTAACTTACCCTTCTATAAAGTGCAATTGACATAATCAGAAAGAAACAGTGTACATTTAAAAAATATAAAATGATGAAAATTAACCTTTTGCACTCTGTATTCTGCAGTCAATTTTTGCACAGTAAAATTTGTATCAACCAACCAATATTTTTAAAATCTTTAGAATATTTTAATGTTTACATAAGCAAAATATTGTTTGAGTTTCTCCTTTGGATGTCTGTTCCTATTAAAATATTATAGATGACTTGTTTTGGGGCTATCAGGTGTTATTAAGTAAGTGAACTACATGTAAATATACCAGAAATATATAAATAACAGAAACATATTTGACTAGCAGTATAGCATGGCATTGCTTGGGTGTAATGAAAGTTTTAAAACTAATCCATGGTCCTGGAGCTCAGACTTGTTTCAGACGTTGGCACAAAAGACTAAAAAGCAATAGCTGTTTCCAGTTAAAGCGAAACCATAGACTGAAAGAAAAATGAATGGATGTAAGTCAAATTTTGATTTCCTGGTATCAATATCAAATATGTTTTTTTCATCGTAAACTGAATTTTGAAGGCTAAATAAGTCCTCTGAGTAAATGGTATCATGGCTGAAACTAAGAACTACAATTATACCTACTTAGAGCCAAACCCAAAGCAAAAACTAAAATAAAAGGGCTGAAAAAATACATACATACAGGCAGATAAAGAGACACACACACACACACACACAAACATCTTGTCTTATATATATATATTATCAATTTTCTGCACTATTGTAAGAACTGCAACCTTGAAACTTCTGAATATTGTTTCTTATGTCTTTGTCTATGAGTGTATCAAATTTGATTAAAATCGGACCCCTTCTTCTATAACCCGATTTTTTCGATTTTTATCAGAGGTACCTCAACACAAAACCTAGCTAAAAACACTAGCAGATGCTTATAGTACAACTGTGTAAATTTTCAAGAAAATTGGTTCAGCCGTTTTGGAGTCTATAGGTAATGGACACACACACACACACACACACACAAAGTTCTGTTCATTCGGAAGGAAAATTAGAAGTAGAATGTCAGTTAAAATAATATTTATATATTCTTCTAAAAAATATAAAATAACAATAAAATGTTCAGTTTTCTTTGCAGTGAAGTTTTATCAAGTAATTAAGCGTATGTAGTATCATATGAAATATGTGAACAGACTTTATGAGAGTCACCCTAATATGTCTGTGTTTATAGACAACGTCTTCGTGGAAGTTGCTAGTTATTCTCTTCTATTGTGTGTGAATGTGCAAATCAAACTTGCCTTTGTTTTTATAGATGTAAAAGGGATCCAAAATCTAATTTCAGATAGAGGTGCAATCTTTTTGAATACAAGGTTAACATTTTTTAGAAAATAATTTTTTGTAAAAGTCTTTGCTTGCTGGTCCAAAAATAACACATTGTAAGTCTACAACTATGTCCATCAAGCATTTTGCCAATATTTACTTTTGTAATTACTGTTTGTTAAAACTTTTGATTTGTTTATGGGATCTTATTGGCTGAAAATAGAATTTAATTTCTATGACTATTCAGACTTTGCTTTGCAATGAAATATTGTAAGATGAAAACAATAATCCCACATTGAAAACTATGTAAAATACTTTTGTTGATAACAAATTTTACTCAAAATTATCTAGCCCAATCTTTAGAGACATTCATATTTAAGTACCAAATTTTGTGCACAGTTTAATATCAAAATGGTCAACAAACAAAAGTGATCCATATAAATACATAAACTGGATGATTACAAAGTCAAATTGATCAGCTGAATTCAATAAAATAAAATACACAGATGTCTCAGATCATGTGAAGAAGTAGTTTTCATTAGGGAAAGTTAAATGGGTTCATTAGTTCTTATTCAATATTTAAACTAATCTTCAGTTAGAAGATAAAATTTATGGTAATAGACAAAGTTTTGTTGCTTAACTCCTGTGAAGGTGTAGGAAAAAATTTTTGAATGGAACCATAAACCAGAAAATGGTGGAAGAGGCACTTAGCTGAAACGTCATCAAATCAATGAAAATAAGCATTCGTATCTGAATAATTCATTGAATAAGAATTAATGTAAATTTTAAAAATAATGTTGGTCTTGGATATGTATATTATTTTCATGAGTATATTTCATGGGGTGATTTTATGACTAACTGAAATTCAGTGGCAGATTTGTAAACTTGCTTCCAAGGATGAAGAAATTGTACAGAACATATAACATTTCCTTTTTTTATTATTTTATATTGCCACCATCTTTGTGTTAGGTTTGTTAGAGTTTTATATTAAGTTTGTTTGTCTGCAAAGTCTGTACCCTCGTTTCTTTGGACAACTATTGAAATCTTTTATTCATACAATCTCTTTTAAAGATTGTGGAATATTCAACAGTTGACAGTCACATGACTGACCAAATAATGCTGAGAAGAAGAAAGCAAAAAAGATTACTGGAAAAGCCTCTGCACTTGGGGGTGAGAATGTAAGGATGCCCAGAAGCAACGCAAAATTGCTTGTAGATATAGAGAATTAAGATGTATTGAATCTATGATAAAAGGAGATTTGTTTGGAATTAACTTATAGGACAGTTTCAAAATTCATTGAATATGTGTGTGTGTGTGTATATATATATATATAAATCATCCATGCACACACATATATATATATCTATATATATATATATATATATATATATATATATATGTGTGTGTGTGTGTGGATGATTATATATATATATATGTGTGTGGATGATTAATATATATATATATATATATATATATATATGTATGTATGTATGTATGTGTGTGTGTGTGTGGTGGATGATTTATTTATATATATGTATATATATCTCAGAGAATATTATATATAAATTTATCTCTATCAGAACATGTCAGATAATTAAATGACAAAATAGAAAATGGACTGTATAAAGTGATTTGTTGTCAAAAAGAACTTCAGTAGAATGAAGTTATTCTCTTCAAATAGATTTTTGAAATATTCTAAAATCTATCTTGTTTACTTATTACTAAAGAATTTAATTTGTTTTGTGTGACTAAAGATGCAATACTTATATTTTATCAAATTACAGAAGAAATGATATACACTTATACATTGATCAAAACTTTATAGTGATGAAAATTCATCAAGCATTACTTTTTGAAGGTCATTATTTAACTGGTATATTTTTTAAACCATGGCCCTTTTTTTAATAATCATTTCAACCCAAGTAAGGCAGAACTGCTACTGGGCTGCAGGAGTTTACATTGAGAGAAAAAACAAGGCACAGGGGATGTTGAATGAAGAATAAGAGATGATGGGAATCAAAGAGATAGAAGATAGAAATTGATGTTGCAATTAAACTTTTGAAGATTGTAGCTATCAGGGAAGCAAGCAAATAGAAGTGAGTTCTACAATTAGCAAGTGTGAGAAAAGAAACTGTTCGAGTAGAAGAGATGGTTAAGTTTAACTATTTTAATAGTAAATGGATAGAAACCACCTTGTTATATATCGAAACAAAGTAAATATATGTGCTGTGGGCATAAAAATGTGTATGGTTGCAAAACAGATTTAAACAACTCGACAATGAAGAATATGGATAATTTTTTGGTGTGAGAGATACACACTTAAAATATTTATTTCTCTTTTTTTGAATAGATGAAGACAGTTATAACATAAAAGAAGAAGAAGAAAACAGGTCAGCAAGGTTCATATAAGGGGATTATAGCAATATACACAAACAGAACGATTCATTTATCTTGGGTTTGAAGTCCGGTTATGTGGTGTCAAAAAGTCTATCCATAGTAGTGGCACGGGTTCCCCTTAACAGGTAAGGGAAGAAGACTGCTGAATTGTCATTTCTTCACCTTTTTTATTCCTTCAGGGTGGCTCAAAATAAGCAATCCCTTTTGTCCTACAGTAGAGTTTGCAATTGGCTGTCAAATTGATTCGGCGGTCACGCCTCATTAATCAAATAAACAAAACAATGTGTGGACCCCCCTTGCGCAATGTCACATTTTGTCATTTTGAGTCTGGAACTCATGAAGATCACTTCCGTTTATCAAAGCAGGGTACAATCTTACTTCATTAGAGAATGTAACAACCTCTTCTGGACATGGCTGATTGTGGCTCTCCAAAACTTCCTATCCTTTGTAGCTCATAGTAATGTTTGCTTTTTTTATTATTTCTTCAACTCATACTTCTTACAAATATCAAAATCTGTAAGAAAACTGTCATCATCAGAATGTAGCAATGTGTTTAAATAGGTTCTTACCCAATCCTTTTTTAAATTAGATATGTTCTTCTATCAGTCAGTCAGTTATGTACCATACATGATACACGCTTGTGCAATCATGTCTCAAAAGAGACATGACTGGCTAGACAGAAGATTATTCACAGTTAGTTGCCATTATTTTCTGCAGTAGACTGGTTCTTGTTTGACCTATAGCTGTAGGGAAGAGATGGATTAATACTTTTTCCAAGGGTATTTGTGCATAAGTGAACACAACGAATTTAAGTGGAATTCGAACTTGGCTCTCCAATTTCTTATTCTGTGCCAATGTCCATTGCACATCCTATTCTACTATAAGACCCCAAAATACCAATTTACCTGTTCACTAATACAGATATGATTCAATGCAATGCCATTCCTCTTTAAATATAATGGAGAAATACAGACTTGGAAAATGATACTAAGAGACTTACTGAATACTTGATTAGGGAGTACATCCTGTTCAGTAGTCAGGAGTTTTCAGAGTCATTACTTGTTCCTCATTCAAATAGTAAAGTCTGTAATTGAAGTATAAGGCAAGTGACAGTATTTCTTTCTGATGCTGTTATCTGTTAAAGTATAGGATTTAACATTAATTAAAATTCATTGTCTTTACTTTCCCTCTATCCTCAATGTGTAAATAGATATATGTGGCATTAAAATACTCAGTCAGTTAAATGCCATATGTGATACACACTTGGGTGATCGTATCTAAGAAGAGACATGGCTGACTTGGTAGAAAATTTTTCTGCAGTAGGTTGCCATCCACAGCTATAAAGCCCAATCTCTTTTGCTATTTAACCCATGTCTGGAGGGAGAAGAGATGAATTAATATCTTTCCCAAGGGTATTTGTGCATAAGTGAATGCAATTAATCTAACTGGAATTTGAACTCATCTCTCTGTTTTCTCATTCTCAGCCAATATTTACTGAACTACAATGCAGATCCAAACACTAAACAACCTACATTATTAGTAATATTTTATAGTATAGCAAGAGAAGGAAGTAACTATTTTTTGTGTCATAAGCAGATGAACAAACTATTTGTGGGTTTTGTCTACCAAAAATGGTGACACTATGCCACTCTGAAGTTATTCTTTTTTGCTTTGTGGGTGCAATATATAGAAAGTGAATTTTTCCCTCTCTTCATGATGATAAAGTGTTTGTCAACTTCCTTCACTTTATGTTGACAATCAAGACACATTTTTCTAAAAATATTTCTTCTTACTAGTTACTTTTTTCAGTCACTGTATCAACAAAATAAATCAGGTTTGATCATTTTTCTGTGTTGTTTGTACTTCATTTTCTGCTAGCACAAAAGAAAAAAAATTCATGGCACATAACACAAGTTGTATTCCATTGACAAAAGTACAAGAAATGTGGTCCAGGCTTTCTACTTGAAGTCATGACCAGGACAGAGAGATAGAAACAATTGGAGAGTTTCAAAAATCTAGTCAGTGTCATAACATAAGCTTAGACCACATCTCTTGTACGTTTCTTCCAAAATGAACTTTAAAAAATGTTTGACACAATTTCCTCCTTGTCTGAAAAGGATTATTCATAATTTGAAGAAGCTGATCATTAAAATTAGTCAAGACAAAATATCTGCTGTTTTTAATAATCAGTCAGTTAAGTGCCATACGTGAAACACGCTTGGGTGATCATGTCTCGAAAGAGACATGATTTACTGGGCAGAAGATTATCCCGCAGTAGGTTGCCATTGCTTTCTGCGGTAGACTGGTTGCCGGCCAAGGCTACAGAACCCAATCTGTCCTGTTATTTAACCCATAACTGGAGGGAAGAAATGGATTAATACCTTTCCCAAGGGTATTTGCGCGTAAGTGAATGCAATGAATTCAACTGGAATTCGAACTCGGCTCCCTGATTTCTCATTCCGAGCCGATATCCACTGGACCACAACACACATGCTTATACTTTGAATTTTCTTTAAACAGTTGTGTCCTTAATAAATTTTATTTGTAAAAGCAATTAGAAGCCTTTCTTATTAAGTCATTAATAAAAACAGTTTTATTGCATTTTTTTATTTTATGATTGGAGAAGTTTTGGGGACATATGTATCAGTTTGAAAATAAAATAAAAACATGATGATTTACATTCTCCAAGACGTCGTGCTTTTAAGAAATGAAGCAAATTTTAAAATTAAAATTCAATTTCTCAAAATTATGAAATTAAATAAGTGCAGGGGTGGGGTTGTAACAGGTAAAACAGAAAAAGATTTCTTTTATTTGTGTGTAAGTATTAAATGTCTTATTATTCAACAATTATTTGATTTTTGAAAGGTTTTTTAAATGCTTTTTTTGCCAGAAAAAAGACACTAAACAATAATAGTAAAAATTAAAAATCAGTCCAACAGCTGATGCCAAAAAAAAAAATTAATTTTAAACATGCTGTAAAGGTTTAAAAAATTAAAATACTTTTGTTTTTTCTCATAATGATAAACATTTTCACAATAAAACTTTATTTTTATTAATTTTGAGATCTTTTTCATCATGCTGTGCTGTTTTTCAGTGATTTAGTGGATATATATGTGTATATGTGATGATGAGCTGTGATACAGCTAAACAGGCTTGTATGTTGATGACTAATATATATATATATATATTAGTGTGTGTGTGTATGTGTGTGTGTGTACATGCATTAGATATATCTGTATACTATGTGTCCGTGTATATTATATATATGTGTGTGCATTATATATATTTACATGAATAAATTTTTCATAATGATGTTATAAATGGAAATGAAAACTAAATGCAAGTTTATGTAAAGACTTTTAGTTCTTCAAAGATTAAAAAGACTGATGTTATACAGGTGACTAGACTTGTTTTATAGATATGTTTTATTAATGAACCTCACCTAACAAGCACTGAGAATTTTTATGTAGCAATCAAGAGGCCTGCCATTGTACTCTAATCTTGAGTGCTGTGCAAAAATTGTAAAATCTCAAATCTTGTTAAGAGTTTGTTTGCTCAAGGCTAATCAGTTCATATAACTTAACAAGAGAGAGAGAAAAAAATTCAAGGAAGAACGAACTTTTGAGTTTATTCTCAGAGGCTGGCTGGCTGTCTAATGCCAGTGTTTCTGACAGATTTGAATTTTTTTTTCGGCCAGTTAAATAAGTCCATAGATCATTTGATTCCGTCAGGTTACGGCACTCTGTTAAAACATTGTGTTTATTTGCAGTGGTAATTTGGGGATTTGATTTTAGAGAGTAATTTCTAAATTTGGTCATAAAAGGCAATCTGCTGTCTGCATAAATGAGCTGAATGTTTGCCCAATTTGTACTCACGTCTTTTCGTTTTTCTTTCTTTTGGCTCATC
The DNA here is from genome assembly GCA_037127315.1 of Ascarosepion bandense. Taxonomy (NCBI): domain Eukaryota; kingdom Metazoa; phylum Mollusca; class Cephalopoda; order Sepiida; family Sepiidae; genus Ascarosepion; species Ascarosepion bandense. The sequence goes on along the minus strand of JBBBDQ010001786.1, from coordinate 882,250 downwards.
TGGTCATCCACATCTCTCTCGCACTCTTTGGTTCGCACTGTCTTCCATAGAAGAAAGTCATAATTTTTCACTTGTCAAGGGTTTTTTTTTAGTGTCTATGTATGGGAAACTGACAGATTTAAAAAGCTTCTTCTAAATTTGGAAAGGTTTTCTGATTTGCAGATATAGGTTCATTTTGATAGACCAAAATAGCAAAAGCAAATTAAATAGAACTGTTAGTCTCAACATTTTAAACAGCCCTTTTAATAGTTTCTATTTATATTTCATCATGAAATTTGGCATGCAATATACGATATATATGCCTGGTTGTTCAGACCAAGGAAGAAAAAACTAAGCATCAAATGGAAGAAGATACAATGTGTGGTTGTCAGCAAGAGAAAATGTCTAAGATGTGAATTACAAATTGAACATGCCAACATCAAACAAGTACAAAATTTTAAACATCTTGGACGTGTTTTAACAGAGTATGTGACATCAGAATTCAAATGGACATTAGAATGACTAAAGATGCCTTCCAAAGCTGTGCAAAGTATTATGAGACAGGAAAACACATTAGCAAGAAAGAAATGAATCCTGAACTGCTAATTAATATCAAACATCCCACATAGCTTTGAATGCTGGACATTTTCTTCACAGATGATTGGTTAGTTGTTTTGTTTTTATGGCATATCAACCTTGGCAGATAATTTATTGCCAAGTAAATTTTATTTATTTATTGCTGGTAATACCTTTTTCTTTCAACAATTTATTGTTGTTTTTACATAAGTTTTGTATCTAGTAATACATTTTCTTTTCAAGTATCAGGATTCATTGGGATTTGTTTTTAAGGGTAGGGTCCCTAAGTCCTACCCTGTTATTTAACCCATAAGTGGAGGGAAGGATGGATACCTTTCCTAAGGGTACCAGTGCTTAAGTGAATGCAGTATATTCAACTGGAATTTGAACTTGGCTCACTGATTTCTTTTTCCAAGCCAATAACCACTGCACCACAACACACATCCATCACTAAACGCTTACAGCACCTGGTATTCCCAAGTGGTCACCCATCTGACCAGGCTCAACATTGCTTAATTTCGGTGATTGAGTGAGAACCGATGTATTCAACGTGATATGGCCAAAAGCCCTCTTCACAGATGAACAGAAGACTGGAAGTAGCAGAAATGTGCTTCTGCAGAATGTTGGTTCCAATCCTAATAGAATTGCCTGCAAAACACCTTTCCCTCCCCAATTTATAGGCTGAATCACACAAAATTAATGCTCAGATTTCTTTCTAAACAATAAGATTAGCCACTTGTGTCATCTAACTCAGTCCTGGTCTGTCTTGCCAGGAAGCCAGAAAGCTATTTTCACTTATTCGAATTTTCTCTTGTGTGCCAATTCTTAGTTTGAGAACTTTTTGCCTTTGTTAATTTTCCTTGTATATATTGTTTGCTTTCTTTATATTATTTTTACCTCATTCTTTTTTCTTTTTATTGTCGTTTATTGCAAACTTTGTCAATTCTGTTTGTTGTGCAGTTCTGTGATTTATTTATATTTATCCATCGCCACTCACTTTCCAGAAATTCAGTTCTACAGTAGGATGCTGAGATTATCCATAAATTGTTAATTCCAAAACATGGAGATAGAAAGAGGGAAACCATTCTATTATTTTTATCCAAGAAAATATGGCAAGTCAGATATTTGTCGAAAGTGATTATCACCTTTCCTGAAAGAACCTCAAAATTTAAAATATACGAAGGCAAGGGGAGAAACTAAGGTTAATGGCTTGCATGACCATGTCAAAATGGGATACTAAAGAGCCAAAAGTTAGTGCTACAAATGACGGGAAGTTGTGGAGAGCCATGATTGCCTGGAAGGATATATCACATTGAAAAAATTGGTTCTAGTCAAGGTTGGTTATGAAAGCAATTATTTTTTTTTTACAGTTAGTGCTTGGGCAATTATATTTTTTAGAAAAAATTATCCAAATGCACATTTGTTTGTATTGGTCATCATGACAAGCCATGGATGAGATCTTTCACATGATGTCTTCATTAAAGTGTAGAAAAGAACTGATTCAAATCTAGGGTTTTTGTATAAAGTCAACGTAAATAGCTCAAATTCAGACTGATTCAGCAGACTATAATTTGAACCCACAACCTAGACAGTGTTCTTTGCATCAATATGCTTTTATTAATTTTTTTCATAAAGTTTCTGAAGCTGAAACATCATTTGTGCTCATATAGCTCTACAGTAATATGAAACAAGATTTTCTTTTTCAAATGCCAGTGGCTCATTGCAAAACTTTCTGTTGATTGACAAATACAAATTGTTTATTGCAAAGCTCCCAATGCATTTGCCTCAGTTCATAACAATAAGTCTCCACTTTGTTTCTGCTGCTCTGATTGAAAAAGACTCTAATGGACAATACTTGCAGCCAACCACCATACATATAATCTTCTTTCGGGACAACACTGGCCTTGGGAGGTGCATTGGGGCCCTTACTGTGGTCAAGCCATTGCTTAGATGGTTTCTTCTTGTCATAAAAGATCTGTATTTTCATCACTGTCAAATCAAGAGGGCCATTTTTGCCATTGCAAAGTAGCATAAGGAAAATATCAAATGACAATTTCTTTTGCTTTTTGCATTTGAAATGATCCTACTTGTCAAATGTTTTGATCTTTTCAATTTGTTTGCACCGATTTAAATTTGATGCAGTTCCAGAAATAAGTATTTTTTGCTATTGGTTTTATTTTTGCTTGGTATAAATTTTCTTTGCTGACAGTTAAAATTCTCAACTTGGAAATGGCAGTTTTTTGTTTTTTTAAATCTCATCTCTCTCTTTCAAACTTTCAGAACTAAAGTGTCTATTACATAACTTTTGAATCAATAATTTGCTTTATTTGGAAGTGGCTTCTTTGCTCTGAGACTTGGTCAATATTGCCTTGCATCTGAAATGTCTTTTTCACTAAATTTGAGTATTAAAAAAAGAAAAAAAATGAGCCAGTTTTTCCCTTGCTTTTAAAGGTTTCTAAAGTAAAGATATTAGTAGAATGAATCATATTATTTTCATAAGTAAAAAAAATTAAAGTCAATTCTTTTACAGTTTAATTTATAAACATCTATTCAGAAAATGCTTTTTGTTTTCTGAATATTGTAAAATATTTCTCTAAATTATCAAACATAGATGGTGTTTAAGATTACCCCCACTCTGATTTAGAATTGTGTGCAGCACTATATTTGAAAGACGTCTTCTGTTTGACCAGGGGACCATCAACATGTGACTTTTCTACTTCTGGCAATTTCACAATAGAAGATTATTTCAGAGACAATAACTGAAGATTGTGTGATCTTTCAATAACATCAATGATAAAGGTCTTTTCTTTCCATTCTTTTCTGTTAATATATTTATTGTTTGTTTAAAAATCCCTGACTTGTCTGTTTATTTACCCATACTCACAGGAGTCTGTAAAAGATTGTTTGCGAGACAAATAATACCAAGAGTCATAAAAATGATAATTTTTCCCCATCCCACAAGCAAAGATATTATTATTCTTTGCAGAAGTAAAAGAAAAAAAAGATATTTTAACAGTGTCAAAGAATATAAGATGTATAAAGAGATATGAAACAAAAATGTAATGAAAGGGAAAGAAAAAATAAAAATAAAATGGAAACAAAGAAAATGTCGAAACATATGAATGTAGGAAAAGAAAAATATATTAATAAAAAACAGCAGCAATTGATATGTATATAAATATCTGTGACTTTTGCTAATCTGTTCATTTCTCACACCCTCTAAAATGACTATAATTGACTGAACAAATACCAAGTTTTAGAGAGAAGTGCAATTCGGTGAGTATGTTGGATAGGAAATTAAGTTCTCTTTCTCCTTTCTTGTGTGCTGATTCCTCTTATTTCTTCTTCAAAGACACTCCTACCAAACAAATGCTCGTACATACATGCCTATGTATGCATAAACTCTTTTCAACAAATTACTATGACAAACATTTGTATAAATATTGACACCCTTAACTTTCTCATTAAACTTTTAACTACTACCTGTTTGTGTGCTGATTCCTCTTATTTCTTCTTCAAAGACACTCCTACCAAACAAATGCTCGTACATACATGCCTATGTATGCATAAACTCTTTTCAACAAATTACTATGACAAACATTTGTATAAATATTGACACCCTTAACTTTCTCATTAAACTTTTAACTACTACCTGTTCATGTTATTCTATTCTATTCTTTTAATAAATTCCTAGTTCAACATGCAAAATGTATTTTTTATTTTCCACTATTGCACACATTGCAATCTGCCAACAACCAACCTTCTGATGAAAATCTTCAAGCTGTAGGGAGTTTGTTGATTCGGCCTTGTGTCATACATAACCAAACATTAACCATCACCCTATAGCTTCAAGTACAATGTACTGTTGGTTTTACTAGTAAAACTTAGTACAATACATTTTCATTCATGTTTTTGAAAAATTAAAAATTTTATTATTCAACATACAAAATACTACCACTATTTTAAAAACAATTTAATCATTAAATTACCAAATAATTATCTAATAAAAATGCAATATTGTTTTCTTGCATATCTTTTAAGTTTTTATATGTATGAATCAAGTTTCCAAATTGGAAGAACTATAAACAAATCACATGATCAAATGTTTGAAAATGGCTACAGAACAAAGTATTTATGCATGGACAATTGTATGTTGCCTGTTCAAGTGTAATATATCATAAGAATCTATTCTTAGCTATTAAAAAAGTAAAAAAATAAATTTTCTTAAAAAAATATTGTTTAGCATGAAGTTCTATGAAATTAAATTATTCAAAAGTGAAGTACTGCTTTTGTCAAATTATTTTTTCAAACAAAATCAAATTTCATTGATTGGTTTTCAAAACTGAATGAAATGTAGAGTTTGTAAATCTCAAAATTGCTTGCAATGACTTCAACAATAATAAATACTGTGATAATTTTAAGATGCAACAGTGTGTTGCAAAATATTCTCATGTGAGAAATAAGCAAAAAACAAAAGAAGAAAGCAGTAGATTGTATCCCCAATGGATTAGTTGTGTATTTCTCCCACTAAAATAATACTTGAATTCTGAATGAATGTATATTCAGAGAAAAAGAACAGAGAAGAATTTCATAAAATAAAAAAAATAAAAAAATGTTTTATTGTTCTATATGGCTAATGTGTTGGTTGTTATTATATCATTATTCTGCATACAAGAATTCCAAGAAAGGAAGCTTATTGCTCAGATGGAAGATACAATCCACACGATTTCTATATTTTGAGATATCCTTTGTTTTAACAATGTTAAGAAATTATGAAATCTGCAATGTAAAAGTGCAAACAATCCCCAAGAGAATAATGGATCACAGTATCAAGGCAGGAAAGTGGCAAAAACAGAGAGGCCATGAAAACAAAAGCCACAGATTGGCAACAATGGAAATGTACAGCATTTTCATGTGTAAAACGGATCTGAATAAAATCAAGAAAAAAAGCAGTTTACAGGAGTGGCACGAGTTGTTCAGTTGACAGTAAGTTCATTGAGGTGGGCACAATGGCTTACCAAAAGAACTTTTGGATGTTAACAAACCAGATCACAAAACAAATATAAGCATCCATTTACAGAATATTTATTGAATACAAGTATAATGAAAGGAATATTTATATATTGATCAGAACCTCTAATTAGGACCAGAGTATCTATATGGTCTGCTTTTGGTTAAAAAACAAAAATCATTCTTCTGCTTAAAATTGGAGTGTAATATCTGTTTGCACTCTGCCTGGGCACAAATAGTTGCTTTATGTAATTCCTGCCCAGCATCAGAATTGTAGTATATGTACTCTCTATGAAATATGTTACATGCAAAAATATATTGCTTTTTTTTTTAAAGGAGTTTTTTTTATTCAACATTATTTCTAGTGGGTAATATGTTGAAGTTGCTGTCAAGTTTTTTTAGTAGGACTTCTTAATTTAGGCCAGTTATTAATTTCCAATCTGTCCTGCTATCTAACCCATAGGTGAAGGGAGAATAAATAAATATGTAGCGTAGGGAGATGGTTCATGTTTCTTTGATTTAGCCTTGTGTCATACTTAACCAAATTCCCTAAAGCTTACAAGTTTTATGCAGAATTATCATCATTAGAATTATCAGAAGGGTGGTTGGCGGCAGAATGGAATATGTGGAATTTTGTGGAATGGTGTAAGAATAAAATATACATTTTTCATGTCCAAATAAAAATTTATTAAAAGAAGGAATAACAAGAATTTGTAGAAATTAATGTTCAATGAGAAAGTTAAGAGTATCTAGAGTTTGTACAAAATGTTTGCAGTAGTAATTGTTGAAAGAGATAAGGAGAAAGGGAAAGAAAACAATGCCCGAGTCGCTTGAAGTTGAAGTTACATTTTAGATGTTTCTTCTCGTGGCTCCGATTTGACTCTCTGACTGACTGATGCTGATGAAGTCCTTTTATTGTTATGTAGATTTTCACACTTACTCAAAGTCCTTTTTGGGCTTGCAAGTTGCTCCCATTGGTCAAAAATCATTTTAACACCTACTTGCAAAATCTGGTTTTGACTTCTTCTTTAAGCACATGGTCAATCCTTTTTCTATTTGGGAAAACCAGGATTTCACACATCATTATGAATTTCTGTAAAAGTGAAGAAGAGAGTTGATTTTAATTAATTTATTAATGGCTACAAATACCTTTCTCAGGGGTATTTGAGCATAAGTGAATGCTAAAACTTCAACAGGAATTTGAACTTGGCTTTTTGATTTCTCATTCTGAGCTGATATCAGCTGCACTCTAATGCACATCCCTACAGATTGGGTTCTATAGCCCTGGTTGGAAACCAGTCTACCTTGCCTGGAGGATAAAGAGGTTTATATATGATCAACCTGTAAAAAAGACAAGTAACAGAAGCATTGACAACCCCCTTGTCAATGACGAAAGTTTTTTAATGGCCTCTACTCCACCTGGAGCAAGGTGGATGGTTAGGTTATTAATTTCACTGTCTAATAATGATTTAATAAAAAAACTGACACATTAAAAGTAGCATCTATAATAATAAGAAATTTAATGTAAGAGACAAGGAAATTAAACACAAAATAGACTGTGCTAGATGTAGGTCTGTCAATTACTGTTACAAAAAGAGGATATTTATCCATGAATTCAAGATATATTCTCAAATCGACTTGTCAGATCAAGATGTATAGATGTTAGAAAAAGTGTCTAGTTTTGTTTAAAAATTGGTAAACTTTCAGCTTTCTGCATCTTTTGGAAATTAATGATTACAAATGGCTTCAAGGTAAGAAGTCTTCTTAGTCTAAAAGAATATAAAGTTTCATCAGACCTTATAGACTGGCACTAAAGAATCAGAAATGAAGAACTCTTCCAAACAAGAAAAGCCATATTACTTTTCAAGAACTGGATAGCACATATAACTAAAAAGAAAAATAATGACAGAGTGGAAATTATGTCAAAAAAAGTTTAGAAAAAAGACCACTCCCAGTTAATAGGAGAAAGAGCAATAACAGTGAAGTTAAGAAACCTATTTTCTTGAAAAACTGTTTTAGAAGAAATTTTTAAAAATTTCAACCAACAGTAATGCTATATAAATACTCTAAAAAAAGGGCTTTATATATATATATATATATATATATATTTTGAAATGAGTTGACAAGACTAGTATTCTTTAACAAGGATTGATTGAACAAAATGTTCCCTGACTAAGCAATTTGTCAACTGAAGAATGATAAAAAGGGAGGTAATTACAATAACAACATGCTAAAAGCATATAAGTATAGCACATATATAATTTTTTTCATGAAACAAAATGCCAATACATACATAAAGAAGAGAGCTATTGTGAGAAATGACAAACTATAAAAATAAATAGTTTAATGATATTGCTTAAAAACAGAAAAAAGGATTTTAAAAAAAAATCCACTTTAAAAAAAAAAAGAAGAAAAACTGAAGCAAGGCTTTCATCCAACAAAACTAGTCATGGGTATATGTCCAAAGAAAATTTAAAATTAGGGATGAAAATTAGATAATGTTCATAAAAATGGAGGAAAAAAAATCCCCATTGTCATAAACCTTCACCAAGAGACCCAAATAAATCCCACTAAACCTGGAGATCTTTTTGTTTGCACAGAGAAGGACGGTTTGACAAAGCCTCCAGAACAATGTAGTGGAATGGAGAACAACCAGTATGCTAAAACAGAAAAACGATCTGCAGAAAAAGAGTCACCACATTCCTTTTAGTGTTCACCAATGGCAGATTTGGGCATCTGTGAACACTCAGAAGTAGGATGGTGCTCACGAATAGAATGGGGTATATGCTGTGACATGCAAACCTCCAGTCTTTGGATCATCCGGCTAATATAATCAGCACTGCACCAACATTTAAATTTATATGCAACATTACTTAACTTTAAGATAGACTGGACGTCCTTATGAAATGAAGGAAAAGCAGGTTGTGTAGAGAAAATTACACATGAAGTCAGAGCTTTGAAATTACAAGAAATAATCAAAGATACCTTGTCAACAATGGATTGGCCATTAGGACCAATCCAAGGTACCTTCAAATAGAAGGGGTATTTTAATAACCTAAACCTTTTATTCTCATTCTCTCATAAAGATTTAATTTTAGAATTGATTATTCTGGTGACAACCAGCAGAGGATAACTGTTTCTTATAATAATACTTTTAATATTGTCAATCTCACAATCAAAAGTTACACTGGAACAAATCATCAGTGCACAGTGTAAGGGGTCTAATGAGATTGATTTTCAGGTCATAGGAACAAAAGATTCCCAACCTAGATATAACCCCAAAAAGTGGGTTTCCTATACACCAAAGTAATGAAAGAATGGTTATATATATATATATATATATATATATATATGATACTCATTTGTTCCAGTGTGCTTTATCATGTTGCTATATAGATTATGACAGTTCAGTGTTTGTCTTACAAAGAGGGGTACAAATTTGATCCCTGATTGAAACCACATTTTTGTTCAAATTTCTCAATTGCAGACTGATAGATGTAATACACACTGATTAAAATAAAATTAGAAATTGTGTATGTATTTTAAATATGACTATCCACTATAATAATACTTGGAATAATAAAAAAGTTGGATTAAAATAAATCCATTATATATTAGAACCTTGAATATGTTCTTGCTGATTTTTCATAAAAAGTAATGTTTTATTTACAAAAGTTATTAAGAAACATGTCACTGAAAGTATTGCCTGTTGCTAGCGACTACATTTTTTTCATCTATCTGTCAACATTTGAATTTCGTGTCGAAAAAACGACACGTTTTTTTTTAAGGCTAACCATGAGTCAACCTATTTTTTTAGGATCTTCATAAGGATGAAAGTGCTGCTTATCCAGGCCATTTGTCACTGATTGGAACAAGTGATAATCAGACAGGGCAATGTCTGTTGAATATGGTGGGTGAAGTAATACTATTTAAGTATTTCTAAGTATGTTTTTACCCAACTTGCAACCCGTGGCCTAGAATTGTTATGTTGCAAAATCAATAATGTCTGTGCTCGTATAGCAGCCATTTTTTCATCAATGCTCAGCTCAAACACATCAATCATAGCCAATAGAAATCTTTCAAAATAGTTTCAGTCACTTTGAGCAGCTCATAATAAACTACATTCAACTGATTCCATCAAATGCAGAGCAGAAGCTTTGAACCATGAATCATTATTTTTGAAGTGTCTAAACTAAAATCCTCATGTTGTTTCTGACAGAGCATAGTTGCCATAAGTCTCAAGAAGAATTCTCTGTGCTTCAGCTGCAGATTTCTTTTCAATGAATTAGTGCGGTAAAATTTCCCGCAAATACACTTTCTTTGGCACCAAATCCAACATGTTTAACATTATGAAAAACAACATTGTTTTCACTTTGGGAAAGTAACTATGATAGTGGAACATCCTGCTATCCCCGAGAATGGAATGCTCTAGACTATAAAGGACAGTGACAAGTGGAGAACGCAACCATCTTAGGCGAAGGCATTCTCTATTTGATAGTTTATTCTGCTCCTACTCGTTGATTGCGTATCTGTATTTTATTGTTAATTGTACCTTAGTACAATAAATCCATTATAGCATATTCCTGTGTCAAGTACCATTCTTCCACTAATCTTTACACTGATATTCCTTTCCGGGATATATCAATAACATACACTGAATTTCAAGTTTACTTACTGTACTTCCTTATAGATGTGTTACCATCTGAAACTATGCACATGCAGTTCTGGAAACACTATCTGTTAGAAATTAGCAAGAACTTCTTGAAGGTCTTAATTTTATATATATATATATATATATATATATATATATTTATATATATATTTGTGTATGTATATATACATGGGTGTATTACTATGTATATGTTTATTCTCACTAATGTTTGTGAATATTTCTTCATATGTGAATGTTTGTAAGTTTATTCATGTATGCGTTCTTTTTCTCTCCTCCGTCTAAAATATGAATAATTTTCTAAATGTACAAAATTGTTAAAATATATATATAGTTTTTTTTTTTTTTTTTTTTTTTTTAGCAACAAAAATATAGTAGATATAATAGTTAATTAATAATGCTGATCTTAATTTTATAAAATTTTAATACCAATGCCCACCAAGATTAATTTTAAGTCTTCCCACATATTCTCCAAAGTAAAAGTTGCTTTACTCTGATTGGTCCACATTGTACATACAATAATGCCTCCCTGATGAAAGAGGTCTTGCTTGTTCTTAACCTTTTAAAGCCATTCATTTCGAAATAACAACATCACTTGAAAAGACACAAAAAGTGTCGAAACAAAATAGCTACTTTTGTAGTAATATTATAACATATCAATGTTATAATTTATTAATAAATATTATTATTATTATTAGCTCTACTTTGTATTGAGCACTTTTTTAAAAATAGTGTTTCTTTGGATGGGGAATATTATTCCACCCATACTTGGTTATATATATATATATATATATATATATATATATATATACACACATTACTTAAAATTGGATACTCATTTGATTCAGTACACTTCATCATTTAGCTACAAAGAGGAATGCAGGTTTGATCCCTGATTAAGATAATGCAGTTTTTCCTTTCAACATTGTAAATTTATTTGCTTCTCCTTAAAATTAGCAAATGGAGAAAAATATATAATCAAAAATATGAAGAAAACCTTTTCTGTGATGTTACAGGGAGATTTTAATTTAGAGTTAAATGCCATTTGATGTCTAATTACAATCTGTCAACTCCCCTGCTGAGTATTACACCACAGATTCATCAACTAGTCTTTATTTTAAATTAGTTCCCCACCAAAGCTAGAGAGACCAGTCCGCCTTGCTATTAACTCTTATCTAAAATGAGAAAAAATGAATTAATATTTTTAAAACTGTTTTTGTCCCTATAGATTGGTTTTTCACCAAAGCTATAGAGACCAGTATGTCTCATTAACCTGTTGGGATCCATCTACCCAGGCTTTTGTTGCTAGCTGAGTGTCAGAATTCCAAACATTTAACAACAGCAACACTTTTCAAATGAAACATAAAAAAGGCTATTTTCTGAAGGAAAAGTAGAACTCATAACGTCAGTTGAAATAACTTATATATTCTTCATAGAAATATGCAATAACAATAAAATGTTCAATTTCTGTTTCAGGGAATTTTGTTTTATCAAATAATTAAGAATTCATAATGCAGTGTAAAAAGAATTACTTTATGATTGTCAACATTATGTCTGTCACTGCATGGACAAGGTCTTAGTTGGTGGCTGCTGATTCATCTCTTCTATTGTGCACATATGTATGCACATGTAGATCAAACAGGCCTCTAAAATTGTTTTGAACACCAACAAACAATATGCTTCTATTTTTATATCCATAAAAAAGATCCAGAATATAATTTCACAGAGGTGTGAACTTTTTGAATACCAAATCTTTATTAGAAAATAATTTGACATCGGCTCATGAAAATCTTTTTCTCAAATTTGCAGGAGTCCTGAAGGGATTCAAAAGTAACTCATGGTAGGATTACAAATACATCCACAAGTATTTGGGCAGTTTCTTCTCTAATAATTATTTTTTATTAAACAAAGCTTTAACTGTTTGGAAAGTATATATAGAATTTAATTCTTATAAACCTCAATTTTGTTAACTCTTTTCTATTCAGTAGGATCTAAGAAAAATATGTTGTGATTCCACACGATTAGTTTCCTAATATGGCCTGCTCATGACTTTTCATATTTAAAACCATGGAATTATATGAATGTGCATTGCGGTATAATGGATATTGGCTCAGAATGAGAAATTGAGAGCTGAGTTTGAATTCCTGAAGAATTTGTCACATTCGCTTATGCACAAATACCCTTGGGAAAAGTATTAATCCATCTCTTTTTCCTACATCTATGGGTTAAATAGCAAGACAAATTGGGCTCTATAGCCTTGGTTAGCAACTTTTCTACAACAGAAAGAAATCGCAACCTGGAAAATCTGCCTTGTCAGTCATGAATTGAAAATGATGTGATTGGACAAGTGTGTCTCAAATATGGCACTTAACTGACTGACTGAATTATGTGTATACACAAAATTATTTGGCCTAATTGTGTTTTGACAATCTGTAAGAAATTATGTAGTAGTAATGCAACAAATAGACTTATCTCAATGAGACAGAAGGTATGCTCTCTCTGCTACCGGCACATTGAAGAAAAAAAGAAAAGGATGCAAGTGTAACTGGTTTTATGGAGGAGAATGTGATAATCACATTTGAAGTGCTGAGACTCAATACATATAAAAAAGACTGAATTTGAAGTAGGCGAATATTACTTTTTTTTTTTTGTGTTTTAGCATGGCAAGCATACATTTGCATACGTGCAGAGATTACTCACTTTAACATTAGAGAACAAGTTAGTTTGAACAGAGCAACAACTTTGTGTTTTAATATATTCAACAGTGGTTTCACAAACAATTTTAAATTGTGGTTGAATGACTTATGGCCATATTACATTAAAACATTATTAATATTAAGCCTGGCCAGTACTTAGATGGGTGACAATTTGGGAATATCAGGTGTTGTAAGTTTGGATGTACATATGATGTCATGGATATTAATTGAATTGAAAATCAGAGATCCAAGTTCCAATTCTAGTTGATTATGTGATTGGCAATCAATATAGACATAATGGCTAAAATAAAAAAAACAAAACACACATATACACACTTTCCCCCAGAAGCCTGGACCCTAACAAAGATATTTGTCTATTCTTCTGAGATGAAGTAGTATTTATACTATTTACATTGTTGTCCTTGTCATTTTTTTTGTCATATTCACAACATTTTGGCCGTTGTCTGCTCCAGCCTTCTTCAGGCGATTGGTATCACAGGGATGTATCAATGAAATTCTTATAAAAAAGAAAGGATTCATGTGACTTTACAGCTTGTCACAGCCAGTAATAACATGACATTTTACAATGTTGGTGGATTCAAACACTTTAAAGGAATGCAGGTAAGTAACATACCTTTAACTTGCAGTATATTAAGGTGAGCTAAAGAATTGGATTTGAAACTTACAGTCCATTCTGCTTTAACTTCAAAGGTAGAATGTTGATCTCATAAAAGAGTAAGTAGAACTTTGTTCTGGTCTTCTTATCGACATCTTTGACAGTTACATCCATTAAGGATCCACGTCCAGTTTGAATGGCAAGCAGTGTACTAAATGACATTGACCATCCTTGGCAAAACATTCTGCTTTTCTGATCCTTTCCCTGTTACTGTGTGTGCTTGTAAAATCACAGGTATCTTAGCATTCCTCCTTGTGCTATTGACTTTTTATTTTTAACAAGTTTACTGAACATGTTCACAAATTGGTAATTGCATTTTACTGATAAATAAAAACCTTATATATTAGGAAGAAAGCTCTATCTTAATGTTAAAATTTAACATGCTTACTGAAAATCCTCAATAAATTGATAACTGCATTTCAATGATAAATCGAAGAATCTATCTGATGTATTTGGGAGGAAGCTCTCTGTTGTTGATGTTCAAGAGCCAGTATCTGGTTCAACTTGAAAATTTACTGTGCTCATGCTGTTCATAATGAGGTTTTCAACAAAATCCAGTGAAGGATCTGCAATGTAGTTGCTCCTGACTTGGCAGGTTGCCTTCAGTCACTTTCTCACCGACAGGATGTGGCTTCCTTCTGTCAAACTTTCTTTGGTGCCCCAACCACATGAATTTACTTGTACTACTAGATTGGCATCAAAATAGTCACATGTAATCACGGCTTCTACTCTGCAAGTTTCTTTTCTCACACTTCCTCCCTGTGAAAGTCACTTCCAGATACTTACTTCCCTGATAGCTCCAAAAGTTTAAATGCAACTCTAAATCCCATTCACCTCAAATCCTTTCTTCAGCATTTCCCATACCCTATTTTGCCGCTGGTGCACAGTGGGTTACAGAGAAGAAGTCCTGCTTCACTTGGGGTGAAATTATTTAAAAATAGAAAAAAATTAAAAAATACCTGCAAGTGTAAAAGGAGATTCTCAAACAGCATATAATTTAAAAAAAAAAAAAATATATTTTCTTCAAAGATATATATATATATATTATGAAAGTAAACTTTCTTTTAAATATCTTTCATTAAATATGTAAAACAAGGAAGATTTAATTAATTATTTAGCTAACTTTTCCAGCATCCTTAAATTATTTTTGGTTTTAGGAATAAAGGAATACACAAAAATTTTTATAATTTTTTTTGCCTCTAAATACTTTTGGCCACTTCTTTAGCCATTTTCATGCAGGTTTTGTTTTTGGTGTTCATTTTTACATGTTTGATTGTTTAAATTGTATTTTATTTTTGTGTTTTGAATAGGAGCATTCTTTCTATATTATATAAATAAATGTCTGAATTTTTTTTATGTATCATACTAGAATTTGAAAGTTATTTTATTACAATGGAATATTTAGTGACTGATATTTTTGTTTTGTGCATTTTATAATCATAAAAATGTTGTTGAATGTTTCCATTATCTATGGTTCTTTGACTTGCTAAAAAAAGTTATGTATTTGTCAGATTTAAAGTCCTAAAAATGGTAATTTATATTCTATGCTTAAGGTAATAGATTTCCTCTTTTTGAGTATAAATCAAGAGTTGTCAAGGTGTGAGCAGCATGTGTCCCTTAATGTCGTCTGAAAGCCTTTTTTCATTATTAAGAAGAAATAGACATGCTAATTGCCTATATTATTTTTGGCAGTCTAATTTTATATTATTGTACTTTGGCATATTTTTCTTTGAATCTGGTGTTTATTTGTCCTTCACAATATAAGTTATCCAGTTATTAGTTTCAGATTTCGAAGACCTTAATTTGGTGCGTATAAATGAATGTAACCAACCAAGCTGAAATTCAAACTGGTCTCTCTATTTTCCAATTTCTAATTCTGAGCCATTATCCATGAGAAAATAGAGTTCAAATTCCAGCTAGATTTGTGAAATTCATTTAAACACAAAAACTCTTTGGAAAGGTAAGAATGTGAATAGCAGAACAGGGTTTGGGAGAAATATCCAAAGAAAAGGTGTTAAGAACTACAAGAAATAGGGGGATTTGGAAGGCCATGATTGCCTACATAATGAAGGGACACAGCACAAAGAAGAAGTGTGTGTGTTTGTGCCTTGATTCAAAACTCTGATGTTATTCCTCAGGTCAGAGTAAGGGTTGTCTAAAGTGAGTAGGAAAGGAATGTATTATTCAAATATCTTAAAACATATACATACGTATGTTATATATAGGCATTCAAAGTTCCTTGCAAAATTCCTTGTTTCCTGTTTAGGATGCGGTTTCCGGTTTTCTCTTTTCTAATCTTCTCACTTTGTTTTTTTTTCAATTGGAGTAGATAGAATAAACTATCGCCCGGTTCACACTCCACCCACATCTATTGAACAGGTGAAGAGGCTCATCCCTTGTTTCCTGTTTTCTCTTTTCCAATATCTTCACTCTTATGTAACCCCCTGCACATCAGTGGCGTTACCGCCTTGCTCGGGGTGATATGATTAAAAAAACAAAAAAAAAACAGTGTGGTATAGGTCTTTTGTGATGTATGTTTTTCCCTTTATATTTAGCATATGATGTTAGTATGCAATTGTACGATAGGAGAAATTTTTATATTACACAGCATTTTTAAATGCTATGCCTCTTCATAATATCTTTGATCATACTACATTGATATTTCATTATTATCTGAATTGCTATACCATCTAGGAAAATTGATTTCCCATTGCCTCCTCCACAGTTTGAAATTCAGAGTTTTCCTTCTCTTAGACTGGTTTGCACACAAGACTAGAGAGCCAAGTTCACTACTGGGAAGAAGAAATGAAGCAAAACAAACAGAAATAAAAGGAATGCCTTCTGAAACAATTTCACTTGAGCATAGAGATAATTATGACTTTTCATAGATATTTCTTTAATATCTGTGAATTGCCATCTTGGAAAAGATAATAGTGTATTTTTTCCATTGTTGTTGCCATGGTTTAGATCCAAGAGTCCAGTCTACCCTAACACTTAACTCATGGCTGGTGGACAGGAGAGATGGATTCATGCCTTTCACAAGGGCATTCGTGTGAAAGTAAACAATTCACTAGCATGAAATTTGAACTTGGTTTTCCAAACTCATTTTCCATCAGTCTGTCAGTCAATGAAGTGCCATATGTGATACATGCTTGGGCGATCATGTCTTGATCCATGACTGACTTGGCAAAATAATTCTGCAGTAGGTTGCCATTTCTTTCTGAGGTAGATTGAACCCAGTCTATTTTGTTATTCAGCCTATAGCTGGAAGGATAAAAGATGGATGGATTCATACCTTTCCCAAGGGTATTTGTGCATAAGTAGATGCAACGAACTCAACTTGAATTCAAGCTCTCTGATTTCTTATTCTGAGCTAATATCCATAATGCCATAATATGCATCCATACTAGTTTTCCATACCAATATCTATTACACTACACACACATCTATCAATTTATAAGGGGATATATCATGTCAACAACATGAGAACAGAAATTTGTGTTGTACATTTAAATGAGTATATTGTTTTTTAGTATACAATTCCATATCTATCCTACAATAGCTGTTACATTTAGAATATGAACTGTGTATGCCCATGTAATAACTTATGAGATGTAGGCCTTAAATTTTATCAAATGTGGTGTTGGTATATCTACTGAGTCATGATCCTCAATGAAAGCGTTATTTTGTTTCTTTCTAAAACCTGTTATACAGTCATTTAAGTGCCATATGTCATACACGCTTTGGGCGCTCATGTCTTGAAAGAGACATGACTGATTGGGTAGAAGATTATCCCACAGTAGGTTGCCATTACTTTCTGTGGTAGACTGGTTGCCAGCCAAGGCTATATATCCATTCTGTCCTATTATTTAACCCATAACTGGAGGGAACAGATGGATTAATACTTTTCTCAAGGGTATTTGTGCATAAGTGAATGCAAGGAATTCAACTAGAATTCAAACTCGGCTCCCTGATTTGTTGTTCTGAGTCGATATCCACTGTACTACAACGCACATAGAGGAAAAAAAGAAGATTAATGATAAATATCAACCCATTTTTAATCCAACAAGATTGAGTAACTCTGCTAGTGTGTACACATTTACAATCAAGAGTAAGGAACAAAATAACCTATATGAATGTGCTTTTTGTCTATCCCCCTTTGTCAAGTTTTGTTTTTTTAAACCGAACCCTTCACATATAAAGTATTCTTTATAGGGCTTTTTTTCAACAAGTACCATTAATGGAGTTGAAGAGAAGCTAGTGAGAATATGGTTACTTTTTTTTTAAAAATCTATTTCGATTATATATCTTTCTGAGGTAGCCTGGCTCTTATTCTACATATTGCACAAGAGCATATACAGTGTGCAATAGATAAATTGTCTAAATTACAAAAAAAAAATGAAAAATAACATGGACATCTCATTTTAACAGAAATATTTACCAAAATGACAAAAAATATTTGAAAATGCAAGAGAAGATTTATACAATAAAGTTTATTCAACCATGGCCTCCAGAGACAATTGCAGAAAATTCTACAACTCTTCCTTGCTTAAGTTGGTAAAGGTTGCCATAATCTTTGTTTTTAATTCATCTTTAGTGCTACAAGGAGTTTTGTTGGCCTTTGCACTTAACTGTGCTCCACACATAATAATGAAGGGGGTGCAGTCTAAAGAGATAGGTCGCAAGATGTAAGGGCTGATATTGCAGATATTATCTGACAGGCATGATTGGGTTCTCCTGGATGCTTGGCATGGTACAGAGACCTGTTTCCAAACAGAACCTTTCAGCAATCCCCCACCCTTCATCCAAGGCAGCACTACCTCTTCAAGTCACTTTATGTAGGCCCCCTGTGTTGAATCTGAGGCCCTAACCAACAAATTTAGGAGTCCTTTTGTTATCAGAATGGGCAGAATAAGTTTTCCACACTGCTTTACCTTTGAATCACCATTAAACTCATTCAACTTCTTTCTTAATCCTCTGCACAATCCTCATATTGACACCCAAACAATCTGAAATGTTTGGCATTTGAGCAAGAAGTTTCAGTACAGCATGCCATTTTCAAATTTCTGGCAGAGTAAATTGCATCATGGCCCTCTTTTCTCACAGATAGTGCCCAATTTACCCTACTATAATGTGCAGTTGACAAAAATCACAAACACTCAATGCGCATGCATGAAATTAAAAATATAAAATGACTATTTACCTAGTTTACCCTGTATTTCTATTGCACTGTTGAAAGGGCTCAGGGATTTTAATTGGTCATTGTCTTAAAGAAATTAACAGCAAAATGAAAGAATTATTGAGCCATATTTTCTCTATAAAATTTTCTTTGCATAAAAAGTAGCCAACGTGGGTGTTCCCCAAGGCTCTATCCTAGGTCCTACGCTCTTTCTAATCTATATCAATGATCTCCCAGATACCATAAGATCACAAGTAGGCATGTATGCCAATGATACCACAGTTTACTCTCGCCTCAATCAAAAATCTGGTGTAGGTGACAAGGTGACCCTCACTGCCGAGCTTGAGAAAGACCTTCAATCCGTGGTGGATTGGGGTAAGAAATGGCTCGTTAAATTCAATTCTTCCAAAACGAAACTGCTGTCAATTAACCACCACAGACAACCGCACATCCCTCCTATTAGCATGGAACAGGCTTGCCTCCTAGAGAGTATATCACTACGCCTGCTTGGCCTGACACTTTCAGCGGACCTCAAGTGGAATGACTACGTTGAATCCATTGATAAATCTGCAGCTATAAAAGTCGGCTCTCTGTGCAGGGCCCGGAAATTCTTTCCGCCTGAGTCTGTCCTGCAATTATATAAATCCACCATCCACCCGTGTATTGAGTACTGCTGCCACATCTGGTCGAGTGCCCCTTCTATTCTCCTCGGGATTCTTGACAAAATACAGCGAAGAATCGGTAATGTGATTGATACCGACTTGGCTGACTGCCTGCAGTATCTCTCTCACCGGCGTGGCGTGGCTTCCCTGTGCCTCTTCTATAAATACTTTCATGGTTTCTGCTCTGACGAACTTAAATCACTGGTGCCCCCCCCAGATGTGAATTTGCACGAGGTACTAGATTGGCAACTTGGTCCCACCCTTTTACAGTGAAACCGATGAAATGTAACCGCAATTTCTACTCCAACAGCTTCTTTTCTCGCACTTCCCGCCTGTGGAATTCCCTACCGCATGCTTGCTTCCCCGACGGCTACAACCTCCAGGAGTTTAAATGTAAGGTCAATAGACACCTCCTAACACACTAACTCACACCCACTCTCCCCCTATGTACATCCTAAGTCGTCTATCACCCTCCTGACATTTCCTATACCCAATCCCTCTATGTAACCCCCTGCACTATAGTGGCAGTGGAATGCCTTGCTTGGGGTGACACGATTAAAAAAAAAAACTGTCAATAGTATCCCTTCTTTTTGGTTTTCATCTTCATTTCTTTCAAATTGGCAATCTGACATTACTTGGTTCTACTATTAGAAAATAATTTCTCTGGTAAAATCTATTTTAGCATTTGTAGTATATGTATGCTAAATTAAAAGATATGACAAATCGCACATTGTAACTTTTGTTATATATCGCCGTATGACGACAAAACAACAAACACGCATATATAAAAATATAAGGTTATATTTTTATTAGTATCGACGAACTGTGTGGAATAGAGAACGGAAAGGGTGAGGGCGCATATGTCGGCTGACGGGAGTGTAGTCTGCCTGTGTTGTCTCTCGCTGCTTCCACCGGCCATTCTCTGCTACTGGCGAATCCGTGTGTCAAGGCCTTTATATAGTCCTCTAGAACCGGGACTTTCCTTCCAGTTTTTTTGCCTCGCCCATGCACGCCCACGTAATTCTAAGAGGCACCTGATCTGTTTGCCTCTGTAGCCATTTCCGCCGCTGTCGGAAATAAGGTCAAAATGACATCCGCTCTGGCTTTGACAGGATGTATTTCACAAACACATGTCTTGTCGCTTCGCCGCCCCCTTCACCGATGGAAAACACCATTGCTTGCATCACTTCCTCGGGTGGGGCCAGATTGTTATATTACACTTTGGGTCTTATATTACAACCATGATTGAAATAAATATTTATCCAAATAATTCAATTTATAAATAGTCAATGATTATAAGGTTTTAAGCATTTTCGTAAGGCACTTTTATTTACTAGCCCGGGGTGGTAACATTTGTTATGGTTGCAACTATGGGCAAATGATGAACCCACGAAAAAAAATCTGAAAGCATAAAAATACCCATTTATAGTAAAATGGCCAAAAATACATTTTATCTGTAGTTGAAACAATAAAATTTTGTTCAAAATATTTAGCTTTCAATATTAAATAATTCATACAGGTTGATATGCTGCAAAACAAAATCAACCATACTTACAATTATTATATCTACTAATGCAGTGTAACTTACCTAAATTTTTACTCTTCTTAAACACAATGGCGGTTCTGAGTGTAGGCAATTTATGCATCCCCTCTTATTTTGTTTCTTTTATTATCTGTGAATTGACAGGAATTTACAGAGCTTACTACAAAAATAGTCATAAGAAAGCAAGAATAAAGGGCTAACCATCAGTTGTATGAAGACAATGTATGGTTGTCAGAAATAGAAAAGGCCCAACACTAAATAAGTACAGAAGTTTAAATATCTGGGAAGTTTTTTTAACAGAGGATAGGAATTGTGACACTGAAATATCAATATGTATTGGAAGAGCAAAAAATGCCTTCTAAAACTATACAAAATACTAAGAATTTTTTTGTCACAAGACAGAAAAAAGTACTGAACTTTTATGTAATATCAATGTTCCTATATGGCAGTGAATGCTGGACAATTTCTTCAGCTGCAAAGGAGACTGGAGGCAGCAGAAATGTGGTTTTACAGAAGGATGCTTACAATACCATGGATGAAGCATGTAATAATGGGAGCATTAAGCGATGCTATATCATATTTGCTATTGATGTTTTTTTCTTTCTCACAATAATCAATGAACAAAATATCTTGTACATTCCAAAATACAGCGGCCAAAACCTTGCCTGTGGATATTTGCATTTTTGGTCACTTTGGATGGCTTTCACTTGCTGCTGTCCACTCAGCTGTTAGCCAATTTGACTACAGAGTGAAGTGGTGGATTCATGTTTCATCTATTGTCACATATTTATGCAAAAACTCATTGTTGTGCTGAAACAGTTGCAAACAACACCCTGAATTGTTGACACATTGTCGTTTTTGATTGACTGTGAGCAAACATGGCACCCACTTCCAGCACAGCTTTCTCATTGACAAATGTTCATTCAAAATGGTGAATACACTGCATTTTAATATGTTCACCTCCTCTGCTATCTCATGCAACTTAAATTTATAATCTGTCAAAATGAGTTTGTGGATTTTTTGGGGTTTTCTTAGACAACTGATGATTTTGGCCAACCTGAACATTCAGCATTATTTGTGTCTGTACAACAACGTTTAAAGTCAGCATACCACCTCTTAACCGCTGTTTCCAATGGAACAGAATCTGAATAATGGTCATCAAGCCATTGCTTTGCTTGAACAGTATTTTTCCCATCAGAAAGCAATGCTTTATCAACACACAAAATTCAGATTTTTTCATTGTTTTGAAAATTTACAACAGTAGCTTCACTTAAATAACTAATTTGTAAACCAATAATATGATTGGGCCTACATTTTGTCAAATGCCATTTAAAGGTTAGTACTTCATAAAACTTATATACATTTTTTATTAGTGGCACCATCTATATGTTAGTCGTGGGACCTATTGAGTGATGTGATAGTTGTAGTTCTTAGAGGAAAAAGTAAAAGAGAGGAAAGAAGATAAGAGAGGAAAGAGAAGAGAGGAGAAGAGAAAGTCTATAGATTGTATAAGAAGAGAAGACTTTATGCTTTTACCAGCAGGACTTATGCAAAAGAGAAAATATCAGACTAAGCTGAGATTTGAACTCAGGTCACTTATGCTTATTTTTGTGTTGATGACTGTTACATTAGCCATACTAGCCCTAGGTTTGATGATAAACTACATTCAGCAGCAAGGCCTTTGAGGAGCATGGAACCACCACTCAATTGCCGTTGGTCACATGTCCTCTCTTGATATTGCGTGGTAGCTTTGCGTTTGAGCTTTGTTTAATGGTATAACCTCTGCGGGTTATTTAATGCCAAAAAAGTGGGGTTTTAAGGTATTTTTTTTTAATGTTCTGTTATAGTGAGAAGGTTGATATAATCAGATTTTGATGAACAATCTTTTTTATTTTAGAAAACTGAAGATATTTTCTAGTTTTGTATTCAAAAAATGTATTGCTGGTAATTTTTTTTCCTTCAAAAATGTATTATTCAAAAATGCATTGTTGGTAATATTTTTACTTCAAAAATGTATTTTTTCTATTTTTATACTTTCATAGCATTTTGACCCAATGTTGGGGATTAACTATTTGCCCATAGCTGGGACCCTAACAGATGCTACCAATCCGTGTCAGATTGGAACAACAGCAATTAAAAAGTTGTTCCATGCTCCTCACAACCTCCCAATCAGAGGTCTTGTTAGGTTTACAGCTATGGCTAAATAGTGAACCACAAAGCAAAGTGCAAACATCTGTATAGAGAAAATACCAGCAATATATTTTCATATAAAAATTACTAACAATATATATATCGTAAAACACTAATAAAACATTTTAATTGTCATTAAATTCGTACAATTACATTCAAATTATATTTAGTTGAAGTCATAAAATTGTGTGCAAAATATTTTGATTTCAGCTTTAGATAACCCATAGAAGTTGATATGCTGCTAAATAAAATTCACCACCTCTACATCATGTGCAATTTTGCTTCTTTATTATTAATTAGTAATCTAAATTTAGTTTGTATTTTACAGTATTTTTTTCTACTTGTTATTTTTTAATTCTGACTACTTAATGATCCAGTATTGCATATGGTTCAAAGATTTAGAGGTATCAGGAAAAAAGAGACTTTATTGCTACATCTTAAGAAGTATTATAACAGAAGTATGGTGGTCTATACTCAGGTTTCATTAGAAATGAGAATATTCAGGGATGAAGATACTTTTGGTTTAGGCCTTGATAGAAAGGGTGTCAAAGTTGTGCTTCTGCCAAAATTAAAAGGCGTAAGATTACTTATAGGTGCATTTCCAAATAGCTAGATAACCAGAGCTTGGCAGTTGATCGCACTTCCAAACTACCTCAATGGAAGAATAATTGACTTGTAACATTCATTACCACCAAAATTAAACTAGGAACATTCCATCATCACCAAGCAGACTCTGAAGTTTGTGAGTTATCCCAAAACAAAAAAAAAATGTTTCTAGGGGATTCACCTTAAATCTATAAATAGGTAATGATATTTTCATCATTCATTCTCTTTCACAACTCTGGCTATAAAATTTAGTTACACATTAGTTAAAAAGTGTCCACTTCACTGGGGATACGTTCATATTCAGTGTCTTACTTTACTTTTCTCTCATCACTGTTTGTACTCTTTGACACATGTGTCTATTATATAGACCTACACAAATTTCACACACACAAAAACACACATTCTCTAATTTAAATGCTTTATGAAACTAGTTTTTGAATATTTCTTGTAACACATTTGTTAATATGTGCATTATCATTTGTTTTATATTGTTTTGTATTACTCATTTATTACTTGGACTCACATTGAGTCAGCGATAATTGTTATGAGAAAAATAATAGAACACGTTTTCTACATAAACACAACTCACTTTCACGTGACAAATCAAATTTAACCAGTTATAATGAATGGTTGTTCTCTCAAGGACACATCTTGTCTTAAATATTGGAAGTCAAGTTTAATGTGGATATCAAGTGGAATTCCTATTTATATGATCCATCACTTAAGATACTGGAAATAGCTTTGGTGCCTTGTAATATTCTATTAAGTACCAGACTCCTCCTGATATGCTGTATCTTTACAAGAGCTAAATCAGAAAAAATAAAAATAAAAATGGAATACTTTTGCCACATTTCCAGTTTTGATAGAGTTCAAAAGCAATTATATGGACTTGTTGGTCTTCAGTTATTTTCCAATAGACAAAGCATTGCAAAACTTTCACTTGACTATGTCAGTATGCATGACAAATATTCTGAGGAGTTACATTTATTAGTCCTGCCAATTCTGACCTTTGCAGGCAAGACCTGTCCTGCCATGTAAACTTGGATGAACCATCCAAATCCCTTTTTTATTCCATTCGTAAGAAGTTTCAGTCAGACAGCTTCTTCCATGGAACAAATTTTCAATAGTATGCATTTCCAATAATGACACTCTTAAACAAACATATACATGAAAAGGTTTTTTTCTTTCCTACATATTCTTATAAACTGCACTTTTTAACTCCTCTTCCACCAACAACCTCATTTAAAAACATTACCTTAATTGTCAGCTGAGTCTTGTATTGTGTAAATATTAGTTAAAGAAAAAAAGAGAAGATACCCCCAAGTAAATCCATAATCAAATGGAACCTATTTTAGTGACTTCATCATTACCCCACTCACTTTAGATATGATTTTTCAAGAACCCTAGCTAGCACAACTATCAGTAGAAACCATTTCTAGCAACCATTGACAGTGGACTGTTTTATTATTTGCTGTGCTTCTCAATCAAGAAATATAAGTGCTCAGCCTGTGTAAAATGACCTTAGCCTTTTGATAAAAATGCAAAAAAGCTAAGTAAAAATAAAATGAAAGAAACTAGTATGAAAATCATAGAAAATCATCTTTACAGATAAGAAAAAACATAACATAAAATTGTTTTTTGAGTCAGATCTTCAGTTCTTGATTACTTACCATTTATTTTTGGCTGATATATACCCATCCCAAATTCAGTCACCAAAGAAATAGATTCAAATGATATTAATTTCAATTAGAAACCTGTGGTGTCTGCTATAACTCAATCTTATTCCCACGGCACAAGGTTCAAGTCATATCCAAAGATTGTTTCATATATTTGAAGCTGAAATATGATATTAGATTTCCCATTAATGGTTACAGTCAAATCTTTGGAATATTAGTCATCAGGGGTTGTAGGTAGAAATTTATAATTAATACCATGTTTTACATTTGGTATTGATGGGTTTAAAAATAATAGAATTGAAACAAATATGTGTAGAACTGTAGAAATATGTCCTCTGTACTTGACCGTCTTTTGCTAACTTACCAGTTTTATTTATATGAAAGTCTACTCATAAAATTTTTACCTATTTATGTGATAATCTTTTTGCTAGATTTTTATTGACTTGAGAATCTCAACAACATCACTTGATAATATTACAATATTTGAACATAATTGTATCAGTGGATGAATATTAATAAATTTGGACAGAAAGTTAAAATCTCCATGATTCAACAGTCTGAAGAGGATGACTTCAGGCCAATTTCTGTCTGTGTTGCAATTAATAATGAAGTGTGAGGAGTTCTTGATATTTAAGAGCCTTGAACTGTAAAACTGATGCTTGATTTATAGTGGAATGGTCTTTAAAAGAAATCACTTATGTCAATTGAAGTACAACACCAACAATTCTGAGTATGAGAAAAACTTGGGGAAAAAATCATTAGAAGCAATGAAAGTACAGCTAGGTTTTTCTATTAGAGTCACTTCTTTTTGGTGAAATGATCAGCAGTGATCGGTTTAGAGCAGCTTATCAGAATCTAGTGAAAATTTAGTGGTTTATTTATTTTTTCAGATATTATTTTTGAATAGAATACATTATAAATTAATTAATTAATTAATACATAGATAGATTTGTTTCATTTCAATCTTTTGCAGGTTATTTAAAGCCAGAAAATGTTTTTAGATTGTAAGAATTTTTTAAAGATTATGATTTTTTTTTTACAGTTAAGTGCCATAAATGATATACATGCTGACTGAGCAAAAGATTTTCCTGCAGTAGGTGGCCACTATTTTCTGCAGTAGAGTGCCAATCAAGGCTATAAAATTTAATCTGTCCTGTTATTTAACCCATAGCTGGAGGGAACAGATGGATTAATACGTTTCTCAAGTGTATTTGCTTGTAGGTGAATGCCACAAATTCAACTGGAATTCGAACAGCTCTCTGATTTCTCATTTCGAGTTGATATCCACTGAACCACAAGTGCACATCCTTTTACTGATACAAGTTCTGATCAACCCACATCTAGAGGGAGAAGTTGTGGATTCATACCTTTCCCAAGTGTAGTTGCACATAAGTGACTATAACAAACCAGACTGGAACTGGAACTTTGCCCTCTACTTTCCAATTCAAAGCCATAACCCATTACACCATCTACACACCCATTCTTACAGCAACTGGTATTTCCAAGCAGTCAACCATCGAGGTATTATGTTATAATTTTAACCTTATGCTAAAAATACAATGGACCAAACATGTAAGCAACAACAAAGTTTTAGAGAAAATGATAACAAAAACAAAACACTTATAATTAACATCAGGAAGAGACAGTTGACATTTCTAGGGTTCATTATGAGAAAAAAACGGCTTGAAAAGTTTTGTACTTACAGGATAGGTTTAAGACAAAACGGACATAGGAAAACAATGCATAACCTACCTAATGAGCTTGAGTAAGTGAATGGCAGAGTAAGGTTTAAGAGAAATAACAAAAAGACAATATTTATTAAAAGTTACAAAGGACAGGAGATTGTGGAGAGCCATGATCATCAACGTCCTGAAGCAAGACTGTTAATCATCATCTCCTGTAAACTATTTGTCAGAAAAATACTTTTTTGCAGATTGTTCATGCTGATCTGAAATCACCTTTATTTATCTTGTATTTTGTGAAAACAAGTCTTAGTTTGATACTTTAAAATATCATGTGATGTTAAAAGAGAGTCCATTAAGCTATTTTTATACTGTTAGAAGAAATAAAAGTTTTAAATGTATAGCAAGGTCAGTTTATATATTGATTGTAATATGGTACTGATCCCCCTTTTATATCCAGTATGCTTCTGCAGAACCACATTTCAGTTGCTTCAAGTTTTTTCTTCATCTTTGATGATATTGTCCAGTATTCACTGCTATATTGAAGAACTGACATCGCATAGCAATCCAGTACTCTGTTCTTTGTTTCTAGTGAAATGTTCCTGTCTTTTAATACTCTACTCAACTTCTGGAATGTGACCTTTGCCATACCAATTCACCTTCTGATCTTTGTGTCACACTTTCTATTTTCTGTTAGAACACTTCTGAGGTATTTAAATTTTTGTACCTGCTTAATTTTAGTATGCCCCACCTGTATTTAACATTTTGGGTTGCACCTTTTGCTAATGACCATGTATTCGGTTTTCTTGCAGTTTATTTGTAGTCCTTTCTTGTCACTCTTCAGCTACCTTCTCTATGAGGTCTTGCAGTTTTCTTTCTATGTTTGCTATCAGTACTGTATCATCTGCATACCTTATGTTGTTCAAATTGTGGCCTCTGATGAAAAAATCCTGGCATAACCTCTCGGGTCCTCAGAATATTCTCACTGTACAAGTTAAATAGATTCAGTGAAAATATAAATCCTTGTCTTATCACTTTTCTATCTTTGTATATCTGCTGAATTTGTTACCTGTGTGTATGCAGGCAGTTTGATGCCAGTAGAGATTCTTGATTTCTCTTATGTCTTTCCCAAATATGTTGGGGCTGCTGAGCATCTTCTATCAATTCTTTGTGGTGTATTTTGTTGAATGATTTTGCATAATCAATAAAATATAGGTACAAGTCCTTCTTCATTTGTATTGCCCTTTCAGAGAGCATCCTAATCATAAATATGGAATTCCTTGTTCCAGTATCTTTGGTGAACATGCACTCTTCTTGTCCTAACTCTGCCCTAATTTTGCTTCTTGATCTATTCATCAGGATTTCAATGATCAGTTTTATAATGTGGCTCATTAAACTGATTGTTCAGTGGAGTTTGCACTCATTTGCACCTGGCTTCTTAGGCAGTGCTATGAAGATCGACTTGCTTAGGTCACTATTATAAATTTCATTTATTATTTCTGTGATTTTCTCTATGCCAAATTCTTCCCGGGTTATCAGCAGCTCTATTATAATGCCGTCTGGATCAGCTGCTTTGTTTCTATTCAGTTTGGCCATTGCAGCTTCCACTTCAGACTTTAATATTTCCAGTCCGTCCTCATCTTTGCATATTCTCAGTTGCTCTCTCTTGTTGTGGAAAAGATCTTTTATACATTCTTCCCGTTGCTGGAGTATTTCCTGTTTCTCCAATATCATCATTCTATTTTTTTGGTTTTATACATCCTATTGAGGAGAAGGTTTTTTTGTCCTGTCAGTTCTTTTATTTCTTTATGCATGTCTGCTTTATTATTCCTACTCAATCTCTACTTCTGCACATTTGTTGTTGAGCCATTTCTCTTTAGCTTGTCAGCATTTGCTCCTTATTTCCTTGTGTAGTTTCCTGTATTGTATTCCATATCTTGGCATCAATTTCTGTCTCCGTTGCATCATGTCAAGAATCTCTTCAATCATCCACTTGTTTTTTTCTTCTGCATCTGATTTGGGGCAACGTTGTTTGCTGATGTTAACATAGCTTCCTTTAGTGAGTCCCATTTCACATTTCCTTTTTCCAATTTGTTCTTCATATTTGTTTTTTACACTGTTAGTGCATTTCTTCTGCAGGTTAAGGTCATTCACAAGCATGTTGTATTGCAGTCTTGGTGCTGCACTATGCTTCTTCATTATCTGAAGTTTCACCCTTAGTTTGCAGATGACTGGGGTGTGGTTGCTTCCACATTCGGTGCCTGGATAGGTTTTGCATTGAACAACTACATTTCTGAATCTCCTGTTTATGATTATGTATTTATGATAAATATGGCAATGAACGTATTTCTGCAGAATGTGTAAATCAGCATCTGATTCATACTAGACTGACTTGTAAGAAAATACAACTTGTATCACAAAACTTATTTTAAAAAAATTCTTGCAATAAAACACAAAAAAAAACAACCTCTGGCTTGAAATAAACTGCAAAGGGTTGATAAATTTTAGAAAACAAACACATAAATGAATCAATCACAGTGAATTCAAGAGACTAGCTCACATTTTCACACAAACACCCTTGCAAATGGCATTAATTTGTTTATTTACCCCACTCCAAGCTACAGATTAATTAGGGGGATAGATATTCTTTAGCCTTGGCTGTCATGGCAATATACTCCCTCCAAAACAATAAAAATAAAATCAAAACAATCTCTTGAGTCATGTTTGTCCTCAAGGAACATGACATTAAAAACAAAATCAAATTTGTTTTCTATTTTGTTCCCAAATGTCACACAGAGACCAACTTTCTGACCTAATAAATGATTCTGTGAATACAACAACAAATGCTTATATTCAGTCTATTAAAGAGTTAAATATATCCATCACTTTTCATGTCACTTATAATTAATGATCAAACACATTTGTGTAGCCTTTTTGAAGAAAAAGAACAATGTGCATACAGTGACAAGAATGTTTGCCTTTTTGCATATGTGTATTTTATATGATGTGCATATTTAAGTTAAACTAGCCAAATACTTTGATAGAATAAATTTCCAAAAAGCCATTTGTACATTTATTCATGGAAAATCTTAAACCAAGCTGGAAAGCAATATATTATAACAAACTTATAACAATAAGAAAAATTATTTATTTCACTATGAAGTAAAATGTCATTGTTGCAAAGATTTTGTTCATTTTTCTATACAAAAACTACTTGTTAATTACGGGTTTTCCAAATTGTGAAAATTTTATATTAATGCATGAAAAATAACTTAGAATAATGTGCATGGAGGCAGCCTTAAGCTATATATATATATAAGAAAGTAAATTTGAACAACTGGAAGTGATTTGGGCATTTGTTAATTTTTTTAAAGTTCCTTTACATGTGAATTACACCTTTATCAAATGGTAAAAAAGAATGAATAGATGAAAAAATATTTAAACATTTGTTGGAAGAAAATGTCTGCATTTAGAACTTTTGTGCTAATAGATTTAAAAAATAAATGTATAAATATCCATTTTCTATTTGTGAATACAATTATACATTCTACACATATACATAGGTATTATTTTTCTGTACCCAAGCAAAATAACATATTTGTATATAGGTATTTTATGCAAGACTGAATAATCTGCACATTCTGTCATTTAGTATATATTTTTTCTACATTTTCTTTATTTTTATTTCTACAGTAAATTTACATTTTTCTTATATATATATATATATATATATATATATACACACACACACACACACACACAAATACTTTATTTGTACATGTGTTCGTAAATATTACAATAATTTTATGCAGAAGCATTATTTAAAAACACAAATCAAATTAATATTATATATGTTATATTAAACTACCTCTCTGAAGATGGCTCATGTGAGCCGAAAGCTTAGAAGAAAACCAATAAATAATTATCCAAATGTTGGAGAATTTTTGTCTTTATTTTCAACTGAAATTAAAGCAAAAATACGACGTTTAGAACGGCTCATGATTAAACATAATAGACATTCAATGTCTCTTATATTTAATAGAATATGTTTAGAAAATTACTTGCTGCCTCGATATACTAAATATATATATATATATATATATATATACACAAGCAATATTCACCTGCAGTTGACCAGAATAAGAAAATTACCTATTATAAAAAAAACATCTAACCTCATTTTCAGTAACAACTCACCTGCAAAACCCAAATTACAGAGAACAAATATTATTTATGAATGTACATACCAATTAAAATAATGCATTTCTGATCAAACCAAATTCATGAATAATTATATCGGCTATAGTTTTATTAGGATCTAATGAAGAACACATGGAAGCCTAAAAAACATAACTCGTAAGAAACAGTTGAAACTAATGGAGGCATTAGTAATAAAAACAAAACAAAAAGCAAGTAATATCGACTAGCAACAAGGCCACAAGATTCTGACCCTAATAGTGTTAAAAAAGTTAAAAAATATTCCCATCACTATAGGTGCATAAAAACTCCCAAAATTTCATACTGGTTAATAAAATAAGTGCATAGATATATAGAACACTTGGAGAGATTTTACATTTTGTCCAGAAAAGAAAACACTTGTAGAAATGCAAGAAAAATTAAATAAAAGATTTAATCACAGTATCTTGTCAGTAATTTTAATGACATTTGTACAAAAGAATAATTACTGCCTATATGTGGGTGTGTGTTTTTTTTTAAATCATCTCATAAATTATTATTTTAGACTTTTAAACCATCTCATAGATTATTGTTTTAAACATATTCTTTTTAAGGTAACAGATCAGTCAGTTAAGTGCCATACGTGAAACACGCTTGGGCAATCATGTCTCGAAAGAGACATGACTGACTGGGCAGAAGATTATCCCGCAGTTGGTTGCCATTGCTTTCTGCAGTAGACTGGTTGCCAGCCAAGGCTATAGAACCCAATCTGTCTTGTTATTTAACCCACAACTGGAAGGAAGAGGCGGATTAATGCCTTTCCCAAAGGTATTTGCGCGTAAGTGAATGCAATGAATTCAACTGGAATTCGAACTTGGTTTTCCGATTTCTTGTTCCGAGCCAATATCCACTGGACCACCACCACATCCAAGGTAAAAGATAGTAACACCAAATATACAGAAAATAATGTTAGTATTTTTTGCAGAAATCAAACGCATAGTAATTATAAACAAGATTAATCCTCTTTTTAAAACGTCATAAAGGATTTTTTTTTAATCATTTCACCCCAAGCAAGGCGGTACTACCACTGATGCACAGGGAGCTACATAAGAGTTAAAATTTAGGCAGGAGGTTGAAGAGAAGGACAAACCAGTTACAAGGAGTGTCAGAAAAGTGTCGAGAGAAGGATGGGAATACAGGTGTGAAGACAGTTGCGAAGGTAGAGAGAAAGGAAAAAAAACAAAATATACGAGTTGATGTAGAAAAAACTAGAGTTGGATGGATGAGAAATGGGAATTGACTTTGCATTTAAATTCCTGGAGGTTGTAGCCATTAGAAAAGTAAGCATACAGAAGCGAGTTCAACAGGCAGGAAGTGCAAGAAAAGAAGCTGCTGGAGTAGAATTGTTGGTGGCATTTGGTTGATCTAACTGCAAATAGGTGGAACCTTGTTGCCAGTCTGTTTGCATGAGTGAATTCTTGAGAAGGGGATACCAGTGACCTAAAATCATTGGAGCAGAAGTCATGAAAATATTTATAGAAGAGACAGAGAGAAGCCACATCATGCTGGTGAGAAAGTGGCTGGAGTTGAGCTCCCAGGTCGGGACCTATCACA
The DNA here is from genome assembly GCA_037127315.1 of Ascarosepion bandense. NCBI lineage: Eukaryota > Metazoa > Mollusca > Cephalopoda > Sepiida > Sepiidae > Ascarosepion > Ascarosepion bandense. Next base: position 849,316 of record JBBBDQ010001786.1, on the reverse strand, counting down.
TTACATATTCTCCTTTGTAGCCTGTCAAGAACACCAAAATGAACAGCAGGGGTGTCTTACCAGATATAACAACAGTATTCTATGCATGGTCAGAGGGTTAATTTATAGATACACAACTCTAGTTAACAGACAAAAAAAAAAAAATTATCAATTACTCAAAATTTAAAACTGCTAACCTCATCATCAAAGATGATAGCTCACCTGCAAGAGAATCTATATTATTCATAAATTGACATATCCTTTAAAAAACTCTGTTCCTGATCAATCCAAATTTGTAAATAATTATATTGTATATACTACTACTACAATTAACAAGAAGACTCACGTTAAGTCTCATTTAAATAAACATAAAGACCTATGAAATTTCATCCATAACATACTCATTGATAATACTAATATAATATCATCCAAATGTATAAAAAAAAAAAATTAAAGCATTATTAAGTGTAATGAAAAAGCCAACACTCAGTATTAACTATGAACATGGCTACAATGTGTTTACTGTGTTTTGAGTATAAAACATTCTTATGACTCTACATACACGAAACAACATATGTATTCAGTTAAAAGTAAAATAAGTCATCCTTGATGATGGTTAAAAGTATAGCCAAAAGCGCTTAGATAAATAAAAGATTCAGACAATTTGTATTTATGTTTGAAAAGAAAAAAATTACAAGATTACATGAAAAATTTTATAAAAAAATTTAACCACAGTTTCTTGTCTGTCATTTTTAATGAAACTTGCCTGAAAGTGACTGATGCATATATATATATATATATATATACACACACACACATTAGCATTAAATTATATATTTGGTGGAAACTTTTCAGCCATTACAGAAAATATTCACACAAATTCACAAGTGTTCCACCAATTATCAATAAGTTTCTAAAAAGAAAGAAGAAAAAATATAGAAATGTTTTACTTAATCCATGTTATTTGTTCACAGAAGCAGAAGTTAAATCACATAGTCTCTTGGTCTGATAATTCCTGCATGACTTGCTTGCTTTCGGTTTTTGTTTAAGTTGTCAGATTATATTTCTGCAGATGAACCAAAGTGGAATCGAGGTGTAAACTAAAAATAAATGAATATCCTTTTCTTGATATTCCACAAATGATGAGGTTTAACATCATAGGTTGATGATATATATATGTGTGTGGTTGTGTGATAGATAAGAAAAAATACAGAAATTCTTAAGAGAATAAAAAAACAAAATTTTTTTTGTTAAAATTAATAGATACTTTTTGTAAAGAGAGAAAAATTGTTTAAAGTTGACTCTTTCATCATAATAAAAAAAGTAAAACTTAATTTGATTTAAGGCAAATAAAAATTCAACATTAAATAAGGGAACGGTTTGTCATTTTGATAAACAATAGCAAGAAAGACATAGGTTTTGTTTGCACCAGACTCAAAAAGATTTTCCTTAAGCTACAAAAGTGTTTGATATATACATTATAGAAATGTGATAAAAAGAAAAATATTGAAAGGTATAATTACTGTTAACAGTCAGGCTGATTTTGAAAAGAAATTAAGAATATCTGTTAGGTCTTTACATCTGTTGCATTACTGTTCCCAGTTTAACTAAAAGCAGTAAGCAAACAAGATTTGTCCATGTAAATTATGAATTGTCATTGTTAGTAGAGGTGAAAGGAAATGAAATAAATTCAACAAGGCAATAGTTTCATGTGTTTTTATATAAAATTGCCTGATTAACAAAGAAAATACACTAGTATGCAGGTAAATATAACTGAAAATAAAGACAATATAATTTAGCAATTAGAAATCATGTGTGTGATACACAGATGCATGTGTGTTTGTGAAAGTTCAGTTGGTCAAGGAAAAGATGTCCCATAGTTGGAACAAGTCCTGTACTAAGTCACCGAGGTTACGTCTGTGTGCTACAAAGAAAACGTAGAAAGGAGTTAAAAAAATAATAATGAAAAAAAAAAAAATAAAACCATTCTTATAGCTGTTTAACTGTATGAATTAATGACATCTTGGTGTATCTGATAAAGCCAAGTGAGGGTTCTGTATATATATATATATGTATAGTCATCTGCAGACAGATCTGTTTTGCTGTATCACAGCTCATCGGTACAGTTAGACATCCGATAGCTTTTAGACAGGATTGAAACCTGACTGAATTGATGTCAGTCAGTGATTCTACCTATATCAAGTTCTTTGAGAAGGTAGTGCTGCCTTGGGACAAACCAGTGACTGTGGGAGACTGTCAGGCAATAGGATTCTGCACCATGCCACACAAGCAGAGAACCCAGTAATAGCTCTCAGACAATTTCTGTGACAAAATCACCTCTTACATTTGGCCAGCTCACTCCTCAGATTGCAACTCTGTTGATTATTGTGTGTGGGGTGGAGTTGAGTAAGAAATCAACAAACCCCCAAGTCGCTCCAAGGATATAAGTGAAAGCAAAGATTATGGCACTATTCAGTAACTTAAACAAGGTCACTGTCCAGAAGAGATGAATGAGATTCCAAAGTAATTTGAAAGTCATGGTTGCAGTCAATGGCGATTTTATTGAATAAATTTACTTTTTAGTCTACCAAAATTACACAAAAATGTCTTAAAATGAGATGTCAGTGTTATTTTTGTTTTTGTTTAATTTAGCTGACAGTTTATCCATTGCACACTGTGTATGTTTATGTCTATTTCTCCAATTCTAATCATTATGCAGTAATTCTAGTAAATAAATTCTTGTAGTAAAGTCTATCAAGTTTTATTTGACAAGGGAACACTTGATTATGGTCAGTTAAAAAATTGCACATGGGAACAAACATTATTTACACTGTTTGGATTTTAATCATTGTTCTCATCTTTGTTTTTGTCATCACAATGTTTTACTGTTCTGCCCTTCATCAGGTCTATCAATCTAGGTAACCTACAAGGAATTCAGATCTGAACCTTTTGTTTAATCTACAGCGGTAGATGTTTTCGTTCTACTGCTCATGTCTTATCTACTTTTTAATTCGTAGTACTTCTAATTTATTGCTTGCCTGTATCCAAGTACACATTGCCTGGCCCAGGGAGTGAACTCACAATTACTGTCACTGGATTCATGAACCAGTGTTGTAATTCACTAACATCTGGATTAAAAAAAAAAAATGGAACTTTTTTTTATTTTTTTGAAGTAGTCAAGCTTTAAGCTTCATTTTTTTGTTCAAGGTATATCCAATTGCAGAAGAATTATATAAAAAATAATGGTTTATGGATATATTCTGTTGAAACACTGGTTTCCCTACAATCACCAAAATTAAGCAACATTGAGTCTGGTTAGTAACGACATGAGTGACCACTTTAGGTATCAGTAAATTATCAAAAACATTCTTACAAATTCAAAAATATTTTCTGACTATAACTTGTAATGTGTTGATAAACTCTAGAAAACAAAATATGTTAACTTGGCCTTTACAGTGAAAAAATTTTTCTAAAAAACATTTTGTCTTATAAAAAGAAAAGATTAATACTCATTCATACAACTTTTCTATTAGCAAGAAATAGAAACATTGAAATATGTTATGGTATTGAAATAGATGATTTTCTGTGGTGTTGCATTTAGCAAGTTAACCAACCAAACACAGACTACTAAGCAAGTATATCTCACAAGTTATCGCTGGTCTTTTTTTTTGTACAGGATGGACTATCAGTGCGATCTATTGCAAGAGTTGTTACATAATACATAGAGATATATATTAAAATAAGAGAAAACCCTCTTGGGTTTTTTCTTGCTGTTGTTTTTAGTGGGGCATTTATGAAAACTAAAATTTGGTATTGTCTGTGAGCTCATGGTTAGGAAGTTTGTCTACCATAAATTGCTTCTCTATCGTGTTTGGACAGTTTCTATATTGTTTATAGCTTGTTAAATACCTCATTGATATTTGAATTGAGGTAAAAGCTGAAATTTCTAATGCTGATTTTCTAGGCAGACTATCTTTTGTGAACAATTGTTCTTACTTGGTTTCTGTTATGTGGTATGAAGTAAAACTTAGAATTGTAATGTCTTTTCAAAAAGGAACAAAAAGAAAGGCGTGCGGATAAATAAAAGTTTTTATTAAGAATTCTTTTGTTTTTATTACTTATCCTAAAGAGTTGATAAAATCAGAAATTGGCCTACAGCAATGTGAATTGATAAAAGTTTCCATTGGCCATTAGATTTTATACCTTTATTACTTGTAAATTAAAGTAGGCATTAAATATTTGACAGAGTGTACTCAAATCTGATTTCATCTGAGATCGATAAAGCATATTTTGTAGACCTGAAGCCAAACTTCATGAGACAATTATCTCAGTCATGATGAAGTAGTATAGAATGACCTTTGAAAGTTCCTATCCTGCCCCCTTGAGCTGTTTGCTTATACAAGTATCTCAAGACTTCAACAAGATCAGGCAGAAAAATGTCCATATTACTGACAGCATTCTAATTTCTGGATAATTGGAAGTTCAGTTTTCAATTCTGCTCTGAAGAAGACCATATATATATATATATATATATATATATATATAAACACTTCAAAAATAAAATTGTTACCCTGTGAAAATATTTGGTAGGTTTCTTTGTGGTTACTATCCTTTTGTTAAATAGTTATTTCCACCTCTTCTTTTGTACCAAATGTTACCCAATGCAAATCCAGAGAGTCATTCAAGGTAGAGCATTACTGAATGGGTTTGTTGAATGAACATAATCTGCATTTACTTTCTTCTCTTATGAGGATAGATAACCTTTACAAGTTTCAAGTTGGTGGTTAAGATAGTAGTTATTGGGTAAGCATCCTCTTGGGAATAAGCAGTTAGAGTAAAACTTCCTTCTTACCAAAGGAATATAAAAGAAACAGGATGATTTGCACCTGTTTATATGACCTGGTGATTGTCCACTCTAGAGATATGAACTAGTGGAACTATGGAATTTATTTCATCTGAATATTTGCCATGGATGTAATGATAATGTTGCAAGTCTATCAGTACTTTATGTTTTTGGGAAAGAGCTGGTGGGCAGAAAATAAGACATTGACCCCCCACCTAAGGTCACATAAACTCATTTGAATTTTGTCAAAACTGCAAAAGGAGGATTGAGAAGTAATACTCTGGTGATTTCAGTTGTTGAATTTTGGTCTGAACAGCACCTATGGTACAATACTGTGTTAGCTTCTGTTTTTGTTGGTTCATACAATTTAATGCTTCCAAAACTAAACTGCTCTCTATTAACCATCATAGACAATCGCTCCTACCTCCCATTAGCATTAAACAGACTTGCCTCCCTGAGAGTAAAACACTATGCCTTCTTGGTCTCATGCTCTCAGCAGACCTCAAGTGGAATGACTATATCAAATCCATTGCTAAATCTGCTGCTAAGAAGGACATTTCACTGTGCAGGGCCAGGAAGTATTTTCCTGAGTCCATCCTGCACATATATAAATCTACCATCCACCTGTGTATTAAATACTGCTGCCACATCTAGTCAGGTGCCCCTGCTATTCACCTTGGGGTTCTTGACAGAATCCAACATAGAATCTGTAATGTGATAGATACCGATTTGGCAGCTCGGCTGCAGCCGCTCTCTCACCAGCATGCCGTGGCTTCCCTGTGCCTCTTCTATAATTACTTTCACGGCTTCTGCTCCAATGAACTTAGATCACTGGTGCCTGGTAGGTATGAATTTACATGAGCTACTAGATTAGCAACTAGGTCCCATCCTTTTACAGTGAAACTGATAAAATGTAACCACAATTTCTACTCTAACAGATTCTTTTATCGCACCTCTCACCTGTGGAATTCCCTTCCATATATTTGCTTCCCCGACAGCTAAAATTTCCAGGAATTTAAATGTAAGGTCAACAGACATCTCCTATCTCACTAACTTGCTTCCATTCTCTCAATCTCTTTTCCCCACTACTCCACCCCTATTCTCAGTATTCTCATCCATCTATTACCTTCCTCCTGACATTTCCCATAAATAACCCCTCTTTCTCATCACTTTCCCCTATGTAACCCCTTGCGCAACAGTGGCAGTAGAATGCCTTGCTTGGGGTGAGATGATTTAAAAAAAAACAAAAACAAAAAACAAACTTCCCTAACCTCCAAACCCATAGAGGATACTTCTTTGTCTAAGGAATAAACCACATTCATATCAGTTACTGTGATGTGGTTTATGCTTTAGTCTTTCTTTTGGCAGGTTCAGTGTAAGAGACCGTAACATATGGATAATTTTCTCAACGAAAACCTTCCAAACTCAGTTGGTTTTTTTCATTGTTGAAGCTAAGAGTACTTTTTATACCACTTCTGTGGAGAAGACAGCAAATGTAAACTGACTTAAGTGCAATTTATAATGCTAACTCTGCATTCTCAATATATGTCCTCAAAAATCTAGCAAAGATTTGATTTCCTCAAATACAGCAATTTCTCGAACTATGACCAATAGCTAGTGATCAGGGAATGAATTTCAGATATGAAAAGTTCAATGTTCAAAAATCATACTGTATAAAAATATTTTTCAGAATAATTATTACATGAGAAAACAGTTATACATTTAATGTCTATACAGTAAAGGAGAAATCTTACATGAGATCTCAGGGCTTAACTAAATCACAAATATATACTGTATATAACTGAGTAAAATGTGAGATTTTGTGATCAATTTATTTTATGCAAAAAATAAGAGTTTGCACTATAGAGAGGTAATTTATTTGAAGAGGTTAAATCATGCATTTTTGGTTTCCAATTTGCACTATATACACAGGTATTTTTTATGGAAGGTTAAAAATTCATACAATTAAATCAGTTTTCATGCTATAAATAAGCTTGTACATGAATTTGAGTTTTATTTAATGGTGTATCAACTTCTGTGTGTTATTTAATGCCAGAAAAGGTGGGTTTTAAGGTATTTTTTTTAATGTTCAGTTATAATAAGAAGATTGATTTAATCAGATTTTGATGAAAACATTTTTCTTTTTAGAAAACTGAATATGTCTTCTAGTTTTGTATTATAAATGTGTTATGGTAATAATTTTTTTTCTTTCAAAAAGGTATTGTTGGTAATATTTTCTTTCAAAAATCTATATATTTATATAAAAATGTATTTTTATACTTCCATAATTTTTTGAGCCAAGTTTGGGGTTTAACTACTTGCCCATAACTGGGACTCTAACAGGTGCTACCACCCCGGGTCAAGATGGACCTGGGAACAACAGCAATTAAGAGGTGGTTCCATGCTCCTCACAACCTCCCAATCAGAGGTCTTTGCTGCTGGATGCAGTTTACTGTCATGCCCAGGACCACTTATACATGAGTGTAGACAGTAATTTCAGTTTGTTAAACATTCTTAATTGTCACAATAGTATAACAACATTTCAGTTCATAACCAAGAAGCAAAACATTTACATATCTTTTGGTAATTTTGAGGAGACTTATATTCAAGAAGTTTGGGTGATTGATTTCTTTATTTTGAATGATCCAGGCTTTCAACTTTCTTGAGGTTCAAAATACATTTCTTAGAAGAAAACTAAATTTTTTTTTCTTTATAGACTGAATGTTTTTACCATTTCTAGTGGAAAGTCCAAATTAGAGCTTCAAGTGAATACTGAACATTGTCATATGATAATGCTAACCCATCTCTGACTTTAGGCTAGATGTTTGAGTTTGATAGCTATTGAGTGGTGTGTTACATAACTCCAATATGTCCAGGACTTGACATATATAGATGGCTCCAGTAATAAAAATCCACATGGTTTCTATGAAGTACTAACCTTCAAATGGCATGTGACAAATTTTGGGCCCAATCAGATCATTAGTTTACAAATTACAGTTATTTAAGTGAAGCTACTGTTGCAAATTTTCAAAACAATGCTTTATCAATACATGAAATTCAGATTTTTTCATTGCTTTTTGGTAGGAACAAATTCCGTTCAAGCAAAGCAATGACTTGATATGTATTATTCAGATTGCTCTGTCAGAAACAATAGTTCAGTGTTTGTATGCTTGACTTCAAATGCAGTTGTACAGACACAAATGATGCTGAATGCTTGGATCGTCCCAAATTGGCAGTTGTCCCGGAAAACACCAAAAAAATCCACAAACTCGTTTTGGCTAATCGTAAATTGAAGTTGCATGAGAGAGCAGAGAAGTTGAACATATCAAAAGGCAGTTAACTCACTATTTTGCATGAACATTGGTGAATGAGAAAGCTGTGTTCAAAATAGGTGCTATGTTTGCTTACAGTCAATAAACAACATCAACACATTGATGATTCAGAGTGTTGTTTGCAATTGTTTCAACACAAGAAGTTTTTGCATAAATATGTGACAATGGATCCACTACTGCACTCTGGAGTCAAATCTGCAGTTTGCTGAGTGGACAGCAGCAGGTGAAAGTTGTCCAAAGTGACCAAAGATGCAAACATCAGCAGGCAAGGCCTCTGTATTTTGGCATGTAAGAGGCATTTTGCTATCAATTATCTTAAAAAAGAAAGAACCAGCAACAGCAAACATCATATAGTATTATTGGTGTGTTTGAATGAAGAAATCACTAACAACGGCTACAAATGAAGAAGAAAAAAGCAATCTTTCACCAAGACAACACACTGTGTCACAAGTCTGTTGCAACAATGGAAAACTACATGAATTGCACTTTGAATTGCTTCTGCATTCCACCCTATTCTCCAGATGTGGCCCCCAGCAACTAGTGGCTGCTTGCAGACCTCAAAAGAAGGCTCCAAAGAGATTTGGTTCTAATGAAGAAATGATATTAGAAATTGAAGTGTATTTTTAGGCCAAAGACCTAGTATATCAGTTGGAAGGAACATCCAATTTTATATCAGAAGTGATAGACTGAGGTTGTGTACAACAAATTAAAATTTAATATTTCTGTCAATTTACATTGCTTTTTGCATTCCTTAGTGATGAGCAAAATCTTGTTCTTGAAATGTTGGGATCAAATATCTGGAATTTGTGTTGTGGTGTAATAAATATCAGTCCCAAATGAGAAACTGGAGAGCCAAATTCACATTCCAGTTGAATTTGTTACATTTCTTTATGCTTAAATACCCTTGAGAAAGGTATTAATCCATCTCTTCTCCCTCCAGCCATGGGTTGAATAGCAGACAGATTGACCCTTATAGCTTTGGTTGTCAACCAGTCCACCACAGAAAGTAATTTCAACCTATTGCAGGAAAATCTGCCTAGTTAGTCATGTCTCAAATGGGACATCGTCTTCTAAGGGTGTATCACGTACGGCAATTAACTGGCTGACAAATCAAATATGTGCTACCCTTGAGAGGAAACTATAAAGTTGCTAACAACCAAGCCCAATATAATTTTGGTCCATTTATTTTGAGGGAGCTTTTATTTGTAGTTTGATGACAATTGCCCATGTACTTCTGTTCTTATAAAAATCAAGTTTAATTAATACAAATAATTTTCCCAGAATCAAAGAATTTGTCTACATCTTTAAACAATTTTAAAAATGATGCAATTGCCTTTACAGTCACATATTCGAATTTGTTTTTACAGTTTTAAATCAATGTTGAAAAGTGGTAAATAGAGGGAAATATTTTATGAAGCAGTCTATGACAGTCTTGCTCAGCTATAAAAATACTGTAGACATTTAACTGAGAGTATGTCTTGTAGATGCTGTGTCCATACAGGACGTAGTTATCATGGCTCTTCACTATTTCCTGTAATTTTTATCTCTTATTTTTTTGTTTTCACTCTTTCCTAGTCCCTTTTGTTCAAGCTATTTACACAATCTGAATTAAGTAGATCAAAGACTGTTTTTGACCGTCTCTTGCCTTTAATTTATCTTGTGTGTGCCAAATTTTCCAAGCCTTTTTCCTCATGATGGGTCCGAGAAATATCTCTTTCTGATAAGTATTAGTGTCTTTTTTTCAGTTTTCATTTTGTCTATAACTTCATTGCTCAAATATTCATCTTTCTACTGAACCAAATTTTAGTTGCCTCAAATCTGTGTGGAAGATTTTCCAGCATTCACTGCCATACGAGTGTTTTAAAAATTAATAAACCAGTCAGTGGCCCTGAAGTAGATATGCTGAATGCTTTAATATGTATGCAGTAATACAAGCATATGAAGAAAAGAAATATGCTAAATTGTATAATAAAATTCAAAGAGAATTTGGAGTTAGTCATAGATAAATCCTATTACAAATTTAAAATTTGCCTCATTAGAGGGGAATCAGGATCTCAAGGGAAATCTTCAGTTCATATTTCTTGCCCATCTTTGATATTTAATTCATAAATGTAAATTGATATGCTTGTACAATAAGCAACAGAAAAGTTCTCTCTTTTCCATATGTTGTATACTAATATCATCCATGAATAATTTTATTAACAATCGTCCCCTTACTGTAACATCTCCAGACATTCCATAATTCCTTTATTCAATGATAATTAAGATGTATTACTTATATATTGGTTGTTCCTCTCTCCCAACTATGTTCAATCTCAGTCTGATTGAATTACTTTGATATATAAAACCATAGAAAGAAATTTAACACCCATTTTTATTGAACTGCTCAATTCAGAATCTGGTATCAAATTTTCATTGTTACAATCAAGTGTGGTATTGGCTGAGAATAACTGTTTAAAAAAGTATTAAAAAGCAAGAGCAGTTCATTAGAAACAGAAAAACTCCTGATATTAATCTGCTTATATACCAGTGAATACTTGACAGATGAAGAAAAGACTCATAGCAACATATATGCTTCTTTGAAAGCATGCTGGAAGTACCTTGGATGGAACATGCAAGCAACAAGGAAGTTTTGAAGGTAATGCAAACAAAGCAGACAAATAAAAGAGCTTGGAAAATTTCAATCACAGGGCATATTATTGACCAGAATGAAAGATTAAGTCATCTATTTAATGAGGTTATTTCACTTGAGGTCAAAAAAAAAAAAAATTGGAGTGGAAAGGATAGTAAAAAACAAAGGTACATTGTTAAGAGCTATAAAGGATAGGAAGTTATGGAGAATCATGATCGTTGACATTCTGAAGGGGTATAATAGACAGAAGATGGTGATATTGGCTACATTTTTTTGTTTTTGCTTCATCATCTCATCCCAAGCAAGGCACTTAAAGACAAAAGGTTGATGAGTGTAAAAAGTATGAAAAAAAAAAAAAAAAGAGAAAGAAATGCTAAAAGAACAGGATTTCAAGAGAGAAATTCTTGAAAATAAAATTTGACAAGAAAGCAAGAGGCTAGAAGGGTGGGAATGCTGCATTAAAGGTAAGTCACTTATAGAATGAAAAATTAAATTATAGCAATTAATCACTTTTTAAAATAAACTACATGTCTGGTCCATTTTGGATGTGGGTGATCGTAGGTATCCAGAACCTCCTATCCTTTATAGTTCTTAGCAATCTTTTTACTTGCTATATAGTGGGTTGCTTATCTATTCTTTTTCTGTTAGTAGTGGGAGTCCATTCAAGAGAAGGGTAGTTGTATATTGTTGCAGGTTAATGGAATTTGGCCTTGTGGTAGATAGTCCACTATAAGTCATAAAATGATTATAAAATCAAGAAAGGCAATTTGAGTAGAAAATAACATTTATATATACACATATCAATTAATGTTTTTACAATTAAAGCAATACTTGAAATATAGGTCCAACGGAGGTTAAAATGTTCATGCAAAATAATAAGCAGAAAGAGATGTAAGGCTTAGGAATTTGGGGAGCAGAGGAATGTCTTTGAAGTAGTCGCTCCTTAGTTCAGTAAGTACATTTGAGACAGGGAAGAAATGATGAGAGGTGAAGGAAGGCGAACGTAGTAGCTGCTTGACTTAAGTCAAGGAGATATCCATTACTCTCGCCTGTCTCTGTCAGTCTGTCTGTTGGGTGCTTTTTGTCTCGGATTTTTATATCTGTTTTTGGGTCAAAAGCAGCTTGTTTTGAGATTTCATACTTGCATTTGATTCTGGGCTTCCCATTGGCTGGTAAATAAAAATTCGTGTATGCTCACGAAATGGAAATTTGATATTTGGTTAATTTTTATTTTTCAACCGGAACATCTGCGCGAATACACCTGCGCAGAGACGACTTTTGTTCATTTGCTTTCTGGTCGTTATAGAGCAAACATCCTGGTCCCTCAGTTTTGCTCGGTATCACCACAGCTAAACCTAAGTCTCTGTTCTGCTATCCATTTATACAAACTTGTTATATAGGTTATTCATGGTTTCCTTCTGACTGTCGTTATTTCAAGATCTCCTGTAAGGGTCAAATTTTCAAAGTCCAATTTCCTCATTATGCGTGCAGATATTTTATCTAATTCTAAATATAAGCATCTTTTTTTTACATTTACCTGAAAACTTACTCATTGTTCATACATTTTATTTGCAGAACCTCATATATTGTCTTTATTTGTGAGGATATAGTCCAGAATTCACTGTTAGAAAAATGCATTGATATTACATATTAACACTGTGCTATTTTCCTAGTTTGTAACAATTTTCCTGTTTCTTAATACTTTAATGTTTGAAAAGCATCATTTTCTATTCCAATGCACCTTCAAATGTTTGTGCCATGAAAATGTATTTAATGCTCTTTTGAAAAATGTTAGGTATTTTTATGGATTTCACTAAGTTTACTCAGCTTCTTATTTATGTTACAGTTAAATTATTGAACATAATTTACAAAGCTTGAAAAAATATTTGAAGGCTTGAGTTCTCTTTGAAATGCTCAACATTCATGTAATAGATCCTCAGTTGGCATTTCAACTTCTGTCACTTCCTCACTGAAATGGCATGGCTTCTGACTTTTTTACAAATATTTTAATGGCAACTGGTTTTATTTCCCCCTCCCTGGTAACCCAACTACATGAATTTAAGCATGCTAATAAATTTGCATCTAGATCTAACTGTTTTACTGTTGAAATAGTTTAACATAACTCCACTTCTACTCTAATAGTTTCTTTTCTCACACTTCCCATCAGTGGAAGTCCCTTTTGTTTACTTGCTTTCCTGATAACTGCAATCTTCAAAAATTTAAATGCAACATGAAGTGCCATCTTCTTGAATCCTGTTCACCTTTTGTCCTTTTCTCAATCCTCCCCAGACTCAGTCCTTACTCTAACTTTCACTCGGCATAAACTCCTGTATACTACTGACATTCCCACTTTGCTAGGAGTGAAATGAAAAAAAAATCTAAAATAATTATCAAAAATTAAGAAGAATAGATTTTTTTAGAGAAAGGTGTATATTTAGTGAGACAATTTTAAATTCGTGGAATCTAGCCATACTGACTTTATGCATAATGCTATAGAAACCAATTGGGTCATTTGATGAACATATTGAAAGAGAACTGATTGCAGAATTAAGATTTCTTCATTCTGTGCATTTTCTAGACAATCGCTTCAACAAATAAAAATTATTTGACTGCTGGTTCTAACGCTAAAGATTTAATAAAATTTCCAATGCAAAACCAAAATTGTTCTTTCATGATGGCATACACAATTTGCCTGAAAGTTGTCTAATGATTTAATAATATTACAAATAAAAGATTGTCAAAAGGCAAAAAACATCTGGAAACTTATCTTGAGTTTTACTTCAAGCATTTAAATTATATCTAGGGATACCAGTGAACAAATACTGGTTGTGTGTGTGTGTGTGTGTGTGTGTGTGTGTGTGTGTGTATATATATATATATATATATATATATATACACACACACACACACATAAATAGATGCAATGGTTATAGTGTGTAAATTATACAAAAATTAAAATAACACTCCCCTGTCATTTTTAAAGATGTATTTACCAAAATTGCACAAAAATACCTGTAAATACTAATGATAAATTTATTCAACAAAATTATCATTGTCTTCAACCAGGACCTCAACATGACTTTGGAATCTCTTGCATCTCTTCTGGATGATATTCTTGTTTAAGTTGGTGAATGTTGCCATAATCATTGCCTTCAGTTCATCTTTTGTCAGTCCCTTGCTTAACTGCCCCCTACACATAAAAACCAAGGGGATCTGGGGAGTTAGGTGGCCAGATGTAAGGGGGTGATGTAGTTGCAGAAATTGTATGATAGCCATAACTGGTTTCTCCTGCTTGTGTAGCATGGTTCAGAGTTCTGTTGCCAGACATCACATATTCTAGCAGCCACCCTTTTGATGCGGAGCAGCATTATCTCCTCAAGGCATTTAATGTTGGCCTTGTGTTGAGTTTGAGGCCCTCAATAACAAACTTAAAACTTCTTTTCTCATCAGAATAATCAGAGTGAGTTTTCCAAGTTTGATGATTAGACTCATCCAACTTTTTCAAAATCTTTTTTCAAAATGGCAATAACTTATCCATCGTAGTCTGTACATATTGATATTTTCAACAAAGTTGATCTTTCATTATCATTACTAATTAGCTTTACCTTTATTTTTTATTAATTTTAAACTGATCCAAAACCCAAGAGCCATTTAAGGTAGTGACATTGTATGATGTGTGAGTATAAGAAAAGGCAAGAAGTAAACTTCATGGGCTATGCAGGAAATATAATCGTTAATCTTTGCTGCTTCAAAAACAGACTCCTGGCAAAATGTTTTCCAATCACTACTACAAATCTTGACCACTTCAAGTCAGTTCTTGGGAAGATGCTGTCCAAGTAGAACTTACTTATGAAATACAAATGGAGTAAGGATGATTCCCACTTCGGTATATGGTAGAGTGTGACCCAGTTGCAAATGTCAGGGGTGGTGGGAATAAAGAAGTTAGAAAACATTGTCGGAACACATGCCATGGAAATAGTAATAGAGAAGCAAGAAGGTCACAATTTTTTGTTAGTTGTAAGGTAGAAAATAAGGCTACATAGAAAACCAGATATATGGTCATCAGCAAACAGAGGAGCCCAAAATGTCAATTACAGGTTGGGTATATTAAGATCAAGCAATTACAAAAATTTAAGTACATGAGAAGTGTTCTAACACAAGATGAAAAGTGCGACACTGCCTATTCCAATTCACCTTCGAATCTCAGTGATGCATTCCAGAACCTGAGCAGAGTATTAAGAGACAGGAAAATTTTGCTAGAAACAAAGAAGAGAGTATTGGATTGCTATGTGATGTCTGTCCTTCAATATGGCAGTGAATACTGGACAACATCATTAAAGATGAATAAAAACTTAAAACAACTGAAATATGGTTCTCCAAAAGGATTCTGCAGTTATCAGAGATCAAGCATGTGAGCAATGAGATTTTAGAAAGAATGGAAATGAATAGGAATTTATACTGAGCATCAGGAAGAGACAGCTGATGTTCTTGGGACATGTAATAAGAAAGGAAGGCTTGGAGAATCTGATATTCACAGGTCAGAGAAAAAAGGAGACAGAGGAAAGCAGCCTATAACATGTATGAAGGGCCTGAGCAGGTGAATGGCAGAGTGGGGTTTGGGTGGGGTAACAGGAAGAAGTGTGCTAAGAGCCACTAAGGATAGGGAAACGTGGAAAGCCATGATCGCCTACATCCTGAAGGGACATGGCACATAGTTGCTTGTTTTAATAAAATTCAAAAGTTCCTGAGAAGTGGGAAGCTCCAGCCCAGATATGGCAGCAACACTTCATTTTTGGTTTAATTTGGCTCTTGTGAAGAGAGTATGACAGGAAAAACACTAAATAAAATAAACTACAAAATAAACATAAAAATCTCCCAGGAGTCCTCTTACAGGAAAGACAATTCATGCATGTGCAAAAAGAGAGGCTTCCTGGCACCAAAAATAAACTATCTCTTTCTCTGTTGGACTTTGGATGGTAAAGACATACCAAACTGTTTGCGAAGGAATTTCCCCAACAAGAGGTCATTGGAACCAAAAATAAAATCAGTGTCCAAACTATCCCTCTAGTGTGTCCGTATCTTTTCTTTTCTCTTTGCTTATTTATTTCAGTGGCGAAAGCCATTCAACAAGTTTTGGATGTTTAGGCGAAAGAACCAACCCAGCAGTAATAGCCATAACATTCCATAAGTGATTCCAATGCTAGAATGGGAGATACATTTATTGCAAGATAATCCTTTCCATAGAACTTTAAAAAAAAAAACAACTTAGAAATAGCTGAAATATCTGGGACATATAAAGAGAAAAGAGGGCATAGAAAATTTGACACTCACAAGACATAATGAAGAGAAAAAGGGCAATTGGAAATGATAATTAGCACATCTAACTAGCTTGTAGAAAAGAATAGTAGAATATGAACTGGTAGAGTTGTGCTTTGTGGTGCAATGGATACTGGCTTGGAATGAGAAATCAGAGGTATGAATCCATCACTTCTTCCTGCTATGGGTTAAATAGCAGGACAGATTGGATTTTATAGTCATGGTTGGCAACCAATCTATTGCAGAAAGTAATGGCAACTTACTGAGGGAAAATTTTGTACCTAGTCAGTGATGTCTTGAAAGAGACATGATCACCCAAGCACTTATGGCAATTATGTGACTGACAGAATTATGAAGTCAGTTAACATATTTTAGTGCTACAAAGAATAGGATATTAGGAAAATTTGGGATCATCTAAAGTTTGACAGATTAAGAGAAAAAAGTGTGTATAGTCATCAAACTCATTAGAATTGTCTGAAACCTTTAGTCCCCAGGAGTGTTGACAGGCATGTTGGGATCTGATGACATTTTTAAATATAACTACTGACTCGCTGATACAAAAAAATCAGTTATTTATTGGGTATTTGAAAAATGCTGAGGTAATTTGTTTCAAATTGCTGTAGTAAATAGCGAGTGATAGAAATATTAAATCATACTTCCTGATAAAATATAAATAATTTCTGATTATTCCAAAGTTATACAAGCAATAATTTTAAAAGTACATTTTCTTATCATTCTTTTTATGACACGCGAAATTATATAAAGTAAATCTACCAATTTCTTTATCAGAAACAAAACCAAAAAATATAATTTGAATTTCATTCCCCTGCCTTTATCACTATACGAGAACTGAAAGCAAAGAAGAAAGAGGCAATTGACAATGAATTTTTCAGAAAATATAACTAGACTTTAATGTTGCCATGGAAAATAAAACAAAAATTAAATATTTGCTGAAGCAAGATAACTTAAACACTTTGCTTATTTTCATCGATGCAAAGAAGTTACAAAAAGTAAATTGTTAAAAGTAAATTAGCCAATAGAAATGTCTTGGTTTAAATTGTGATTGTCCTAACGGCAAGGAGTGTGTGTTGTGTGTGTGGGAGGGGGTAAGCTCATATTAAGTTGTTAGAAAGATTTATGTAGAAGAAATTATCATTGTAGAAATTTACATTATTTTTTACAAAAGTGAAGTTTTGAAATCATAAGTGTTTAAAACGCTAAAGAAAGTTAATCATAATCAAGTTGGTTGAAGTCTGGGAAGTTAGGTGGTGTAAGAGGTGATGTAGCTGCAGAAATTGTCTGGGTTCTGCTGCTTGTGTGGCATGGTGCAGAGTCCTGTTGCCAGACTCTGGCTCTTTCAGCAATCATCCTCTTGACTCAGGGTAACACTACCTTCTCAAGTCACTTGATGTAGGCCACCATGTCAAGTCTGAGGCCGTTTGGGAAGATGAAAATAGGCATAATGTCACTAATCACCAACAGACTCATCCAACTCTTTCCAAATCCTCTACACTGTCCTCAGGCTGACACCCAAACACTTGAATGTTTGTATTGAAGCTTCTAGCCTAAATGCTAAGCTGTACAGCATGCTGTTTCCAAATTTCTAGTGGAGTGAATTGCATCATGGTTGCTCTTTTTTTCACAGTGCCCAACTGACCCTACTATACTGTGCAGTTGACAAAAATCAAAACAAACAATATGCATGTGAAAAATTTAAAATACTAAATGATGGCAATTTATCCATTGGACCCTGCATATTTTTTACATACATATATATATACATAAGGATTGTTATTTCATGTATTATAAAAATTGGCATACATTCTCAAATGATTCATCTGCATTTTCTCCCACTTTTCATCCAGTATCTATTACATTTAATGGAGTAATCACAATATAGGAAGGCTTGCAGTTGTAAAAATATTGGTACCATTTTCATAACTACCTACATGAATTGGTGATATTAGTTTCAGAATTGAAATACTAATTTGAAATACTATGCTCCCATTTGTAGCATAATGAAGAAAGCTATGAAGATATCCTCACATACAATGATGAATGTTGAGATATTGTCTAAGGAATATTTATCATCACAATTGGTGACCTGTATCTGAATATCAGCTCCTTTTCATCCAATATTAAATTTTGATTGTGTCAACCATTTGCATATATTTTTGGAAGATCGGCCACTTCTGCTACTTTGATTTCAAACTTTCAGTATCTTCAGGTGTGTTATATTCTAAAACGCCTGAAGATATTGAAAGTTTGAAACTAGAGTAATCAGCTGATCTTCTGAATAGGGAAATTTAAAAACTCTACATGTTAAATTTTTATTTTAAATATGTATTGAGCACTTTCTGATACAACTATTTACTAGTATAATTTGACTGACCATTGGTTAATATATGTATTGTAATAATTTTAATACATTATATGTATTAGTATACTAAATATCTTTTTCATGGAAAAGATTCAAACCATTAACATCTTATTTTCAAAAATCTGTTTATAAAAAGTTTTATTAATACTTGTATACGTTATTTTGCTAGAATTTTAAATGGTAATGTATTTCGTTTTATCATTCACAGACATACTAACTTTACTGATTCATAAATGCACACATTCATACATGATTCTCTCATTTTATTTCAAGAGAAAATCCTTCGTCACTCATAAATATTATTTTGCTACAATTTTGAATGGAAATGCATTCTGTTTTGTCATTCACACATTATTATTAGCAAGATATAAACACAATTTGTCTATAGTTTAAATATGTAACATGCAGTAAGAGGTTTGATATCCTGTAGTTGAAAGAATGAACTGAGCTGACAATGCCTCACTATTATCACTTTCTCCATGAGTGTCACTGGACAAATATATATATATATATATATATATATAGTCATCCACAGGCAGATCTGTTTTGTTGTATCATAGCTCATCGGTACGGTTAGACAGCCAATTGCTTTTTACCCAGGATTGAAACCCGACCGAATTGGCGTCAGTTGGCGATTCTAGTTCTGAGCTACAGGCGCTCAGTAGGAGGCAGACTTTTTAGATAGATTATTATACATGCCCAATAGCTGAGAGTGTTCTAATTCATTGCTAAATGATTGATGCATATATATATATATATATATATATATATACAATAGTCTTTATTATAGTTGAGAGGAAGATTTATTTTTATTAGAAATATGGGAAATATTTTTATGTCATAAGCCTTCAAAATCAAAAACCTGCCATGTCTTCATTGTGATAAATTATCCCCATTCTATTTCTATTCCTTTGATAAGGAGCAAGTTCCATTCAAAACTGTTGCTTTGTGTAACAGACTCTGAAGTGGATGCTTCTTTAAGAGCTACAATCTTAATCTCTAAGTCGAAATTGAACCAATATCTATCCTAAATGTTCTCATAATATGCATTTCTTACTTCCTCCTTTCTCTTAGAGCAATTTCACTTGGTAATTCACTACCCTGACTGTCTCATGGGTTTTGTATTAGATAAACTGTTATATATATATATATATATATATATATATATATATATAAATGCTGTTTCTGAAATTCTAACTATTTTTTAAAAAATCACTAATCGACTCATATTTTCTCAGCTACCTGACAAAGGGGAGTTTTTATGTAATAGTCTTAAAAAAACACATCTTTAAGGTCATGAATATATGTTAAAATCTCTTTCTAGTCATGCAATTCAATATGTATGACTTCTTGCCAAGATGATTAGAAGAAAAATAAAAAAGTCAACTCTTGTTTAATCTTGTTTGCATCATCAGCTTCAAGTTTAACAAGTTTAAAATGCTACATCATACTCACAAAAAGAAAAAAATGTCTACATACAATTCAGGGTCTGTCACAAATGCAGTTTGTGACAAGTGCAAAAAGGATTTACTTATTACATCTGAAAAGTTCCATATATCCAAAGTTAAGAAGAATTTTTTTCTCTTTTTACTTTTATTCAACTGCAGAGTTCACCTTATTGCATTTAAAGTAGATCAAGGCTGGTACAAGACAAATTGAAGAAGGGCAAAAAGAGGGTTGGGATCAACAATTATAATTGAGAAGAATAATATATTCAACATTGCATGAAAATGTTAGACACATGCCATAACACAATGATTAGCAAACAAATATTTTGAAGATTAGAGTGTCAGTGTTGTGTCCTTAATCTTCACAGTTGTTGGCACTTGCATCCAAGCATTGAGATCATAATCCTCACTCCCTCTTTCTCCCCATGTAACTATGGATTAAATAGCTGTAAACCAAAGACTTTGATGAGGCCATTTGCATGAATTTGATTTTAGTGTACAACTCTTCATGTTGGTGAATCCCACACACTTGGCCAGAAACTCTTTTCTTGCAGTTCAAAGTGGGACTGAGACAGGTGAAATCTGGCAAACTCAGTTGCGCTGGGCTGTCGGATACTTGGTCTGTCAATGTGTCTTGTTTCTGCCAGCCCAAATGACATCTCTTCTACTAGTATATTTTGCCTTCTCCTTTTTTTGGCATCTTCAGGGGTTAATTGCTTTCAGCATGGTTCTTCCTCTTCAACATTATTGAGATAGGTGCTCTTTCAGGACTTGAAGCTCCAGATTAGCTCTACCATGTCAAATGTACCACTGTGACTTTCTATTTTTGTCATTTAAAATAATATATACAAATCAATAACAAAGAAAAGAATATAAGTATAAAAATGTTTCAATGATAAATGAGAGGGAAATAAATTGACAATACTGAACCAATAATCAATGATAGACAAAAACATTGTGACTCTAAATGCATATAAAAAGAGAAATAATATGCTTAAATATATAATTATTGCCAGTTTGTGACTAATTTAACAGATAAAATAGATTAAAATGTTCCTAATATAATAATTCTTAGTGAGGCATTTTTAATAACTAAATAGACATACTTAAACACTTAGGAATAAAACAAAAAAAACAGTTAAGTGTTATAGGTGATATACTCTTGGGCAATCATGTCTCTTTTGATCCATGACTGACTGGGCAGAAGATTTTCCTGCATTACTTTTGGTGGTAGACTGGTTGACAACCAAGGCTATAGATCTGAATCTCTTCTGTTATTCTATTTTTTTTTATCCAAATCATTAAGTGCTTGACTTGTTCTTATTTAAGACTAATACAGAGCTGCCAGTATTCACAAGTGCAAAATTTGTTAGAAGCTATTAGGTGTCTCATTCACAAACAAAGAATTAGCCTCTTTGAAAATGTTTGAGACTTATGAGCAGATGTAAATAGACTTCTAATGTGAGTGGAACTATCTATACTGGAACACCTGGAAGAAATGGTTCCTCTGGGCTACATAGCAGGCCAGTGTGAATGAAAGATAAGGCTGTGGTTTCACCTGGTCTTTCCAAGAAGGAACAACACCATCAATGCTGGCTTTTATTCAAGAAGAAACCTCTGTGGCACAATTCTCAATAGAAAGGTTAAGAATCTTGATCCAACAGACATCTCAAAGAGGTCATTTTCTAATGATGTTAGAGTTTTCAATGCAGACATTAACTAAGATTGTTGTCTGTGCATTTAATACTGATACAACACTTTCAAAATATATCTAAAAGCTTAAAATAAAGCAGCAACCTCGTTTTTCCTACTTATTAAATTCTGTTATAGTAAGGTGAGGTATTTTTGATGGACATTGTATTTAAATAATATTACTAAGAGGTGACATTACTCAAACATACACAACAGACTTTTTTTTAAGAGAATTTCAAAGTTTATTTAACACTTAAATATACATATTTGATATTGCAATATTTGAATTTCTCAATTTTAAATGGCAGATAATCTGAAGTAGTAGTATGCTCAGATTTTTCCAAGTTATGGTAAATGAACAACTTGAAATTCATGACCCAAGTTAGCATCCTCTTAGGGATCAATTCCACAAAGTAGTAATTCATGCAAGGAATTTGTACTAGTGGAACTTATTACTAATTTAATTCCAAATGAATGAGGATGACATGATAAAGTGTATGTGGTATATAAGTATAAGCAACCACTCTGGGATTTATAATGAACATTGAGAGACGAAAGATACCAAACTCTTCATGATATAAAAAAAAATGGTGTTTCCTTTGACTGGCAAGTAAAACAGTAATATTCAAGAAATATGTTTTAAAATAGAAGTCAATAAATAACCAAATTTGTATATCACCATGTGCAACAAAATAAATCCTACAATGCACTCATAAAATCCATTAGAGTATGAAACAGCAGCTACGAATAGTTTTTCCTCATATCTTTTTATTCATTTGTATCTCCAATTATATTGACAAATGAATTGGGTTGGGGGTCATTGTTTTCTTTCAACTTTACTACTTCAGTTTGTAAATTATTTACACATTAGTTTATTATTACATACCTGCTCGAGATGCAATAGTTAATCAAATGAATGGATAGATTTTCTAAACATTTTTTTAAAATTCATTTCACCCCAAGCAAGGCAATAAAGCCACTAAAATGCAAGGGGTTGCTGAGTGGGGGAGAATATGAAGAAAAAGAAAACGCTATCAAGAGAGAATAACATAATAAAAGAACTGGAATTAAGACAGAAGTTATGTGACATTATATTTTAATTTTTGAAGATCAAAGTTGACTGGAAAGCAAGAACCCAGGAAGAGAATTCCACAAGTAAGAAGTTTACAAGAAGAAACAGTTAATGTAGAACTTTACGTTATGCTTAGCCATTTTAACTGTAAAAATGATGAAAACTTATCACTAATCTAGTACTGCACTTCATAAATTCAAGTCTAGGTACTATAAATGAAAGTTCATCAGAACAATTACAAAAAAATATTTATAGGAAAGGCACATATGAGCTATGTTACAGTGGTGGAAAAGTGACTGAAGCTGAGATACCTAATCAGGACCAACAATATAGCAGATTCTTTGTATAAGAATCTCTAAATATAGTAGAAGCTGTTATAATAAAGCATAATATTTGTATGAATAAATTTGTCTCATTTGAAGTTAAAGTGTCATATTGGGAATTAGGTTAAAAAAATTTAGAAACCTAAGTAGATGTTTGCTATTTCAATTTCTAAATGGTTTTGTATACTTATCATGAATGGGTGGAACATACAACAAAGTATTCTTGTATAATTATATGAAAAGGACTTGCATGTCTGCTGAATTGTTTGGGGCATGTACAAGTCAACTTAAATTTCTTAGTGTACTAAGAAATTATTTCATTTCTCAATAAAATTAATAAATAATAATAAATAATTTCTAGTACACTAATTTTAGTTTATTTCTCAATAAAATTATTAAAATCACATTTTCATCATTTGTTATAAAGTGAATTTATTTAGATTTTGAAGATTTCACATATTGACCAAAATAGCTTATCCTTCCACAAGTAAGACTCAAGCACAATTTTATGACATACAACAATTAAGCAATCATATTTAACTTAATAGTAAGTAGGAATATTGCATTGCAAATGTGTCTGCTAAACAAAAATAGGTTATATGTTTGTTCCTGTGTATGCAGTTTTAAATGTTATGGGAAAGTTTCGAACTGGAGTTTTATTTTCTAGAAACAACATAGAGTGCAATGAGTAAATTGTCGCCATTTTATATCTAATTCTGTGCATTGTTTGTTTTTGATTTTGTTAACTGCACAGTATAGTAAGCTCAGGTGGGCACTGTGTAAGAAAAGAGAACCATTATCCAATTCACTTGATCAGAAATTTGGAAATGGCATGCATGGCACCAGTAGCTTCAATATGAACAATGGAGAATGTTTGGATATCAATCTAAGGACAGTATAGAAAACTTGGAAAAGTTACATAAGTCATTGTGATTACAAAGATGTTTAGAGTGATCACTACTGGTGACATTATTCCTCGAACTCAACAGAGGCCTACATCAAGTGCCTTGAAGAGATAGTGCTGAGTCAAGAGGGTGGCTTCTAGAAGATCCTATAACTGGCAGCATGCCACACATGCAGGAGAACCCAGTCATGACTGTAGGACAATTTCTGTGACCACATCATCTTTTACATAACTGCCCAAACTATAACCACCTTGATTGTTATGTGTGGACAAAGTCAATCACGAGACGAACCAAACTCCTTGTAACATGACAGATGAACTGAAGGCAAGAATTATAGCAGCAGTCACTAACTTAAAGGAAGCCATTCAGAAGAGATGCTGGAGATGCCAAAGTCATCTGGAGGTCATAGTTCAACCAATGGTAATTTTATTGAATAAATTTACTCTGTGTAATTTTAGGAAATATTTTAAAATACTAAAAACATATCTTAAAATTAAATGTGTTATTTTTCTTTTTGCATAATTTAGATGACAATTTATGTTGTGTAATATATATATATATATATATATATATATATATATATATTTATTTATTTATTTTCCTCCTGTTATGCTCATGAAGAGAGAGACAATAGTAAGACATTAAAAAGAATGAACTGTGCTGACACTGGCAGTTATGAAAGTGGTGTGTTTGCATTTTAACAATGCCTGAATTTATTGCAGTAATTATGTCATCAAGTAGTGAAGAATATATATATATATATATATATATATATACTCTCTTTTAATCATAAAGATGTGTGTGCATGTATATATCTATCTCAAATATTTTGCCATCCTTTAAGAAATGGGTGTGTATATATATATATATATATATATATACACACACACACACAACACTTGCCATCTGTAATTACTCATAGGAGGCAGCTTGTGACTATGTAGTAAATCTTTGAAAACAAATATATATATAATTTTTTTTTTGATTTATGTGTTACTCTTCAGTCACCAGGAGAACTCAATTCATTACTGGCCTGTGTATAGACTGCATATATTTAACATGCTAAAATTTTCCCTCTCTCTCATTCCATGTGCCTATGGCATAGGGAGTAGGGACTCTGACTGACACCAAATTGGTTGAGTTTTTATTCCAGCTGGAAGCAAGTGGATGATGAGCTGTGATACAGCAAAACAGGCTTATTTTTGGATGACTAATACATACATATATATATTCCATTTTATACATAAGAGTAACCTTAATAATTTTATTGGATTAGGTGCATATTGTGCCACAGAAAGAAAAAAAAATATAGCTGCTAATCTATTTGATTCAACTCAAGCAAAGCAATAATGCAACTTTGTTTTTTTTCTGAAAAAAAAAAACAAAAAAACACACAATGTTTCTCATCCACTTTAATAGAATATTTTATTTTTGGGAAATTGTTATTTTATTAGACAGAATATTTTATTTACTTTCATTTTCATACATGAACACCAGAATAAAATTCGATGAGAATCCATCAGAAGGATAAATATATAAAGCAATTTAAAAAACTTCAATTAAGCATGTTTTGGGGATGAATCAGATTTTTATTTCACAAAAACAAAGCTACATTGTCAAGTGAAAATGTTAATATATAACTGATTAATGACTGATTAGTTAGCACAGTTGTCTATGAAACCAGCAGTCATTTTTGTAGATGTTCACCCAAACACATTCGTGTTTTTTCATTACCCACAGAACCAATCTGTAGTTTGTGTGGTTTGCGTTGTGGTGCAATGAATTTCAGTTTAGAATGAGAATTCAGAGAACCAAGTTCAAATTCCATTTGAATTCATTGCATTCACTTAAATGCAAATACCCTTGGGAAAGGTCTTAATCCTTCTCTTCTTCCAGCTATGGGTTGTATAGCAATAGCAAGACAGATTGACAACCAGTACTGCAAAAAGAGGTGGCAACCTACTGTAGGATAATCTTCTGGCTAGTCAGTCATGGATTGAAAGAAACATAATCGCCCAAGTGTGTATTACATATGGCAATTAACTGACTGATTGATGCTGAGAAGAAGGTTTTGGGGGAGAGAATGTATAATCTGGCACAATGAGCAATTTAACACTCAGTCATGATGCTTCTTGATTTTATGCCATCAACAGTTTCTGTACAGTTTAGTCTATCCAGTTTTCACAAGGTTTCTATCAGCTTGTGGTAGAGTTTTAAAATAATTCCCAATGATGCACATACTGAAGTCATCTCCTCAGGCGGATATTCTTTATATACCATCTCCCTTCAGGACGTTGGCAATATTTTTCCTCTTAGTATCTCTCCCAAACCCTGTTCTGCCATCCATTTGATCAGGCTTATCAAGTAGATCTCATGCTACTTTCCCGTGTCTCTTTCTCTCTATCCGTTCTGTGAGTATTAAATTCTCTAGGCCCTCCTTCGTCATTGCATGTCTCAGGAACCTCCCTCTTTCTGATGTTAATGAGTTTTCTTGTTTGCATCCTCTCCAACACCTCATCGTTGCTCAGTCCATGGTGTCCTCAGCATCTTTCCGTAAAACCACATTTCTGCTGCCTCATGCTTCTCCTTCATCTTGGCTATAATGAGATTCATAATTCCAACATGTCTATACAGAGGATCCTTGGCTTATGACAGCATTCGGTTCCTATGATGCATTGTAACAGGTACACTTCAACTTGAAAATCATGCAGTTTATTGTGAATTAGTACTTATATTACTATTACATCAGCACATGTCAGAGAAATGTGCTAACATAATTAACGATGAAATGAATACTTGAGAGGGAAGACTAACAAAGTTATGTTTTTTCTTTTTTATTGAGAATTCACCAACTTATAGGTCCCTCCAGCTATGGATTAAATAGCAGGACAAATTGAGTTCTATAGCCTTGACTGACAACCTACTGTGGGTAAATCTGCCCAGTCAGTCATGTCTCTTTCAGGTCATGATTGCTTAAGCATGTATCACATTTTAACAAGTAAATGTTGATAAATGCTTTTATCTATTACAAAGAAATTCTGTACTTATTTTCTAAGCACAGTTTAGCAGTGGCACAAGGCTGAAAGTATGTAGCACCCAGTGAGGGTTGAAATCACAACTTGATTGTAACAATTCAAAGACAAGACAAGCTTGCTAACCATTACACAGTGTTGAGTTGCTCAAACAAGGGAACTCTATGTATAAACATATGTACATGTTTATCAACCAACAGGCAATGTTCCATGTTGATCGCTTTCCTTTTCTTCTAAGCACCATCAGGAGGAGGTTAGAATATGCTTGGGAGACTTAATAAAGGGCAATAGATTTCTGCCAACACAACACAAATGAAAGATTGCTGTGCATCTACCACTGTGATATAGTGCACAACCAGGAACTGATCCACAGTGCAAATGTCATATACATCAAAACAGGATTAACTGAGATTGTGTTGTAACCCTACACTGTTCTAAATCTGGTACTGTCATAACTTGAATACCTCCCATGTACAAGAAGAATAAGAGTTGTGGCTTTCTTTTGTAGCAGGAATTACGTTCAGCTTTTGTAAGATTCTAGCAAAATATTTGATCTTCAGTTTATTGGTATAACTGGATATATTTTTTGGAAAATAATAACCACATTGATCACAATTCATAACATATGCCTTGAGAAATTATATTGAATT
Organism: Ascarosepion bandense; assembly: GCA_037127315.1. Lineage (NCBI taxonomy): Eukaryota > Metazoa > Mollusca > Cephalopoda > Sepiida > Sepiidae > Ascarosepion > Ascarosepion bandense. The sequence continues at coordinate 821,712 of JBBBDQ010001786.1, read as the reverse complement.
ACATCTCATCAGTTAACATAAGAAATGTTTTTCATTTCCAATTCCTTAGGGGAAAACTAAATAAATTATCTTTACCTTAAATCAATATATAATTTAATTATCCAGTAATGGATTTTGGACGAAGATAAATGAAAATTTAGTCAGTGTAGAAGTAAAAAGTTAGATTAATAATTGGTTTTGAAGAGACTCATTATTCTTCCAGATTTTCTATCACTGGTTCTTGTTTTAGATAATTTGTAATTTTAAAATTGTTTTTTTATAAAGAAAAAATTACTTTATTCCTAAATCTGATCAATTTTATTTCTGAGAGAAAAAAGGAAATCATCCAAACAGATTATTATAAAAAAATCAATTTGCATTATTATTAATACTGTAAAAATAAAAGTTATGTTGTCTAAGAAAGAGGGGTGAATTTCTGTGTAATATAAATCATTCTATATGACAGTGAATTTCTTCACCTCTGAAGAGAAGAGTTGAAGTCACAGATGTGGTTCTACAAAAAATGTTGAGAATACAAAGGAGGAAGCATATAAGTAATGGGAAAGTTATAAGAAAAATAAAATCAAAATAATGTTTATACTTAAGTTATAGTGGGTTGCTTATCTATTCTTTTTCTGCTAGTAGTGGGAGTCCGTTCTAGTGAAGGGTAGTTTTATACTATTGCAGGTTAACGGAATTTGGTCTTGTTGTAGATAGCCCACTATAAGTCATAAAATGATTATAAAATCAAGAAAAGCAAATTGAGTTGAAAAATAACATTTTATATATATATTTTACACATATCAATTAATATTTTTACAACTGAAGTAATACTTGAAATATAGGTCCAACAGAGATTGAATGTTCATGGCAATAAAATGCTGAAAGAGAATTAATGCTTAGGAATGTGGGGAGCTCTATGAGTAAGGAATGTCTTTGATGTATTCGCTCCTTAGGTCAGTAAGTAGTTTTGAGGCAAGAAAGAAGGAAAGAGGTAAGGGAGGCGAGCGTAGTAAGCCACTTGACTTTCGGTCAAGGGAGATACTAATTACTCTCTTCTCCTTGAGTCAGTCTGCCTGTCGATGCTTTCTGTATCTGCTTTTTATATCTTTTTTTGGATCACAGCAGTTCATTTGGGATTTCACACTTGTATTTGGTTCTGGGCTTCCCATTGTCTGATAAAATCCACGTAGGCTTGCAAACTGGAAATTTAATATTTAACATCTGTACAAACCTGGATGAGCAACGACGACTTTTGGTCATGAGAGCGCACACATCTGGTCCATTGCTTTTGCTCCGTATCACCACAAAGTATCAGTTGAAAATACTGGGACATTAAATAAAGATAGAGGTCTCAGAGAAAATTTGACACTCATGAGATATAATGAAAGTAAGAGGGGACAGACAGAAATAGTGAGTAGTCTGCCAAAAAAGCTTGTGTAAATAATGTTAAAAAGAAAAAAGCGTCATAGTAAAAAAAGATATACATTGCTAAAAGCTATAAAAAGGTGAGAGGCTTGAAAAAGGCCATGATTGCCCAATCCTGAAATAACCCCATTTTCAGATGGCTGGTATTAATTTCAAGTGATTTTCAAAAGAGATTTCTCTAAAATTGAAGATTATTATTTTTGTCGAAAAAAAGTAGCTAAAATGTTATAAAAAAAAAAAAAAAAAAAAAATGAAAAATACAGATACAAGGATTTCTTTAAGATGCTGACTGGAATACCATCACCACCACTTGTATTGTTAGACAAGAGATGGGGTTATGTATACATCAATCAGTTGAGCCTTAGTTCTAGATGGAAAGTTGGGTATGGATACTCCTGACAAGTCAAATGTGGAGTTAGAGAACATACAAGCAAGACACTCAACCTTGTCTGTCTTCTTCAAACTTATTGAAGAAAGGAGAGATCTAGGGCTTGCTGCTGTTTAACATACCTTTGCAGAGTTGCCAATAGTCTTTGGAGCCAAACTTATGGATGTTATATGCTGCTTTATTCTATCAGCAAACAACAGTTTAGCATCATTTAGGATCTCCTTACATTCATTATGAGCAGAGACAAAAAGACACCTATTGTAGTCAGACATGCTGCTCCAACAAAGCTGGAAGAAGTTATTCCTGTGGGCAATGGTGGATGAGCAGGATGAAAACATTGACGTCAGCCTTCACCCAGAAAGAGACCTATAGAGTTGCAGTCCTCAACAGGATGACTAAATACTTCCAAAGGGCATTACAAAGAAAAGTGAGAAACAACTCCCAGTCCACTCTTTAATAGCAGTAAGATATTCTGCTGGTAAGGGGTTCCTTGCAGGAGGGGGAGTGAAAAGAGAGATTAACAAACCACAGAGAAGAGCTGCATGGCAATGCAACAGCCGGGGAAGTAAAGTAGAGATCTAAAAGGGAAGGAAGTGCATGGAAAAATCCACCACTTGCATGAGAGACTGAGAAGTTCAGGGTATGGATGCTAGCAAGATCAGTGAGAGAGTTTGTCGGCCACATGGCATTGTGGGCATTGAAATCACCAAACACAAATATATTAGCAAACAAGGTGAGAGGAAATGGCCTTGTCTATATTATTTGCAATACTGTCTAGCAAAGAAGAGTCAGGTAAGTGGTAGAGAAAAAAAAGATAGCTAAGTGAGTTTAGCAGAGGGATGGAAACATGTAAAAAATTATCTGGAGATTCAAGTGGAATCAACCTAGCCAGAGGAAGAAGTTTGTCAACAAACCCCCAGGCCATGCATGTGCACATTGGAGTCCTTTCTAAAGAAGGGAAGGCAACCAGGAATCAAGAAATCAGAAGTATGTATAATTTCAAAATTAAAATCGTTAGAAAGTTACATTTACACTTCAAATAACTGCTTCTGGGAAAGTTGATAGTAAGCAGTCAATAAAGTTTGTTAATTCAATCATAATTTTATTTGGGTGAATGGTATACAATGAGGGTTAAAATACCGTTGTGTATTTTTCTGATATTAAACATAAGGCTAATAATCTATCCCAATTTTGATTAAATGTTTAGCAAAAGGATTTCACTGAGAATAAAACTCAGCAGAAAGTATTGTCCATTCAGAATTATTAGTGTCATCCAGAAATTTATATTTCTCATCATTTCATCCCAAGTAAGGCAGAAGCACCACTAGTGTGCTGGGGGTTTCAGTGGAAAGAAAAAAAGAAGGATACTGACAAAAAGATAGGAACAGGATGGCAAGAAGATAGAAAATGACAATTGGCATTTTATTCAAATTTTTGATCAGAGTATCAAGTAAATGGAAGGGAGTTCCACAAGTGGAAAGTGCAGAAAAGAACCTGAGTAGAAGTAGCAGTTACATTTAACTATTTCATTTGTAAAAGGATGGGATCTACATACCAGTCTAGTAGAACTTAAATTCCCATGCCTGGGGCATCAGGTGGTAAAAACCTTGTCAAATCAGTTACCATGAAAATACTTGTAGAAAGTACAGATGGAAGCTACATGACATCAGTGAGAAAGTGACTGAAGTTTAGATGCCAAGTCAAGACCAATAATATTGCAGATCCTTCTTTTGATTTTGTTGGAAACCTCTAGATGAATAGTAGAAGCACCTGAACAGATATGGCAACAGTATTCAATACACAAGCAAATGTTAGATTTCTAAATGTGCAAGATGGATTCTGACAAGAGTAGAAATATCCTTAACAAGAGACAATGAATATTTATTATGTTTAATTATGAGCCATTCTAAACATCATATTTTGGCTTTAATTTTAGTTGAAAATGAAGACAAAATTTCTCCAACATTTACTATCTTAATAACCTCTCTGAAGCTGGCTCGTGTGAGCTGAAAGCTTAGAACCAACTTAATAAAAAATTATCCAAATGTTGGAGAATGTTTGTCTTCATATTTTGGCTTTAATTTTAGTTGAAAATGATGTTTACAATGGCTCATGATTAAACATAATAGACATTCATTGTCTCTTATATTGAACAGTATATGTTTAGAATATTATCTGCTGCCTTGATACATATATATATATATATATATACATACACAGTGTATGTCAAATAGAATAGATAGCCTCATCAGGTCTAGGGTCAAAAGTTCAACAAAAGAATAAACCTTCGAAAAATGCTGCCTGAGTGGAACTTCGTTTTACCAATGGAATATAGAGGGAATGAGAATGATTCAACTGTGTATGTGGCATAAGATGTTCTGTCTGTTATAGGACTGAACTGGTAGAACTAAGAAATATAGAGCATCTGCTAGGCTTGTGAGGTTTTATTTATAGGGCAAGGATAGTAAGGGTTTCTTGAAGGCAATTACAGGATACGAAAATAAACCATGATCAGATAGATTGAGGAACAAGTGCTATAAAGAACCATAATTACCCATGATCTGACGAGACATATCAGCTTCTTATTGTGTGAGAAACTAGATCCATTTTGAAACTTATTTCCAAGCCTAAACAACATGGCAAATTTTCTAATGCCATTAATATCTATCTCAAAACAGACTTAGAGTTATTGATTTTTGAAAGGATGGTCGTTTTTTTTTTTCCTTTTTATCAATCTGGACAATTAAAGCAGAGACCAGAAATGCTTTTGAGAAAAGGCAATGTGTTTGGAAAAGAAAGAGATAATCTAAACTGGGCTATTAATGAAAGACAACAGAGCAGAGCAGAGGTCAAGGAACTGTTAGACGTGTCTTTGCTTTCTTGCTTGAATGGCAAATAACAATGTTTTCAATGATTGACGGAGAGGCCTAAATCTTGACATGTATGCAAATGAATGCAAAAATCTTAAGAATGTGGGCGTTGTGAGTCAGAGGTTCAAATGCCAAGGAGAACTGAACCTTTTTAGTTTCCTACTGCAAAGTCACCAACATCATATTAAACTATTTGTTCTTTAACACATTGACTGCCAACCATTAAAAAAAAAAATTGTTTGCAGTTTTTATTATGATATTGAAGAGTTATCTTGTGCTTAAAATTTTCTGATACCTGATACATTTTCACATGTGGGTGTCAATGATTGATTTGTCTAATTGCATATCAATTCCTTAGGGGGCTTAGAATAAAAATATGGTACATGTTATTCTGCTTTTAGAATTGAATACCTAATAGATGATAGCTTTTGTGCATATACAAGTTTGTGTGGACATTACAAGAGGCAGTGATGTGTGTTGTGTTGTTTTTTTAAGTTATATTTTGGAACAGTTTGATTTAAGAAGTTGTAGGATATTATATAGATTAATATTATCAAGGTTTTTTCTTGTTGGTTGTTTGGTAACATTTGAAGTGGATTTGGATGAAGTCACAACAATTTGTTAGTATTTTTTTTTTTTTTTTTTAATCATTTCACCTCGGGCAAGGCATAAATGCTACTGGTGTGCCGGGGGGGTGCTACATGACTGAAAGAAAATTAATCAGAGGAGGGAGAAGAGGATTACAAACCAATTAGAAAGAAGCAATAGAAAGATGAAAATGCAGGTGTAATGACAGTTGCAAGGAGGGAGAGAAAGGGAAGGATATATGGGGTGGGGGAAGGGCTAGAGTCAAGTGGTTAGTAGATGAGTATTGACATTGCATTTAAATTTCTGGAGGTTGTAGGCGTCAGGAAAGCAAGAATATAGGAGCGAGTTCCACAGGTGGGAAGTGCGAGAGAAGAAGCTGCAGGAGTAGAATTGTGAATGGGTGGGACCCAGTTGCCATTCTGGTTGCACGCGTAAACACCTGTTGTGGAGGCACCAGTAACTTAAGTTCGTCTGAGCAGAAGCCCTGAAAGTACTTATAGAACAGACAAAGGAAGGCCACATTTTGTCGGTGAGGAAGTGGCTGTAGTCGAGCCACCAAGTCAGCACCTATCACATTATAACTCTCCTTTGGAGCCTGTCAAGAACACTGAGGTGAGCAGCAGGGGGCGCCTGACCATAAATGGCAGCAGTACTCTATGCAGGGTCGAATGGTAGACTTGTATATATGCAGGATGGATTCAGGCGGAAAGAACATCCTGGATCGACACAGTGACCCAACCTTCTTAGCAGTGGATTTAGCTATGGATTTGATGTAGCGTTTCCACTTGAGATCAGAAGAGTGGGTAAGGCCGAGGAGGCGCAGTGTATTGCATTCAAGAAGAATTGCTTGGTCCATGCTTATGTGAGGCAGGAGAGGTTGCTTGTGATGGTTGACAGACAACAGCTTGGATCTTGGACGCATTGAAGTTGACAAGCCACTTCTTGCCCCAATTCACCACAGAGTGTAGATCCCATTCAAGGTCAGCAGCGAGATTATGTCTGTCTGCCATGCCAGGTTTCTTACTTGTGCGGGAGTATATTGTGTGTCCTCTATGTAGATGCCTACTTGGGACTTGATCTCATCTGGGAGGTCGTTGATGAAAATAAGGAAGAGCGTTGGGCCCAGGATAGAGCCCTGGGGGACACCGGCATTTGTGCTGTAGGATGAAGAGGCGTGCCCATTCAATACGACCTTCATTTTGCAGCTGCTTAAAAAGGACTGGATTAGGTCAAGCAGGTGTCCGGTAATGCCGTAACCCTGTAGCTTGCAAAAGAAGGCCAGAGTGCCAGACCCTGTCAAAAGCCTTGGAGATGTCCAGAGCAACTGCACGAGCCTCACCTAACTTATCGAGGGTCCGGAGCCTGTACTCCGTAAAGGTTGTTAGCATATTGGCAGTGGACCTTGCAAAGCGGATGCCATATTGCTTGTCAGAGAAGAGTTTATGGGCAGTAAGATGTTGAACTATTTCAGCATTGATTATGGCCTCGAAAACTCTCCCGAATATCAGTAGAAGACTGATAGGGCGATAGTTGGATTGGTCCGAGGGTTCACTATAATTCTTAAAAACAGGAACAACTGAAGAGAACTTCTAGCATGCAGAAAAACAGGAAGCAGAAAGGCAGTAGTTAAACAGTTTAGAGAGGACAGGGGAGAGTTCAGGGCACACCTATTAAGGACTATCACCAGGATTCCTGTCGCCACTGCTCACCTTATGGGGGTCAAGTTTTGAAATTACTTGGGATACTACCTTTGGGATAATATGTACATTGTGCAGTTTGGCCTCAGTTCTAATAGGGAAGTTGGGTGAGCATACTCCAGATGAGTCAAACGTGGAGTTGGATGAGAATCTGCAGGCAAAGCACTCAGCTTTGTCCGCAGATGATGTGAGAACCTTCAAATTCATGGATTAAAGGAGGTATAGAGGATTTGCAGTTGTTAAGCACCCGTTTGCATATCCGCCAGTAGTCCTTGGAGCCGAACTTGCGGTCAGCTATGCGCTGTCGCATTCTCTCAGCGAACAACCATTTGGCATTTTTTTTTATAGAAAATGAATTGCTGGCATTTTTAATATAAAAATATTTTTATACTTTCATAGTTTTTTTTTTTCATTTAGGCAGGGGTCTATGTGATATCACCCTGGATTGGGGTTGACCTAAGAATCACAGCAATTAAAAAATGTGGTTCCATACTCCTCAAAATCTCCCATTTATAGGCCTTGCTGACTTATAGTTTTTACTATGACAAACTATAAACAATGTGTTTATTTACATGATACTTTTATATTTGTCTATTTCCGAGACAAGATATTGTAATTATTATAATTATTATGTTCTAATTATTTTATGATATTGTAATTATTATACTGTTCAGACTGTTTTTGTTATCTTTATTGCCACATTATATGCTGCATTCTTCTTCAGGTGATTGGAATTTTGAATGGAATAATGTTGTTCACTTGGATAGATTGTTCTCATTTCTTGAACCATGCCACTTACAGATGTTTTAGTTATCTCTCTTTAACTCAACTCTAAATTTTTTGTTTGCCACTGCCTTAGCCAGGTATTGAACTTAACTCTTTGGGTCAAGTCAATGGATCTAAATATTTTTATCCACTGCGCTATGTGTTCTCAAGACATGACTTATGGAACAAGAACAGTTTAACCCAGTGATTGAAATAAATGATTCAGTTCAAAATTCCAATCACCTGAAGAAGATTGGAGCATACAATGGCTGAAACATTGTGAATATGGCAATAAAGATGAGGACAACAGTCTAAGCAATGTAAATAATGATACGTTTAGTGCAAAAAAATGTTGAGACTTCAGTTGAATCAACTCCTAGAATTTTTTTGTTTGTTATTATAAAGTTGCCTTTGAAGTACTGACAATCACTTTATTATAAAGTTGCCTTTGAAGTACTGACAATCACTTTATTATAAAGTTGCCTTTGAAGTACTGACAATCACTTTATTATAAAGTTGCCTTTGAAGTACTGACAATCACTTTATTATAAAGTTGCCTTTGAAGTACTGACAATCACTTTATTATAAAGTTGCCTTTGAAGTACTGACAATCACTTTATTATAAAGTTGCCTTTGAAGTACTGACAATCACTTTATTATAAAGTTGCCTTTGAAGTACTGACAATCACTTTATTATAAAGTTGCCTTTGAAGTACTGACAATCACTTTATTATAAAGTTGCCTTTGAAGTACTGACAATCACTTTATTATAAAGTTGCCTTTGAAGTACTGACAATCACTAAGTATATAAATTTAAACTTAGTAAGCTAAGTATAAATTGCATTGTGGTCTAATAGACATCAGCTTTGAATGAGAAACTTGAGTTGAGTTTGAATTTACTTCATTCACTTACACACAAATAGCTGGAGGGAGAAGAAATGGTTTGAAATTTTTCCTGAGTATATGAGTTGAATAGCATAACAGATTTGGTTCTGTAGCCTTGGTTGCCAACTGGTCTACCACACGTAGTAATGGCAATTTACTACTGAAAAATCTTTTGCCTAGTCAGTCATGTTTTGAAAGAGACATGATTGCCCAAGTGTGTATCCCGTATGACAACTGACTGAAGTATAAAAAAAGTTACAAACCCTGTTTTCGTAGAAAATATTAATCCAATTTTTGATCCATTTTTTTTTTAATTCAGTGAGAAAAGAAATGATATAATTGTAATTCCTAAATGATTTTGTCATTTTGGTTCATTACAAAGAACCAATGTGTAGTGTTCACCTTCTTGCAATAGACACATTTGAATGTTTTGGCCCCAAAAAATTCAAGCTTCTAATTTAACTCATCATGAAAAAAAATATTCAATTTAAAGTGCTGGCATTATTTACATTGCTTGAACTGATGTCCTCATCTTTATTACGACATTCATTGTTACAGCTGCTGTACTTGGGATTTTGAATGAAACTATTTTGATCTTTGGTGGATATCATTCTTGTTCCATGCCACTTATGGATGTCATGCAGTTATCTATCTTTAAATCAACTCTAAGTCATTTGTTCATCAATGCTGTTGCCAGGTATTGAATTCGCAACTCTTTGGGTCATGTCACTGGACCATATATTTTTTGAGCATATAATGGCTGAAACATTGTGAATATAGCAATTAAGATTAGGATAACAGTCTAAATAATGTAAATACTACCTCATCTTAGAAGTATAGACAAATAACCTTCTTGCTTCCAATATTTTGAATTATGAATATATTATAAATTTAAATTCTATATAAATATGTTATAACATCACTAGAAAATATGTATTTTGTTTCAACACTTCTTGTGTAGTGTCAAGTGAGTTTGCTGATTGTAAGATGACGAAAGGTTTGAAACTAACCAAACCTCCTCAAGAAAGGAGACATTGTTACATAGTAGTTACTTAATTTTGAGGCAGTTTGTTTAGTTTTTGAACCTTTTAAATCTCTTCATCTTGCAGTCAACACCATCACTTGACAAGACACAAGAAGTGTTAAAACAAAATACATACTTTCTAGTGATGTTATATTTGAATATTTATTTAAAATTTATAACAGAAGTATTTGCTCTGCTCTGTATTGAGCACTCTTAAAAATAGTTTTTTTTTTGTGGGGATATCAGAATTTTATTCGATCCATACCAACCCTCTGTGTGTGTGTGTATATATATATATATATATATATATATATATATATATATAAAAAGCATATTTTGTTAAATAATTTTTGCATTGTGGTTATTTTCTCAAATAAGTTGTTTCCTTCTTTGTTGATTAAAATTGGCCAGAAAGGTGCTGTAGTACTTTTGATTTATTGATAAAGTACATACTGTGGCTGTCCCAACTGAGCAAAGTTGACTTGAGCTTTCTTATCATTACTTATAATTTAGTCCTGAACTAGAAAAAGAAAACATGTGCCCAAGAGATGTTACAAAAAACTAAAAATATATAGAAAGAGAATAGATGGTCTGTAGTAGGAAGTCAAGCTTTTGTGGCTTCTTTGTTTATATGTGAGTATGTACGCATCTACAATACACCAAATAATAGATTGGTGGGGAGGAAAGCTAAGTGGAACTTCCTCTTTATCAATGGTATATGAAGGGAATGAGGATGATTTGTCCCTAAATGGCATATGTGTCCTAGTGAATGTTTGAACTGTTAGCAGTAAGGAATGTAGCTCGTTTTACAAATTTCCTATGGAAATATCAATGGGGCAGTATTGCTCCTTTTTGGTCTCATTTGACCCTTGTAAAGATAAAGGAATGAGGTACTTTTTGGAATGGTACAAGGACTCAACCATTTTTCCTCTATCTTTAACAATGAGTTGTATATATGAGTGCCACTTGATGTCTGATGGGAACTTGAATCCCACTAGAACTTCAAGGCAAGGAACCTGATTTAGAGTATAACTATCATGGCTAAATTAAATTTTTAGTGTTCAGTGATAAGGAGATGCTACTTGCTTGGTTTTGGAAGTATGGAAATTTACAAGCCAGTCTCTCTACTGCATTGTGCTTAGTGCGAGGTCAGAGGAGAGATCAGGCTCTTGTTATCTGCATATATATCTTCTGCTCATATTTAATGCTTTGAGAAGAAGAGAACTGGGCTGTTATGCAATACAAGTTGGCTCATGTCTACAAAATAACAGAAAATTATTTATATTGATATGCCATCTAAAATTATGGAAATTGAATGTCTTACATTAAGGCATAAGAGAAAAAAAAGAAGCAAAATAATCCACGTGAGCAAGCATGCAAATATTACACAACACACATTTGTAGTGGGTTCAGATCATCTCAGTTGTGTTTCTCTTCTCAGACAGAGTGCAGCACTGTTGTATCTGTCCAAGGACAGATACTCAATTGAGAAAGATGTGCCCAGTAAGAGGTGCCCAGTCCCGGGAGGCAGTGTCTAGAGGCTGAGTTCCCACCCCCCATTGCACAAGAAAAGTGGTAACCACTAGTCACCACAAGCTGTCATGGGGACTGGGCAATTTTTGGCCCTTGCCCATTCACATGCATTTAGGCTATCCACATTAAACGTGTCATGTCCACATCTTTGTGGTGGGGATGAGGTAAATAACTACACACATACACACAATTTCATAACGGTTTTATTATAATAGATATATATATATATATATATATATAGATATTTCTTTACAACTCAATTATTGCCCAAAAAAATAAAATGAGGGACTGTTAAAGAGCAGACATGCAGCAAGAGCTTTCATAACTGGTAGAGTAGAAAATGAATTGAGCTAAAACTGCCTCACGTCTGTCTGTCTGTCTGTCTATGTCTGCCTGCCTCATGTCTGTCTGTGCCTGCCTGCCTGCCTGCCTCACGTCTGTCTGAAATGTACTAACATCCAATGGACTGACCATGTAATTAAGAAGTTTGGGAGAAAATAAAACAGCACATACTTGAAATCAGAAAAGATAATTGGAATTTCTAAGGTGCATAATGTGGAAAAATGTTCGGAAAACTTGCAGGAGGTCAGAGGGAGAGAGGAAAGCTGTGTGTAATCTACTTACGTCAATGATTTGTTGAACAGGAATTAATAAATAGCAAAAACAAAAAAAAAACAAAAACAGACCTCACCAAGGGCTACAAAGAACAAGTTGTGGAGAGCTATTATCAGCAATGTTCTGAAGGGACAAAGCATGTAGAGGAATGCTCTGAGAATATTATTCAGTAAATCCTTAAGATAAAGCCAAAAGTCGGTAGGACTGTACGTTCATAAATTCAAATGCTTTTTGCAAACTTGTTTTTTTACAAATTGAAATTATAAGTATGATACAGAAAATATGAAAAATTTTTTTTTTAACTAAGTTTTAATTAACATTTGCCAAATACAAAAAAGAAAAAAAAATTACAGTCCAATAGAGTTTAGTTTTGTGTTTTCAGTTTCGAGTTCTTTCTTTGACGTTAAATTGCTGGCCTATAATTAAAGATGTGGGAAAACTATTTCCCTTCAGCAATGCTGCATATTCAAAAGTGTCGAAATCTTAACTGATGGAATAAAACCTGTTTACAAAGAGATGAAGTAACTGTCCTCATTTATTGGCAAAGATTTCCTTGTTTTTCCGAGACAGAAATAGAACCATACTGCTCTTGTCTCGTCATTAGTAACCTTTTTAGCCGTACATTTTTTAGCTGTAGTTCATGCCATTCTATCTTTCCAAGCTTCCACCTTGAAACCATAAAAGTTCATTGCTGGAGAATAGAATTCCCTCAGGCTAAGAACAACTGCTTGAGGCTGATGGATTAATACAAGTATGATTTTAACTTCAATTACCTTCTAGAAATTATCAGTTAAATTTGTATCTGATCAATTTTTCGAGAAGCCAAATGTAAATTGACTCAAATTACTTGTAGAAGGCACCAAAATTATTTTCATTTATAACAGAAATTCCATGGTAATGAAACCTCATAAAAATAAAGAAAAAAAAATAAGGTCATCAATTATGAAATGAACTTTTTAAAAAAAAAAAAAAAAAAAAAAAAAAAAAAGAAAATGCTGACTTTAGAAATGCTAAAAGCTATATCAAAATGTTATTTATATAAGAATCCATTAGTACATGAGTAACTGGTACAAGAAGTCTTTCTGGTAATTATTCGTATTTCTACTGGAGATTCAGTTGTGATATTTGAACCCCTTTAAAACGGGAAAATGCAGTAACAATATTTAACATTAAAAAAAAAAAAATCAAGATTTTTTTCTATTCATAGAATATTAGTTATTTGCATTTTTTTTTAACAATTTCAATTTCATCTTTTTCTAGACATAAAGAAGTACATATATGAAAAGGTGGGCACTTTCATAACATCCCAAGCAATTTGATTTGTGATAGATACAGTTACAAAACCAAATGAAAGTTACCAAAATCGAACTTGCTGGAATTTTGGAGTCTAAAACACTTAACAAGTCACAATTTTTCAGAGACCATTTTCAGCCGATGCTGCTTGCATGATGGTTGTAGAATGCACAAGTGATTAAAACTGCAATAAATAACAGCATAAAATAAAGGAAAAACTAGTCAAATATTTAGTGTAAATGTAATTCTGAACAATAAGTCACATAAGCTTCTACTATCTATATGATAAAATGTAGTTTTAAGGTATATCATATTTATAGGGTGAAAGTGTTCAATATCTGTGATAGAGTGTGTGCATGTAAGGATCAGCCTTCACACTGTTGTCAACACCAGATAGCAACAGCCTGTTTCATGCTTGAATGCAATCTCCAGGTCTGCAACAGACTCTTGGCCTTGACAATCAGCGTCTATACTTCATATATACATCCCTCCAACAATGGAGTAGATAGATCTATCGCCCGGTTCACACTCCACGTCTATTGAACAGGTGAAGAGGCTCATCTCTTGTTCCCTGTTTAGGATGTGGTTTCTGGCTTTCTCTTTTCCAATCTTCTCACTTTTTTTTTTTTTTATCAATTGGAGTAGATAGATCTATCGCCCGGTTCACACTCCACCCACGTCTATTGAACAGGTGAAGCGGCTCATCCCTTGTTCCCTGTTTAGGATGTGGTTTCCGGCTTTCTCTTTTCCAATCTTTTCACTATTACGTAGCCCCCTGCACATCAGTGGCGTTACCGCCTTGCTCGGGGTGATAAGATTTAAAAAAAAAATACATTAATTTGTATATTTTTCCAACACTTCATAACTTATATATATATATATATATATATATATATGTTTCTATATCTAAATGTGTGTGTGTGTGGCAGTAAGAGTCACCACTGCTATTGTATGAACGGCCAGTCATGTGTGGTACAAAGCCATTCACAACATAACCGACAATCCCCATAACTTAAGATTTTGTCAGAATCATCATAAGAGTTGCCAGAATGATTAGAAGGTTAAGAGAAAGTGGATTTGTGGAAGAATAAAAGCATACCTTTTCTATGTTGAAATTTATTAATAGAAAAGAATAACATGAATTGGTAGAAGTTGAACGTACAATGATAAACAGTAACAAAAATGTAAGGGTATCAGGAGTTCGTAGGAATAACTTGTGTGTATGTATGAGCGTTATCGTTGGGTAGGAATGTCTTTGAAATATTGGCTCAATCTTAAAGGGTTCCGTTCGGTTATCAAAGGCAGATGGGTGAACGAAGAAAAGGAAGGCGATGAGAGGTAACAATAATGACCGCTTGACGTTTGTCAAGGGAGGTATTAATTACGCTCGTCATCTCTCTGGCGACAGGCAAACTTGGTCCGTCTTTTATTTCATTTGTGGGGCTCAAAAAGGTCATTTGGGAATTGACTAACGGGTGTGATTCTGGCCTTTCCATTAGACAATGAACAAACTTCGCGTCGGCTCGCGAAGAGGTCTGTGAAAGAATTTGTTTCTGATAATTGAAGATTATGTGAATTATTTTTTAGATGTTTCCAAGTTTTCTAATGGTCGAAGACATTTTGCACTAAGGTGTGAAATATCACGAGTTTTGTTTGGAATTCACTTTTGCGTGTATGCTAAGCAAAGTCTGTAAATTCGAGTCTTTAATTTTTAACAAAATCAATGAATCAGTGCCTAGCATTTGGGTTTTAAATCTAGATATTGTTTTGTTCAATACATATAATACACCATGCAAGAAAGTAAAGCTGTTCAGACAAGAGATTTTTGAATGTGAAAGAATAAGAGAAAGAGAAACATTAAGGACTGAGAACAATAGAAAATAATATAGACAGTAGAACAGTGGATAACGACTGACATTGCATTAAAACATGAAGCCAGAGAATAGTTCCACGAACGAAGATGTAAGCTGTTAGCAAACAGCTTACAGTTACATTTAGCCAATTCAACTGGTAATAAATGGGACCTTGCCATCAATTTATTACTACATTTAAATTCATAAAGTCTAGCCAACGTAGTGAAAAGTTCATCGGAATAATTACCATAAGTTTTTTTGTTTTTTTTATAGAAAAAAGGCACAGGAAAGAAAGCTACATTACGGCGATGGGAAATTGGCTGAGACTGAGACACTAGGTCAGGTCTCCTTTTATTTCGGCTGGTTCAGCCTTTTATTGTCCCATTCCATTAATGTTTTACCCCCAGTCCCACTCCGTTAGCGAGTGTGCTTCTTGATTTTGCCGTTTGGCGGAATACAGCGGCCACTCTTTTTTTCTGGGATGGACGGGTCTTATTAACAGTGTTTATTATTTTAGTTCAAAATTTGTTGTATTTTCAGTTTGTTTTTTGGGTTCACCCCCATCCCATCATTTCATTCTTTATTAAATCTTTTAAATTATGTATTATATTGTATATAAACACATTTTTATCCCCAGTTTTTAGGTGCCCTTTGTAAATATGTGGTATTATGGTGTATGAAGGCTTGGGAGATGATGGATGAGTTCTTGTGGTGATTGAGCAAATTGTAATGAGTGAATGGGTCGTGATAGTGTTTAGCTAGATATAGGATAGTTTAGCGAGAACCAACTTATACTCCTCCCCTTTTTCGGTCATGTGCCACAATTTTGTATATTTATACAAAATAAATATTGAGACACTAGGTCAGAATCAATAATATTTTTGGATTTTATCAAGAATCTCTGAATATGCAGCAGAAGCATCAGATCTCATCTGAGAGCAAGGATACATGGTAAACTTGAATTTTAGAACAGACAGTTTGCTTAAGGGAATGCTTTAAAAAGTCATGGATCATTTTCGAAATTCATCACTTGGCATTCAATGAAAGGTAACAGAGGTTTTATGTGTTGTGTCTTTTCAGTGGGTACACGATCATGGCTCTCCTCAAATTTCTGTGCCTTGTAGGATTTGATTTTTTCTCATCTTTGAATGGATTGCAGAGCAAAGACAAACTAGCAAGACATGTCACTCGTGCTTTCCCCCCTGCCCTCAATTTGGTTTTCCTTTGACACACTCGTGCTTTCCCCCCAGCCCTCAATTTGGTTTTCCTTTGACAATCTGTTTTTTGAATGACTATTAAATTCTCTAGATCTTTTATTAGGTGTCTCAAATTTCAACGGTCTCCTGATTTTAAGTTCACATTTTCTTCAAGCTTACCAGTTAAATCCATATTCAATTCATGCAAGGCCAGCGTCTACTATCCAAGAACACCAAGAGATATGAGTGTATGGGGCGGGCACTGACTGGGGTCCCCGAAAAAGTATTTTGTGAGCTTTATCTTAATATTTGTTTATTTTTTCTCCTATTTATGTTACTAATGAAACTAAGCAAAACAGGATATAAAATGAAGAAGAAATGTTCTGATTTTGAAATCTTTTTTCCGTCCAAATTCGTGAATTTGTTTGGATAACGCTAAGTGTATAACAAAGAAAAAAAAGCACTAAAAATTCACTATTTTTTTTAACCATACGATTGAATGTTTTAAAATTAATTCCTTATTTTAAAAAAAAAAAAGTTGATGTAAAAAAATTGCCGCAAAACATTGATTTATTTAAAATGTAATGTTCTGTTATGACATGTCTATTTTTCTATTTAGATGCATTTATTTTAAATATTCTAGTTGAATTGTTCTGTTACATAGCGTCGAATTCATAATTATTATTATATATAATTAAGTTACAGTATGAAAGAATGTGCGTTGTGGTGCAGTGGATATCGACTCGGAACGAGAAATCGGGGAGCCGAGTTCGAATTCATTGCATTCACTTATGGGAAAATACCCTTGGGAAAGGTATTAATCCGTTTATTCCTTCCAGTTATGGGTTAAATAACAGGACAGATTGGGTTCTATAGCCTTGGTCGGCAACCAGTCTACCGCAGAAAGCAATGGCAACCTACTGCGGGATAATCTTTTGCCCAGTCAGTCGAGACATGATCACCCAAGCGTGTTTCACGTATGGCACTTAACTGACTGACCTCATGAAAATTGAAATTTTTCCCAATTTTCCCGTACCATAGATTTGGTGAGGGACTGGGAGAAGCCAGCTCGACCTGCGCAGGAAGAATACCACCAGAAATACAAGTATTTTCATTAAGTTACCGGTAAGTTGTGAAGTGGATACCAGCTCGGAACAAGAAATCGGAGAGCCGAGTTCGAATTCGACTTGAATTCGTCGTATTCAATTACACGCAAATACCCGTAAGAAAGGTATGAATCTGTCGATTTTCCCTTCAGCTATGGGTTAAATAAGATAGATTGGGTTCTATAGTTTTGGTTGGCAACCAATCTACCGCTGAATGTAATGAATGGCTGCATTTTTATGTTCATCGTTTCATGGAGTTGATCCTAATCTTTATAAGCGTAGGGAAAATAGAACTAAAATAGGTGAAATAACGTTCAAATCAATGCTACGAGTTTATTTTATTTTAAACTGATCAATTGGATATGTTTCGCGAGTGGGCGGGAGTCGAGAAAAATTACTTAGATCAATTAATACATAAGAGTGACAAAGAACGATATAGAAAAAGAAGTGCATGCATGTGTCTGGATACAAATTACTCTTGTTGGGAGTATTAAACACCTAATTGCTTTTGCCCTCCAGGGAATTCTAAGCTAGAGAAAGAATCTTGAAATTTGTGAGTCTATTTCTGACCCATAAAATACATGTGCGAACCAGAATTTCAATTTTCAAAGATAAATATTCATCACTTTTGGGAACTTGAAAAGATATTTCAAGACTTTAACCAAAAATGTATCTATTACTGTACTACAGGATTTTGAAGAAAAAAACCGCTCAAAACTAAAAGAAATCAATAGCATTTATTTTTATAAGCAATTTTAAAAAGTTACTTGGACTTGGTCAAATTTTATGACTGGAGTCAAATTACACGCAAGACGTTGCCTGATGGTAAGAATGCACGTGTGTGTGTATTATATATATATATATATATATATATATAAAACGACTATGACAACCAAAAGAATACGACCAGTCAATCGTTTGGTGGCGTGGGATGAAAAGGGAAAGGATCAAATTGAGGTCATAAAGCAAAGGACCTCTTTTGTCAGTTGCTTGATTCATTAAACTTTAACTTAAGAATCAGTTTTGTTTGGAAAAGTAAAAACTTTTGTACAAGATAAATTCTTATGTATGAAATGTTGTGTAGTCGCATCGAGCGAGAGAAAGAAACAAAAAAAAACGTACACACATTTGTATTTCATCAGAATGGAAACTTGTCATTGAAAACCTAAATTTGTAATTAGGCCTATCAAAGAAAATGCATTTTGAAAGAATAAAATAAAATTATATATTCTAAATGCTTTTTTTCTTTTAGTACAAATTACATCTTGGAGTATTTGCAAAAAACAGTTTAATTGTCGCAGTCCGTTCCGAGTCAAATACTGTTTGACATAAAACGAACTTAATTTACTGAACGTGTTTAAATATCCTTTCAAGTTCACCAACTCCCCAGCAAGGACAGTTACTGAGATTAATTTTAGGAAAGTGTATAAAATAGCGTTAGTGTGCTTGGAAAGAGAGGATATTAATCAACGCCCACTACAGGTATTAGGATTGTAGAAGTAGGGTGCGTGTTCTTCGCTGGGATCATTAGTGTGATCAGATTACCACTGCGTATTCTTTTTAGACGTCAGTGTAGCAGTGATTCTTCCATTTTAATGTTTATTAAACGGAACTCTCTACAATTTAGGATTTTATTCGTTGTGGTGATATCGACCGAACAAAAGCGAGAAACCGGATGTTGGCTCTATCACAACAAAAAGGCAAATAAATAAAACTCATCGTGCGCATCCGAGTTTGCGCAGATGTTCCGGTTGAAAAATAAGAATTAATCAAATATCAAATAAATTTCCATTTCACGAGCCTACGCGAATTTTATTTACCAGCCAATGAGAAGCCCGGAATCAAATACAAGCGTGAAATTCAAAATGAGCTTTTGATCCAAAAAAGCGGAGACAAAAAGCATCATCAGACAGAAGGACTCACAGGCTAGACCTACCAGTGTCTCCCCTTGACTAAATCGAGCGGCTACTATGCTGACCTCTTTCCTTCTCCGTCTCAAAAGCACTTATTGACCTTAGGAGTGACCTCTTCAAAGACATTCCTCACAAACCAGCTTACTGACCTTAGAAGTAGCAACTTCAAAATGAACATTTCTCCACATTATTATCTCTTTCAGCATTATTAATTTTCCATGAACATTCTAACCTCCGTTGGACCTTGATTTCAAGTATTGCTTTAATTGTAAAACATTAATTGACGTGTGTGTGTATATATTTATAAATTTTATTTTATACTCAAATTGCCTTTCTTGATTTTATAATCATTTTAGGAATTATAGTGGGTTATCTTCCACAAGGCCAAATTCCGTTAACCTGCAACGGTATACAATTACCCTTCACTAGAACGGAATCCTAATACAACTAGAACAAGAATAAATAAAATAAGAGATACCTGCTATATCGTAATCATCAGAAGGTTGGAGATTGGAATGTGTAGAAGAATAAAAGTATACCTTTTGCATGTTTGAATAAAAATTCATTGATAGAAAAGAATAACATGAATTGGTAGAAGTTAATATTTAGCGAGAACAGTATCAAGAGTTCGTAGTAGTCCTTGCAAGAGTGAGTTTATGTGTACATAAGCAGGAACGTATTTATATATGTAAGAACGTTTATTTTGAGGTAGGATTGGCTTTGAAGTTATCACTCATAGTGAAAAGGAAGGAGATGAGAAGAGAGAGATAATAATGATAATAACGGTCACTTGACTTTTGTCGAGTGATGTGTTAATTACATTCGTCTTTTCTCTCTGGCGGCAGTCGTCTTGTCCCATCTTTGATATCGTTTTCTGGGGCTCCAGAAAGTCATTTAAGAATTCACTCTCGGATGTGGTTCTGTCATTTTTATTTTGTTTATATATTTTCCCTAGTTTTCTACTGGCCAAAAAACATTTCGCAGTTTTGTGTGTGCTAAGCAAAGGTTTTTTTTTTTAAATTCGAGTAAATTTGTTCATTTCAAACAAAATCAATGAGTCAGTGCTTAGCATTTGAATTTTAAAATCTAGAACTTTTTGTTTTGTTCACTACAGTATATCCATGATAAAACAACTTAGCAACATGGGGGAGGGGAAAAGACAAAATAACACAGAAAATTTATTTATATACACATTTTCTACCTTCCGCGAATAGAGATTAAAAACAAGTTGCAGATTTGAATCAACCAAAACAAATATGCGAGAAGATTTTTTTTTTAATATAAAACTGATTTGCATTTTTACAACTATTTTCCCCCGCGTGTGCGACTGTTAATAAAAAGAAAGAGAGGCAAGTGAGAAAAGTGTCACATTGCTTGGTGAATGAGTAAGTGAATATCTGAAGCTGTTGCTATAGCAAATTGTTGTCGGTTGCCTGTGTCTTCTTCCTGGTTTTGTCTGTTTAGAAACTTTGTTTAAATACTCTTAAAAAGGAATCACGAAGCATGTTATTTTATTGTCAGCGGAAACGTGACTAGTTGGTTGAAAAATATTCAATATTTATTTCCAAAGGGTTAAAATATTGACCGGAAGAATGCATGAATTTTTCGACTCAGAAACCATTTTTTCCTTATTTGATATTTGACTGTCTTAGTACTTATTTCCGTTTTCGCTCTACAAGCACACAGCGAAAGCAGTAAGCAAAGCTAGATCGGAGGAGGAGGTCAGCTGTTTATGTTGTAGGGACCTCGGTGATGCTCGGTAAATTGGCCTTGTGCTAAACATGTTACTAGAACTGGATACTATATATTTGCGAGAAGAAAAAAAATGTTCATTTAGAAAAATGCATGCAGCTTTGTAGTTAAAATTGTTCAAAGAGAAATGTAGGTATTTGAAATGTCCACTGAAGTTTAGAGTTCATGGGTTTGATAGGAGTAAATAGCTAAGTGTCATGGGGCCGTATACTGCTAATAGTAAAATGTAAAGTCTTATGTTCCTTTGTATGTAGTAATCGAATTGTGATTAGGTCGGCGACAGCGTGAGAGAGAAGGTAAAACAAAGAAATTGTACTTAACGCGTCCTCTTGTTCTCTTTTGGCGGGCGTGGAGTGAAAATGAAAGAAAGAAAAATTGGAAAAAGAGGTCTAATGAACCTGTGACGCGACCATACGTCCGGGTGACATGGAGTTAAATTTCTTTTGTTACATTGCCATGAGGTTCGTCAGCTAACCGCTCCCATGTCGGACTGGACTGTCTTGACCGGTCACAGAATGTCCTTAAGTAGTTAGATCTAGTCATGTGAGCGGCTCCAGAGAGCCATTTCGCTTTTAGGTGTAAGAAACAAATATGACGTCAGTCAAACGTTTTGTTTGTTTGAGTTCTTTATTTGCTATCCAATTAGTGTGAAAAGTAAAATTTTGGATCCTAACTTGTGAAATTTGCTTTGATCTGGATTTTTCCAGTTTGAATCTACTTTTGTGGGTGTGCAATTTTACTTTGTGTGATTTAGTTCGTTGATGGATGATATAGGATTTGTGCACATATATAACATATCATCAGCATAGATTAGGGTACCGGTACCGTCACTAATTTTCGATAACTATTAAATTGAATTTTTAAGAATGACACAAGTTTTCGAGAAAACTTCGATTTTTCGGTCGGTTTTGAGTGATCGACACATTTGTAAAAAGTCAATTCTCGGTTTTAAAGATTTTGCAAAAATACAATATATATTTGACACATTACTTTTGGAAAATTAGCAAATTCAATGTTAAATTAATCTGATTTTCACATTATTTATAGCATGAGATTTAGAATAAAACAATTTTTTAAACACAGTTTAGCTTTGACCCTTCTTTTGTCTGAAATGTCATGACAGCTTGACAGATGCGAGATAAGGTGTGGCGATCACAAATGATAATTTTACAATTATTTTTTTTTCTTGTAAGGGGGAAAAAACCGTGAAACATGACCTTTTAATTTGCATATATAAAAGACCATACATCCATAATAAAAAAAATAAATTAAAAATACGATGGCTAGATGATTTGTATTAAACTTTTCAATTTTAAATATAGTCTTCACTTTATAATCTACTAACCCAAGTCTATAAATTTTAAATATTCTAAAATATTTGAAACTTTGTAGATGAAAAAGAAATTTTTTTTTCAGACTATGTTTTTAATTTATATTATTTATTAAAGCAATTAAAAAGATTATCTAATTAAATAATTAGATTATTTTGTATTTTTTATTTTACCGAAAATCTTCGGATAGTAAAAAATTATGACTTACATTTCTCAATAAGTCGTGGATTTAACTAATAAAAACCAATTTTGCCTATAGAATTTAATTTCTAGAAATTTCATGAATGTACGTGAGAGGGTGTTAGATTTTGAAAGAGAAAATATTTTTACCAAGACTTTTAAAAATTATGATTTCATAAATAAATTTTATTCATTTGTGAATAAATTCTGAAAGTTTCATTAAAATCCGACAATTATTTGGTTTTTGCAAGAATTTTCAAATTAATGTTTGTCACTGGAAAAAAAAACTGAGTTATGTAATATTGTCTTTTCCATTGTATGTTCTCAAAGATTTAGCTTCCTGCTAGCGAAAATAAAAAGATATTTTGCTAAAATTTCTAACCTGTTAGAAAGAATTAAAGTTTTTTTTTAAATAATTAAGAATTACTTTGATATTTCTTAATAAAAACGAACAATTTCCATCAAAATGTTTGTTATTAAATTTAGGAAATTTTTTCATACTATCCTGTTTTGCCAGCAATTTAGTGTAGGTACCGACATAGATATTCATAAATAATACGAATATACACAATTATCTCATTAGTTGGGTAAAAATGTATTGTTCGTAATATTTTTCCTTCAAAACTATTTTTCTATAAGAGTATTTTTTGTATAAATTTCTATAAAAGTATATTTTTCTACTTTCATAGTGTTTTGTCCCCCAGTCTAGGGATTAACTATTTGATCGTAGCTGGAACCCGAACAGGTGCTATCATTTCGAGTCAGGGTGAACCTGGGAACAACAATTAAGATGGTGGTTTCATGCTTCTCACAACCTACCATTCAAAGGCCTTACTACCAGATGTATTTTACCGTCATATTCAGGACCTATAAAATAATGTTGGTCCGAGAAGTGATCCCTGGGGGATGCCTGCGTTAATTTCACGGGCCTAGGCGGA
The DNA here is from genome assembly GCA_037127315.1 of Ascarosepion bandense. Lineage (NCBI taxonomy): Eukaryota > Metazoa > Mollusca > Cephalopoda > Sepiida > Sepiidae > Ascarosepion > Ascarosepion bandense. The sequence continues at coordinate 798,378 of JBBBDQ010001786.1, read as the reverse complement.
CTGTCCGATAACGACTTCTCTGCAGTTACCTACCTGTAATATATATATTATTGTAGAGGTTCTTTCAGTGATTCCATAGCTAGAGAACTTGAGCAGCAATCCTTTGTGTTACACCTTCTCAAAGATCTTCGAAATATTTAATGCCGTGGCAGACAGTGAATTAGAGCCGCAAAAATGGTAAACAGGACTTGCCTTATTGTCAACAAAAGAAGGTTCATCTTTGTCTGGTAGGTAGGACTTCGATCTAAGAAACGTCTATAATGTATTTGTGGTGAAGGAAAACGGTGGAAAATGTGGCGAAGACAAAAAAATTAAAATTAGTCGCGCAACTGGAATTGCTATGTGTATCAAAATTTATGCTAATGATAGTTGCATCCATGTCTGGTGTGGTCAATTAGAAAAATCGCTCGGTGAATAAAGGCCGTTGCTTTTTTTTTCTTTTAAACACTTTCGAGAGTCAGATTGTTTGGTGAGTAAAAGAACGTTTCCTTTGTTGCATTTCGTCATTACGTTGCCAGCTGAACTGTTTGCAAGAGAGTTGCGATCAAATTTCTTTCTGACTGGCGCACGGATTTCTTGCATTGTTGTGGCTAGAATGTTTAAATATCCACCAAATACTTTCACGATTTGGTGCAATATGAGAGAGAGAAAAATTTTTGTGACTTTCTGAGGCTCTTAATTTTCTCCACGAGAAAATTATATAGGCTGGCCACTCGTATTCGAGAATATCCGTCTGCTAGGGCAGCTAGGTAATCCCCATTTCAGACGCTTACTCAGGCGCATTTTCATTTGTACAACACCCACCTGTCGCTTATAATGCAATTGTTCTGAGAGGGCCTTGGTTACTGGGAGAGCGCACGTTATCTAGCATGACCAACAGTCTGAACAACGACAGGAGGCTCAACCCCTCGATCCCAATGACCTTTGCGCTAGCATAACCTTCGACGGATCCTCAAAAGGAAGCCGTCTACCCAGTTTTACAAGGATTGAGTCCACCCATGGTATGGTTTTCAGACACTTTCCAAAGTTTCCGCGTGCTAGGATCGTCTCTTTCAGATCAATAACCTTGAGAAAGCGAATGTTCTAACCACTCAGCCACGCACACACACACATATATATATATATATATAATTTGTTGGTGAGTTGTTTTGATGGCAAATCAACCTCGGTGGGTCATTTATTACCAACTAAATTTTATTTATTGTTGGTAAAGTACTGACTTGACCATCTAAGTACTGACCAGGCTCAACGTTGCTTAACTTCGGTGATCGAGCGAGAACTAGTGTATTCAACGTGATATGGCCGTAAGCCTATATATAAACACAGTTGAAAGGGAACTTAAGTTCATATTGTCGGGGTTGACAGGGCCATCACTGAATTTTTTGTCAAGTTTCAAGTAGACTAAAGCAGTTTCGCTCTTTTTGTCAAGTTTCAGTTTCGCTCTTTTTGTCAAGTTTCAAGTAGACTAAAGCAGTTTCGCTCTTTTTGACGTATCTTTGGTAAAATAAAATATTTTACTTGCGAGCTTCATGTAGTTCTCGACAAGATACCAGACATCAATTAAAAATGTAAAATACTTCAACTTTCTTTTGACAATCTGCTCACACAGCGCTCTGTATGATTCCCGTCGAGATATAAAATCATGTCACACAAGCCTTTTTAGGAAAACGCTCAAATCTTTTCCTCCACTAATCAAGTGGCTCATGTAACATTTCGAGAAGCAATTGCTGGATGCCTCCAACGAAAAGAGTCTATATTAGTGGTCGGAAAATACTTTTTACCCTTCCATCATGACTTTTCCAGAGATTCTTCTTCCTCGAAACATTACATATATATTAACTGAAGTGGGCTTTAAATTATATAGCGTTGAAGAGGAATAGTAACTTTATATCTTTGACTGTCTAGAACGTTGCACGATGTGTCTTTAGAAGAAGCGAACTTTTTACAAGACAAGCAAACCACACAACCAGAAATATGTGAATAATTAAAACATCAACTAGATTAGATCCACCGTACTATATATATATATGTATATATATATGCAACCCCTGTCAACATGGCCTTTATTTGACTACCGGGCACGGGTCCGGGCCGATCCGTGTAATCATAGTGAAAATCCGAGCAAGGAAAAAATGTCTTCATCAGAAATCAAACTAAAGAATTCACGAAAGAAAGAAAAAAAAAACGAATAAATCATCTGAATGAACGCAATAAAAATCGGTTTGTTTATTAACTTTCTGAGTAAAAACAGTTTTTACTCCCAAAGTCCGAACCCGATTTCCCTAAGGGACTACAAGGCAAAGCTTTTTCGCCTTCTTTTTGTGGCTACCCTTTCGATTTTTGCCGCACCACTTGCCTGGTCGAAGGGAAGACGCAATAAATCATTTTAATCTTGAAGATTAAAATGATTTCTGATCCTCCCGAATCGGGAGGCTTAGAAATCTGGCGCCTCTGTCTGTAGCGACAGACGTCATGCCTTGGCAAACAATCTGAAGGGGTCATCCAGTCCTTATGATTTCTCCCATCCCAAAAGCCAATAAAAATCTTCATATGACAGTTAGAATTTGCAAAGGAGGACACCTTTTTCATAACTTCTCTCTGTTGCAAAAAACTTTGGAAAAGTACTAAATTTGTTCATACAGAAACAGAAACTACTCGTATAATTCGCAAAGATTTTAACTCATAGCTAATAATTTAAATTAAAACTTGACTCAAAAACGGAGGAATTATTTTACAATAAGTCTGAAAAAAAATTTCAAAAATATTACAAATATTTTCATATTTTACCCATGGGTAAAAATGAAATTGAGAAATGTATGATAAACTAAAAATATATTGCTTTTTTTTTATACCAAAATTCCATCGCCCTTAAATCCCTACAATGCAGATGACAATTCTACTCCTTCAGCTTCTTTTCTCACACTTCCCGCCTGTGGAACTCGCTTCCTTATTCTTGCTTTGCTGACGGCTACAACCTCCAGGAATTTAAATGCAAAGGTCAATACTCATCTCTTAATTACTTGAACCTAGTTCTTTCCACACCGCCCTGTATATCCTTTCCTTTCTCTCCACCTTTGCAACTGTCATCACACCTGTATTCCCATCCTTCTCTTGCTCCTTTCTAACTGGTTCGTCCTTTCTCCTTACACGGGCTAGACGGGCTGTCGGAGAGGTCCGATCCGATCAATCGGCTGGTCTCGACATGCCCTAGCTCATATATATCTCTTTCTATCTCAGAAGTATTATTGAAATTATATTAGTGGAACATTTCACATCCCTTATCTTATATGAGCTAGAAGGCGGGGGCTGAGGGTCAACTGTATTGAGAGCAAAAGACTTTCATCACTGCTAAATTACAAACAAAATTTTGTAGAGGCTCAAGACTTGCTCTCAATATGAGTATACTGGTCGTGTATCCCCCGTCTCAGCCAAGGCGAATCGGTTTCCCCCTTGGTTCATTCCCTTCTCAAGTTGGACTCCGTGGTGGGTGGTGGAGCACAGGGCCAGTGAAAATAAAAACCAGAACATGGCATCTTTAAATAAAAAAATCTAAAAGAAATTTATCAGAATCAGACTCTGAATGTGAAACAGCAGACTTCCCCAGATTCATTATCATTGAATCCCTGGAAGAGGTCTGTCTCGCTAAATTCTCCCCATTCTTGATTTAAAGAGTTATCTCTACACGAGCGACCCCCCAAAAATGTTTAAAAATTGAGAAATGGAAATTTACTTGTCGAAGTGGATAACAGGAGAAAAGCAGAAAACCTAAAAATGAAAACATTTCATGATTCCAAATGCAAAGCCTATCCACATGAGAGGCTACAAACTTCCAAGCCGGGAGTTGGCATTAGCTTCAGAAGAAAAGAAACAAGAGAGGCCTAGGGAAAACAGAGAGTGATAGATATAAAAAGAATAAACATAAGAAAGGGTGACAAAAAAGTTTAAACAAATACCTATATATTGACTTTTAATCAGCCCCAAATCCCTAGAACGGTCAAAATAGGATGCTATCTGGAGAAAGTGGATCAGTATATTTCCAGCTCCCCTGAGGTGCTTCAAATGTCAGAAATTTGGGAAATTTGGACACCACAGGGACGCTTGCAGAGAACGACAGACATGTGCCAAATGTGGAGAAAAAGAACCAAACCATAAAGAGGAGGAATGTTTGAAACCACTCAGATGTCCAGATTTTCAACAGGATCATCCAGCATATGCAAGATCTTGTGACGGCTACAAGAAATAATTGCAGCAAAACATAAGAAAAATGTCTCTTTCCTGGAGGCCAGGAAAATTGTAGAGGGCTATATGGGTGAGATTAGCTATGCTTCGGTTAAATGGAGAGCTGGCACTGAAGCATTAAAAACAAATTTAAAAAAAAAAAAGAGCAATAACATCAATTCAGACAAATTTCACACCAAACAATGAAATTACAAAATAATGCAATCCTACAGTGGAATTGCAGAGAAATTCGGGCTAATTATGAGGAACTTCACCAACTACTGGCCAACCATAAACCCAAAATAGTTTGCCTACAAAAAACCTTAAAAGAAACAACCTTTGTTAAAATAGTTATACATGTGGTATTGTTTAAATTTAACAAAGATGGAAACAGAGCCTCTGGAGGAGTGTCGATCCTAGTTAGGAAAGATATACCCCAAATTCAGATAGATACTGACCTCCAAGCAATTGTTATTAAAGCTACTCTGCATAAACCAATACACATCTGCTCCATCTACATCCCTCCACATGACCCCATCAGTGACTAAAATGAATAAACTACTTCAGCAATTCCCAAAACCTTATTTATTGCTGGGTGACCTAAACAGCCACAGCACTGTCTGGGGATGCCAGAAAACCAACAGAAAAGGTAAAAATCTAGAAAAAAATCTAGGAATCAAATAACCTTTGCCTACCATACGATAAATCAAAAATATACCTCAACCCGTTCACAGGTTGTTACTCAGCTATTGACCTCACTTGATGCGATCCCATTAGCTATATGAATTATGGGTAGAAAGTTCATGATGATCTATGCGGTAGTGACCACGTCTCCATATTTCTTGAAACTCTACAACCACTTAAGTTTTCAATGAGGGAGTATTTGAAACCCTCTGTGAACAAAACCTTTTTCCAGACTCTAAAATTATAGACCACACAAAATATTTTACCGAAACTAATCTCCATAGCCATTGAATCCATCGGAAAAACCTTAAGCTCAGACAAACACATAACCCGCTGGTTCAATGATGAATGCAAGACAGCTATCCTCTTTCGTAAGGCTGCCTTACGAAAACTTCAAAAACAACCTACCACCATTAATCTCAACGCCTTCAAACTGCTCAGGGCAAAAACCCAAAAAATCATTAAAGAAGCAAAAAAAAAAAAAGGAAAGTTGGCAAAACTATGTCAATCAAATTGGCTCCTCCACTAAAACAAACAATATTTGGAGGATAAGGAAGATATCTGGAAAACCGCAACCAATCACTCTCAGACATCTTAGAAAAGATCAGACGGAAGCAACTACAAAGAAAGACATAGCAGATATGTTAGCCAATACATTCTCACAAAATTCCTCACTTAACATCTCTAACCCACAATTCATTACTTATAAGAACCTCGTTGAAAAACAAAAACTTAATTTTAAGACAAATAATCTCGAAAAATATAATCTTCCGTTTACATTAGCGTAACTGAAAGAAGCAATACAAGCATCACATAATACAGCAGTCGGCCCTGATGAAATTCATGAATTTCTAAAACATCTACCAAACAAATCACTGACCTACCTTCTCAAAATATTTAATGATATCTGGACACATGGACAGTCCCAGAATCATGGAAAATAGCAACTGTCATCCCTATACCTAAACCTGGAAAAGACCACACAAACCCATTCAACTACCGTCCAATAGCTCTCACGAGTTGCCTCTGTAAAATAATGGAGCACATGATTAACAAAAGACTGATCTGGTACCTTGAATCTAATAAACTTATCAGCAGATCTCAATGCGGTTTTAGAAAACAGATCAACAATGGATCATCTGGTTAAATTGGAAACCTCCATAAGAGAGACCAATATCCAAAAACAACATCTTATAGCAATCTTCTTTGACCTGGAGAAGGCTTATGAAACCACCTGGAATTTTGGAATAATGAAAGATCTCCATAAACTTGGACTGCGAGGTAGATTGCCAAACTTTATTAAGAGTTTTCTGTCGAATAGGGAGTTTCGAGTTCGAATTGGATCCACACTTTCAAACCTTCACAAGGGAGTATCCTATCGGTGACACTTTTCAATATAAAAATTAACAGTATAACAAAGTGACTTACTACTGGAATTGATGACTATCTTTACGTTGACGACTTCTGCATCACTTCTAGATCAAAATATATGAGGACTGCAGAACGCCAACTGCAACAATGCATCAATAAAATAATACATTGGGTACATAGAAACGGATACAAGATATCTAAAAGCAAAACAAAATGTGTGCATTTTTGTCAACTGAGGAAAATGCACAATGACCCAGTCATTAATGAGTACAAATTCTTGGGAGTTATATTCGACAGAAAATTATCTTTCATACCTCATATAAGACATTTAAAATCTAAAACGGCCTGTGCTCAACTCTTACGAGTAATCGCCCATACAAAATGGGGAGCCGATCGTCAAGCCCTCATCAAGTTATACAGAGCCCTAATCCGATCCCCATTAGATTACGGTATATTTATTTACCGATCTGCCAGGAAATCTTACGTTAAGAAGCTTGGCCCAATTCACCATGAAGGACTAAGACAGGTCCTAGGAGCCTTCAGAACTTCTCCAGCTGAAAGTTAATACACTGAAACCCATGAAGCTCCTCTACAACTTAGATGTATAAAGCTGGCTCTCCAGTATCACTTAAAATTGAAATCGTGTCCAACCAACCCAGCTTATGACTGCATTTTTAATTCTAAACATAAACAATTTCAACAAAAAGAAAATTCAATCAAACCATTTGGCCTTCGAATGGAGACTATTCTCCATGAATCCAAAATTCCTATTAAAAGGATACGTAAAGGCACACTCACACAAGTTCCACCTTGGATCAGCAAAGAACCTCAAGTAATCCTTCAATTAAACTACCAAAAGCAAAAACACTCCCCCCAGTACCTTTCTGGAAAAAATTCATACTATCCTCTTAAAACATCCGGATCACCAGTGTATATTTACGGATGGATCCAAGGATGGCAATAGATCAGCATGTACTGCCGTACTTAAAATCATATACCAAAAATCCTTTCCTATGGAAAGGGCCATTTTTACAGCAGAAGTCTGTGCAATTGAACTTGCGTGAAAAGCAAACGTCTAGAAAACCCATTAATAGTTAAATTGTTGAGTAGACTAGACTATGTCTAGTCACAAAGACATAATTATGTGCTGGATACCTAACCACCTTGGAGTGCATGGAAATGAAAGAGCTGATTCGGCAGCAGAATCGGCCTTAGATCTCAGCCCGGACAATATCAGTAGTCCATATACGGACTTGAAACCTCAAGTATATAAATTCTTTCTGACAAAATGGCAACGACGTTGGAATGGCAACACTTAAACTCTACCAAATAAAGCCCACACTGGGAGAATGGAGGTCAGGCTTCAGAAAATCAAGGAAAGAACAAGTCATTATATCACGCTTGCGTATTGGCCACTCAAAACTCACTCGTTCTTTTATACTCACGCAGAAACAACCACCAGTGTTTGACATGTCAAACACCTTACACGATCAAACATATTCTAATGGGATGTAGCGCGCTAGTTAGAACCAGAGAGCGGTATTTTAAAATAGATATGAGAAATTTGTTTAAGAAGGTGGAAATGGGTGATGTTCTCTTTGTGAGAGACAGGGTTATATTCCAAAATATAACCCAGAATACTCAACCGATCAAGGTTGATATACCATAAAAATCTAAACAATCAAATCACTGTTGGACAAAACTACACTGGCGCCTTTTACCCACTGTAAAACTAGTAGTGGAAAACTGCATCAATTGGCCATGCAAATAAATCAATCTACTTGATATAAATAACTAACTCATGCTAGATAGAAACATTTGAAATCATTTACCGGAGTAAGAATAAACGCGCAGTGGTTCAAGGACATTATCCTTAAATTGTGTTTACAAAGTCTATATGTTTAATATATATATGCGCAGGTTGGATTTGGCATTAAGTGGCCCATAGTGGTTGATATGCCATAAAACTCCAAACAACCAACCAACAATCACTCTCCTCTAATCTTTTTCTCTTATGTAGCCCTCCCCCAGCACATTAGTGGCGTTACCGCCTTGCTCGGGGTGATATGATTAAAAAAAAAGTTAGCGATCTAGTGTGAAAAGGTGAATCGGTATAAATAAAGATGGAAGGAAGGTCATAGTCAAATGAGAGCATAGAGACGACACGCTAAAATGTATCAAAATAAATTTCAAGACACCGACCCTGTCATGTCTCGTCGACATACATTATTTCTTTCTTTCCTCTTTCCAATTTTTTTCCTTTTTTCGTCTTCCAAAAAAAAAAACAAAAAAACAAACAAACAAAACAAAACAAAACAAGATACATCAATTGAATCCTAAATCCTTTATTGCTTCACCTCTCTTTTCACTTTCTCGCTGGTCAGAAACAAGGAATGGAACACAAACTTTATTAGTTACCTGTTAATCTTTCTACATACACACATTCTGCTACTATCAACTAGAATCCTGGACATTTAAATGTTCCATAGAAATAGTAATAACGAGTTAACTACGTAAATTTTTCTTTGCAAATTTGTTATTTTGTTTAATAAATAAAATTTTACTTTGACATACAAAACGAAATATCTTATTCTTCCATATTTCAACATCTACCTTCTGATATCTTAAATTGTGAGGACTTCAGTTGTGTTTGAGGAATTTGACAAACAAGGCCAGATAAGCTAGTAAGGAGAAATACAGCTACATGCAACACCAGTTGTGGACAACAGCTTCAAAAGGTATTACTTAACTCATTCACTACGCGACACTTACATTCTTGCACGTTCTTTTCTCCCTTGCCTCTTTCTTTCTCACACGCGAAGAAAAAAAAAGCATGAAAATAAAAAATACTTGGTATTTATATATATAAAAACTCGTTTTTCTTAGTTGTGGAATCGAGACAAACCCGCAACACATGTACCCGGTCCTTATCTTAGTAGACGTCATCTTTCTCGCTCAATAATAGACTATATATTTGTAGTAAGAGTATATAAGAGCAATCAAAAATTGCAAACCTTCTCCAAGGCAATACATACATCATCTAAATTTTTAGCAAGAGATGATTATTAAAACGAGAATAACTGCAATGAAATTAACCGTTTTTTTTTGTTCTTCGAAAATAAACATTAAATTTATATTATATTTTCGTTGAAAACGAAAAATAAACGTGCATTCTGAATATGTAATGACGTAAAACACTCTAGGGGAGGTAATTCAGTATTTGGCAAAGGAAACTTATGAACAATTTTAAATGAAGAAAAAGTCGGAAATAACCCAGAAACTTCATCCCGTACCAGATCGAATCACAAATCTAATCAGATTTGGCCAGTGATTAAGCCAATCATCCCTGAAAAAAAAAAAAATCTATCAAAAGAAACAGACAAACGCGACCGAATACAATACTTGAGCTTTAAGGCGGAGGTAATCATAGCAAGTTTATTTTGTGTGAAGTAACTTTGTAGAAGCCTTCAAAGTAAGAAATTTTGTTATATTCTATGTGCCTTGTCCATTCAGGACGTAGGCGATCATGGCCTTCCACGTTTCCCTATCCCTGGTGGCTCTGAGCACGCCTTCTCTTGTTACACCATGAAATCCTCATTCCGTCATCCACCTGATTAGGTCCTTCAAATAAGTTATCCGTTGTTTTCCCCTGTCTCTCTTTCCCTCTATCTAGCCTGTTAGTATCAGATTCTCCAAGCCCTCCTTCCTCATTGCGTGTCCCAGGAACTTCAGCTGTCTCTTCCTGATGCTTAGTATTAATTTCCTTTTTGTTTCCATCATTTCCAAGATCTCATCATTGCTCACATGCTCGATCCATGATATACGCAGTATACTTCTGTAGAACCACATTTCAGTTGCTTCAAGTTTTTCCTTCATCTTTGATGGTATTGTTCAGCATTCACTGCCATATTGAAGAATGGACAGCACGTAGCAATCCAATACTCTTCCTAGTTTCTAGCGAAATTGTCCCGTTTCTTAATACTTTACTCAACTTCTGGAATGCTTCCTTCGCCATGCCAATTCGCCTTCAGATCTCTATTATCTCTTAATATTCAGTCAGTTAAGTGCCATACGTGAAACACGCTTGGGCGATCATGTCTCGAAAGAGACATGACTGACTGGGCATAAGATTATCCCGCAGTAGGTTGCCAATGCTTTCTGCGGTAGACTGGTTGCCAGCCAAGGCTATAGAACCCAATCTGTCCTGTTATTTAACCCAGAACTGGAAGGAAGAGGCGGATTAATACCTTTCCCAAGGATATTTGCGCGTAAGTGAATGCAATGAATTCAACTGGAATTCGAACTAAGCTCGCCGATTTCTCGTTCTGAGCCGATATCCACTGCACCACAACTCTCTCTAATTATTTAAAGTTATCCCAAGAATTTACAGTGATGTTCACTTTGTACAAGACCTGGAGGCTTGAGTAAGAGTAGAGTAAGAGGCATATTTTATGCGAATTTAGTTGCACATCTTTTCCTTTTTTTAGTCTTAAGAAAGAAATGTTTACAGTTTAATACATGAGCACGTTTTTTTTTTCAGAACGAGATGATGCTTCAAGTTCTGGCGGTAGTGATGGTAGCAGGAGTGGCGGCGGCGTTTCCGGTGGTAGTAGAGCTCAAAGAGATATTTCGAGCCGCTCAGTCAGCAGCCGTTCTTCATCGAGCAACCGAAGTTCAAGATATAGTGGTCAGACTCAAGCCAGTGCACGATCTTCTGCTGGCAGATTCAAAAGATAAGGTATATATATTAATTTCCTTTTCAATAGGCTATAATTCTCCCAGATTTTGTTTAGAGGAACATTCAGAAAAAATACTTCGTTAATTTAGATAAGCGCTTCAATGAAATTTTACTACTTGACTGAATCCGTCAGTTTACCAAATACAAGGCCTAAATGGTAATGAGCTGGGGTTTTTTTTTTAACGGGGATGTTTACTTTATAAAAGACCCGGAAGCCACTCAATGTAGGGGGTTAGTGTTAATCGTTAAGACTATAGTGATCAAGATAACATCCTCTTGAGAATTGGTTCGTGGGAAGAAATTGCTGAATGTGATATCACATCTCACCAATGGAACACAAAAGGAATGAGGGTGGTTTGCTTCAATGTGCGTGACACAGCGAGTATTTGAATGAAAGAGGTGGTGATAAGGATGTAGTGAACAAAAATTCTAAATTTAAAAATTCAAATTCGACTCATTGTTAGAAAGAAACAAATTTTCTCGAATTTACAAACTTTGCTTAACAAAAAAAACTCACGAAATTTCACACGTCTATGCGAAATGTTTGTCGTCTAATGAAAAGGCCAGAATTACATCCGAGAGTGATTTCCCAACCGATACAAAAAACGGGACACGACGACCGTCGCGCTATAGTTAAGACTTTGAAAAATATCAAGCGATCGTTATTAGTATTGTCTATCTTTCTCTCTCAACTCCTCCATCATCATTCACCCGTCTACTCGATAACCACACGGAACCCTTTAAGACTGAGTGAATACTCCAAAGAACACGCACCCTACTTCTACATTAACTTATCTTCCTCTACCCTAATTAGTATGCATCATGCTTGGCCAGTCATATGACTTAACGGCCAATCAGTGAAGTTTTACTCTAGAAGGAAAACTTTTGTCGGTAGACGCCGTGAAAAGAAAATATTTTCCACCTACGTCGGAGTAAACAACTTCTTGCAACATGACAGACTTGATTTGAAAGTAAAGAGACTTTTGAAATATTTGCTAATTTTCCTTATTTGGATCGAAGAGAAGGCATGTAATATTTACATGTTTTTAGCATGTTCTAACTCCTTCCCCAACAACAAAAACATAAGTCATTTACATTCATCAGAGCTGTTCTCAATTTTAATATTTGAGTAAAAATATCTAACTAGTCAGATACGATTAAGGTTCGCAGCATAGATTTAGGAAACTCAGCAATAAATAATTATGCAGATATGGAAAATAAATAACGACTGACCCTCAACTTGAAAAGTTCAAGCTTGTACTGTTCAGAGAATGACACCCACGAAAGTCTTTTCCACAAAATGGCACTTACTACATTTGGAATACGAAAGAAATGAGTTAAGACATTAACTGTTAAAAGTACGCAGGTCATCTAAACATTTTCTATAGAAATAGCGAAAGAGTAGCAATACGCCTGCGACATTGCTTCCGTAGTAAACAGATTGTAGAGCTGCAAATAGGTTTTCATCTCACCAGACCACGGAAAAAGATTTAAACTATTTAAATATATAATTATGTTAAAGAATCTTTTCCTTGCCGTTAATATGTAGTTTAGCTAAAGTAAAAAAAATAGGATAGTGTCGACCCTTTAAGTGGAGTATTTTGTGTATATAGTAGAGATTACGTGTATGCCTGACCTGAAAATCTAGTATTTTGCTTGTACTGGATAATTTTGATCCAATGTAGCATTTTTTTTTTTTAAAGATTTCTAGCGCGTATATGTTAGTGTTATTTTAAATGTGAACATGTTATCAGTCTGGAAAAGTTCTATAATAAACTCTGGAGCTATATATTACATTTTAAACTTTTTTTTTGTCATTCGACAAGAATAGTTATAAGTATTATCTCAAAGTAAATGTTATTAAGCAAATGTACAGTTTTATCACCGTCAGAGTGGAATCTAAATTTTTATAAAAAGTAGTGTTATTTACTATATTGTCTTTTTAGAAAAGATGCTTACATTTATGTTAAACGGTTTATTTTTTTTTTTAAACCTGTTAATGACTACCGGGTGTGTGTCGTGGTGCAGTGGATATAGGCTTGGAATGGAAAAGTCGGGGAGCAGAGTTCGAATTCCAGTTGAATTAGTTGCATTCATTTACGCGCAAATACTATTATTAGTAAAATTGTTTCTCCCTCCATGTATGGGTTAAAGATTGGCTTTTATAGTTTTGGTTATAGCCACAGAAATTAATGGTAACCTACTGCAAGAAAATCTTCTGCTTAGTCAGTGATGTCTCGTTCGAGACATTATCGCCCAAGTATGTATAACGTATGATAGTTAACTGACTAAATGATCACTGTGTGAAGAAAAACATGGAATATTGAGTCTTTAGGAATTAAATGTCTTTTTAAAACTCTTCAAGGAACTTTTAAAGTTTCCTATATAATCAACTTTACTTGCAAAAATATTGTGCAACTCTGAAAAAGATAATTTTTTTTTCTGAAGGTCTTTTAACATTATGGGTTAAATTTATATTACGATGAAGTTAACCTTCAGACATTTTTTGAAAACTGTTTAAGATCTGTCAGGACGTAGGCGATCATGGCTTTCTACACCTTCCTATTCCTGGTGGCTCTTAGCACTTTCTCCTATTACACAACGCAACCCTCGTTTCATCATCCACCTGATCAGGTCCTTGAAATATGTTATTCGCTGCTTTCCCTTGTCTCTTTTCCCTCTATATGGTCTGTTAGTATCAGGTTCTCCAAGCCCTCTTTCCTCATTGCATGTCCCAGGAACTTTACCTGTCTCTTCCTGATTCTCATTAATTTCCTTTTAGTTTCCAAAAGCTCATCATTCCTCATATGTTTGATTCATGATATTCGCAGCATCCTTCTGTAGAACCACATTTCAGTTGCTTCAAGTTTTTCATTCATCTTCAATGATATTGTCCAGCATTCACTGGCATATTGAAGAACTGACATCACATAGCAATCCAGTACTCTTTGTTTCTAGCACAATTTTCCTGTTTCTTAATACTTTACTCAACTTCTGGAATGTTTACCTTCCGTTGCTAACACTAATCCTTCATTGCCGAGTGTATCGCTTGAAGAGTACTCATCCTTTAATAAAGAGGTCATATATACATAGTCTTTTTGAAGAAGCCATGTTTAGATCTCCGGATTCCGAGGCGAGGATATGTTCCATAAATAGAAAACAGAACCATGAGTTGGAACTTTCTCTGAGAAAGATATTACCCCAAATGGAAATGGCGCTAAATGCTTTCAAGGTGCTGGGGGAGGCAGATTTAGTTTCAGAATGGACCTAACTATTAAAACAAGTATTGCAACTGCTTATAGAATAGGGATTTTTGCTAATAAAAACTCACACATGAAGCAACAATTATTTTGAGTTATTAGAGAGCTATAAAATAAAAGAAGAAATTTCAGCCTGTGCAGATTCAACTGCCTAACTCCACCCACTTTGATATTAATCTTATGTGCCCTGTCTCTTTAGGACATTAGCGATCATCGTCCCATAATTTACCGTCTTTTTTGGCGGTATTTTGAAGATATACAGCAGTGAGGGCTGGGCACTAAGAGAAATAATATCATGGAACAGTTCATATGTGTACACATCTAACGAACTTTTTCACTTGTCAGGTTTCGGAAGATTATTGTACTATTTGAATGTTTATTTTCAGTAGTCGCTTTAGAAAACATGTTTGAATTTGGGAAATGTCCATAAACATTTCAGCAATGAAAATGAAAATGATTTTTGGAAAACAACAACAAGCCTTGTTTTGCTTCAGTAATAATCTTGTATGTGCATTGTTGTGTAATATCGGCCCGGAATAAGAAATCGGAGAGAAGAGTTCGAATTCCAGTTGAACTCATTTCATTCACTTACGCACGAATAGCCTTGGGAAAGGTATTAATACATCTCTTCTTCCTCGAGGACAGATTGAGTTCAAGAGCCTTGGTTGGCAACCAGTCTACCGCAGAAAGAAATGGCAACCTACTCTGGGTACTCTGTTTAGTCAGTCATGTCTCCGCGAAAGAGACATCATCGCCCAAGCGCGTTTCACATACAGCAATTAACTGACTGGCTCTTATTTAAAAGGTGTGTCGCCTTCTAACCTCTTATCAGACATGAATTATGTTCCTTCTATTTCTAGGATTGATTGTCTTGCACTCAATCTTGGCGTAAAATAATTCTGTTACTCTAAACTTTCATAAGAAAATCAGTGAATAAGTTGAATGTACTGAATTTTCCAACTTGGGTTCATTGTAATTGGTTAGCATACTTGTAAAATCCCTTAGGTGAATCAAACTGAATACGATTTGCCCCAGAATTGTTATCACAGCATTTGTAGCTTTACGTCTGTCGGAATACTTATCAGAATCAGCGGAGAGTGAACTAACTGCGATCTTCATAGCATCAGATGCCGACGGCGTATATTGTCAAAGTGGACAGCAAAATCAAAACGGTTAGAAAGATTAGTAAGAACTGGGTAAATTAATGAAGAAATTAGAGGCCAACTTCAGAAATACGCTGTGAGGAAAAGCTAACAATGAATCCCACTCCCAGCTCTCGCTGCCAACTCTCCATACCCTCAGTTGACCTTCAATCAAAAGTGTCGATCTGGACCAGTAATGATATCTGCCCGCGAAGCAATTTGTTAATGTTCGATAAGAGAGGACAAAAGTAAGGGAGAAGTGGGGAAAAAGAGAGCAAACGAAGACTAGACAAAAAAAACAAAAAAAAAAAAAAACAAAAAAAAAAAAAACAGGAGCATCGAAAGGAGTTAGAAGTTCTGGCCAGCGCAACAGGTGAATTGTTTAGCCCCAGGGAATGAATGTGCGCCCGCGAGCGCAGAAATTACCAAACCATTGTGTCGAATACAAAGGCAAAGAAGAACGGTCGAACAAAAGCAGTTAAAATTTACGAATGTTTGTCGTTGGGCACTCGGAGCAGAAAAGAAGAAAAAGTCAGGCGTTTAACTACATTTTCTCGACTGTACCTCAGGTATAAGTTGAGAAATGTGAGGAGAAGGTTGTCAGGTTATAAACTATCAAGTTTAACAAAGAAAATGTTTTTGTAGCATAATGTCTGTAACTCATGTATTTTCTAATACTGCTTAACATGCTACAGTGCACAATGAAGCGAGATTTACTTCCTTCATGCAATAATAGATTATCATAACAGTATAGAGATTCAGTAGACAGTTATCTTTTGACAAGAATTTACTAGTGTCATAAGAGACCCTTTAGGTGGACAGTTGATATTACTGGTTTTCCGCAGATGTGGTTACACAATTGCTGCTCGGCATATGATGCGCTCTGAAGAGGAGCCGAAGGTTTGTCGTTTCACATGTGTTTTAATTTATCTTTATGAAACAATGTATGTAAATACACAAACAGGGTTAACACATTTTTAAAATTAATCTGTCTTGTTCTACACCTGGCTAAAGAGTAGAAGGTCTGGGATAACAGTCGGTTAAGTCCCGTACGTGATACACGTTTGGGCGATCATGTCTTGAAAGAGTGGGCAGAAGATTTTGCGCTTGTGTAATGTTTTTTCAAGACATGGTTGAATAGGCAAAATATTTTTCCGCGGTAGACTGGTTGCTAATAACGGCTATAGAACCCAGATTGTCTGGCTATTTAACTCATAGCTGGAGGGAGAAGATGGATTCATACCTTTTCCAAGAGTGATTGCGCCTAATTGAATGCAACTGGAATTCGAACTCGGCTCTCTGAGTTCTCGTTCAGAGTCGATATCTACTGCACCACAAATGCCTAACTTGTGAAGAATAAGTTATTTCTCCTAAGCATCCCACTAGATCCTTATTTCTTTCTGGCTACAATGAAACCCACATTAGGATCTTTAACATAGTAAGATTTCTGTGAAATATCTTCAAAGATGGCAGTTAAATAGAGTAAATGGGAAAGAGTAATAACAAATAAAATAACAAGCGTTTTAAAAAAGTTACAAGCCGTTTTGAGACACACCTGAATTCATTATAAAACATACAGAATGTGAAATTAATAAATGCTAAAATGCATGAATATCTTTAGTGCTTGGGTAATTTATAAGTAATTAAATAACATCAATGTAAGAATTTGAGTAATATTCTGAAATAACTGACTCATATGGATGGCATCGAAATCATTCTGAAATGTCTAAACTATTAGCTATATATAATAGTTTTCTCAGATCAATGATTAAAAATAAATTCAAGCGATGGAACCCTGTCTGTCCTCCGTCAGATCTCAATCTGGTGCTACAGAATCCCAAAATACTTTACAAATAACACAAACTACATGACATTTAACAGCGATAATGACAATGAGTAGAATATGTAACTAAAAGGAAAAAATTAGGATATCGACTTTTCCCACCACCTGAGAGAAAATATTTAGCAAACCACCAGCAATACTAGAAAGAGCGATATCAGTGGACTTGAGAAACTTATAGTTTTAAAACAATGATTTTATAAATTTCAACCGACAGTACGGTGACTTATGCCATATTAAATGACAACATTTCCCCTTTAATTTCACTATTACCACACTTGTTCTGAAAAACTTACACAAATATAAAACTTGCTATATCATTTATGAAGACAAGTGTTAAAATGTTCCAGAAAGAAGACGTCAATAAGCAAGCCACAACGTAACTTGTATAATTAGGTTTGTTCAAATGCATAGTTTAAGCCAAATTCCAGCGATTGTTTTACGGTCCTGATATGAATGTTCTATTTTGTTGGAATGCATAATTTGACGTTTTACGAATCTGTAATGAAGCTGGCACCTACCATTAATGAGGTAGTTGAAAAAGAGAAAATTCTGCTTTTCTCCGCTGTACAAGACGGATAGGGCTGATCATTAAAACCAGTCCTGACGACTAAGAGCATAATGGCGCCCTCACGAAACTTCGAAGTCGGCATGAATCTGTTCAGTTAAAGAGTAACTGTGCTATATATATATATATATATATAAAGAAGGACGAATAAAAAGGTTTTACATGTAATGTTTCGAAGAAAACTAAATCCTTGTGGTATCTCTTCGGTTCCTCTGAAAGAAGCTAGTCGTCTTTTGTAGACAGAAAAACAGTAGATGCCGCTTACCAGAGTAGAATTAAGCACCTTATGATCAAAATTTAAGTGCCTGGCTTTAAATGTCGTGGTATGCCACTTGGCAAGATATGAACTCAATTGTTCTCATGCCTGTACATAAAATAGCATGACCAACTGAACTTTCTGTTTTGGTCGGTAGCCCGTCTCAGAATTCTTTTTAATTCAGCGTTGTCTGGCCTCATGAAAGTTGGCATAAAAAACAAAGCAAGCAGCGAAAATGTGGCAAATACAAAATAAAAACTTTTCTTCACCATTTTCAAGTTCGCGAGCCAATGTGAAATCTATATTTTGACTAATAGAAAAAAAAAGGATTGGCTTCATTACTGAAAGAAGATTAAGGCAAATGTCGCGAACCGATGTGAAATTTTTTATTAACCTATGAAAAGAGAGCAATTTACAATGACCAGTGTCATATTTCTTGCAGCCCAAAAATAAGTTTGCGCTCGGAGCTTATCACGTGCTTGAGTTGGCTACTTATTTACGTCTGTCGGTCAGCCAGAGAGACAAGGAAGCTGAGAACAGTCAACACAGTTGCGAGATTTTTCAGTATCTGGTCGGACAACTGTCTCAGCTATACACATTCGCACTCCCTAACCTTCTCGCGTGCATCTTTATCTCTTCACATACTCGCACTCCACAACAGAGTAACTAAGACTTGACTACCATTACCTCGTTAAAACTTTACTACTACGAAGTTGATACAGACATTGAAACAGACTTATAAATTTCTGTAGCAATCAAATTTCGCTTAAACAAAGGAATTTTAGTTCTTTGTGCGTTGTGGTGCATTGGATATCGGCTCGGGACGAGAAATCGGGGAGCCGAGTTCGAATTTCAGCTGAATTCATTGCATTCACTTACGCGCAAATACCCTTGGAAAAGGTATTAATCCGTCTATTCCTTCCAGTTATCGGTTAAATAACAGGACAGATTGGGTTCTATAGCCATTGGTCGGCAACCAGTCTACCGCAGAAAGCAATGGCAACCTACTGCGGGATAATCTTCTGCCCAGTCAGTCATGTCTCTTTCGAGACATGATCGCCCAAGCGTGTATCACGTATGGCACTTAACTGACTGACTAAATTTTCTTTTAGAACATTTCCACAGTTTATTGATATCATGCATTCAAATTGATGTTATACTGTTCGATAAATAAATTTTCATTTGTTCATACAAACGAAACAGTTATCTGGAGTAAATTGTGGGGACTTCGGTTGTGTTTGGCACAAGGCCAATTTGATAAACATAATAGACGTCTCCATAAATCTTCCTCTTTCCACGTGTCAGGCTGATATTCTACGAAATCCAGTTCTTGGTAATAACTCAGACTGGTATAACAAAAGGCATGGGACGTTAAATTCTAACCCCCTGGACTAAAGGAGTTTAGATTGCCTTTTGAACATAGAAACCGAAGTTGCTTGCCAAATATTTGGCGTATGAAATAGAAAAACGATTTTATTTCAATGAATCAGGACAAGAAATTTAAGAACAAGTTCAGTTAACTTGTGTAGTTAAAAGAGAATCATTACTAACGTTTAGATTCTCCATCACTAAATACAGCCATTCAGTCTAGAGTATTTTGCAGTTAATGTATTTAAAATTAGAAATGCGACGTTGATATGATGAAATGATAGTAAATATTTTCTAATGTAAAAGTCTTCAGAGGATTGTTGTTATGACATGATGTAAAACGGAAATTGCACATCACTCAAATCCCGGCCCTAGCATCAACTTTTAGGCAAAATTCGACAATTCATCAACTGATTCCAACGCTTCTCTAACAATTCGATGTCTTTTATTTATAGAACGATTTGTTTTTGGCCTCAAATTGGCCTCAAAATACGACTCAGTTTTCAATATCACCTCCTCATTGGAGCCAAATCTCTCCGGAGTATTATTTTGAGGGCTGCAGATAGCCAGTCGTCGCCTGGGGGGGGGGGAGTCTGGAAAATGCGGAAGCAATTCCTGTAGTTTTGTCGCCGTTGCAATCGACTTGTGAGTGTGTTGCCTTTGCGAAAGTTTTCGCTGATAATTGCCGATTTCGAGCGACACGAGCGTTCATCATAATTTGTGTCTATACGACCACGTTTAAAATCAGTATATCTAAACTTAACCGTTGTTTCCGACGGAGCAGAGTCCGAATAACAGTTATCAAGCCATTGCTTTGCTTGAACAGTATCCCCCACACACCCACATCAGAAAGCAATGCTTTATCAACACAGGAATTTCAGATTTTTCCATTGCTTCGAAAATTTGCAACAGTAGCTTCAATTAAATAATTCTTATTTGTAAACTAATAATCTGATTGGGCCTAAATAGTCACGTGCTACTTGAAGTATTATTGATTTTGTGTTAGTGGCGCCATCTTTATGTCAGGCCCGGGACTTATTGAGTTTTTGTGGTAAGATTGATGGAGGCATAACGTCGCCATCATTAGTGGTCACTCACTGCAAACACCTTCAATAATTACCATCAAACTTCAACTATCGGCGAATCCTCTGCACTAACTTTGGATTGACACCCATATACTCTGAAATGTTCATATTGGAGCTTCCCTTGCGAATGCCAAGTAGTAAACCCTGCTGTTTCCAAGTGCATTACGTCATGGTGGTTTTTTTTCCCCTCCACACAGACGGTACGCATCTGACCCTACTACATTATTTTTGGGCTCTGTCGACAGCGCAAAATTAAAAATACTAAAAAAATATCGATAAACGCACACATTAAAGTGCTTGCATCTCTAGTTGACTTGAACTGGACAGATGGCTTGGAAACTTACATCTGATTTTGAAATCGCTCGAAGTCACAGTCTAGACTTGTGAAAAGTACCATATTCTTTATATTACCCTGTGGTAGTTTTAGTACATATAGTATCAAGTTTTATGAAAGAATTTAGTTCTAGCCATTATAGCGACACACCTTACGCCAACAAATGAAAGTTAAACAATCTTTGAGAAGACTAACACCAACACACTTCTGTTGACTCATGAAGAATTAGAGATGCGTGCTATACACCAGGGGAATGTTGTGTATTACATGGACAGAACATACTACCAACAAACTTGTCCCCCAAGAAGGATTTTTGCCGGCAGAATGCGAAATATTTTCAGCTCTTTGCAAATATTTTTTTCTGTTGTATCAATTACGTAATCATATTGCAGACTTGCTTGGTCCATCATTAGTTAATAAATTATCACATGCGTTGCGCCCCATTATGACCTTAGATGGATAAATGGACCATTTACTTTCAATTGAGAAGAGACGGAAGAAAAAGACTTCAAAAACTGTTGGTTCTAACCAGAAAAAGAAAGCGAATTATGGAGGATAATCTAACGCTATTAATCGCTTGATGTCTGCTTAGACGATATGGAGAAATATAGAAAGGAATAAAAAGTGAAATGGATATTTTTTTATTTTACAATTCTATGTGATTTGATGTATATTTTAGTAGTTAGGATTAAAAAAAAAAATTGACTACATATATATATATATATATATATATATATACGAAAAGATCGCCAAGACCTACCGGCGGTTTCGCACAACGGCTCGTCAGCCGTTGTGCGAAACCGCGGTAGGTCTTGGCGATCTTTTTCGTGTGTTTTTGCTCTGCGTAACTGCCTTTTGGTTAACACTTTTGGTTAGTTTGTATCGAGCACTTTTCTTTCCTGGTGGTTCGTTCCGTTAGAGGGTTTTTTTCTTTACTGTGAAGAACCGTATGCATTGTCGGTCCTACGCAGTTTTCTTTTTTTGTCCCCTCTTTGTCCAAAGCTCTATAGCCGAGGACGGTAACGGAGTTAGATTCTGTTGCTTATTCATAGTCTTTAAAAGATTCTTGTGTAATATTTTAAGAGTAGAATACGGACAGAGTCGGTTTTATTATTATTATTATATAATATATATAATAGAAATAAACACTGTCAAAAAAAATACATTTTTAACTTAATATGTATAGGAAAAGCTTTTTAGTAGTTTTTCCTATACATATTAAGACAGTAGACGTGGATTATATATATATATATATATATATATAGCCCGAGTGTACGCTCTGGGGTGCCCACCTTAAAAACCGACCTTATATCACAACGCACCCCAGTGGTGGAGGGGCAGGCTAAATATCGACTTTAAGTGATTTTGTGATTGTGAAATTATTGGCTTTACAAAGAATTGTTATAGACCATCCCCAACTTCAACATTGACGAGGGATAGAAATTCGTTGCTAGCTATTAGCTGGAAAATGTAAGTTTCAGTTTGCCAAACTACACAATCACCAACACCTTTCTGTCAGCCACCGTAGCATGTCAGTAACAAGATATTTAAGAGTGTGACAAAGAAGTGAAGTGTTTTTCGTATCTTTCCTCATTGATACGGGAACACTAATCGCCGAGATTCAAAATCGCAGTGGTTCAATGCAAAACCTATCCGGGTGCCGACTGCGAAGGCGACCACGTCACAGTCATCTGCAAACTAAGGATAAAACCCGGAAAATGAAGAAACCTAGCACAGCACCAAGATTGAAATAAAACACGCTCATGAATGACCTCAACCTGCAGAAAGAATACATTAATAGTGAAAAACAAATACAAAGAACAAATTGGAAGTGGATGACTTAAGAGGTTTTCGACAACATGCAAAGGAGACAAAGATGACGCCAAGACATGGAATGCAATACAGGAAACTATACAAGGAAATAAGAAACAAATGCAGACAGACTAAAGAGGATTGGCGCAACGACAAATGTGCAGAGAGAGAACCCATAAAGCAGGCATGCATAAAGAGATAAGGGAACTTACACGGGGAAAAAAAAAACTGCTCCTCAACAAGATGCATAAAATCCAAGGATGTAACTATAATATTGGAGAAAGAGGAAATACTCCAGCGATGAGAAGAATATAGAAAAGATCTTTTCCACGGCAAGAGAGAGCAACCGAGAATACAAAGATGACGACAGATCGGAAATATTAAAATCCGAAGTGGAAGCTGCAATGTCCAAACTGAATAGAAACAAAGCAGCTGGTCCAGACGGCATTGTAATAGAGCTGCTGATATCGCTGGAAGAATTCGGCATAGAGAAAATTATAGAAATAACAAATTAAATTTATAGTAGTGGTATAATACCAGACGACCTAGGCAAGTTGATTTTCATAGCACTGCCTAAGAAGCCAGGTGCAAACGAATGCAAACTACAACGAACTATCAGCCTAATGAGTCATATTACAAAGCTGATCGTCCGAATCCTGGCGAATAGAGCGAAAAGCAGAATCAGACCCGAGATAGAACAGGAACCGTTCGTCAACGAGATTGGAACAAGGAACGCCATATTTATGATTAGAATGCTCCCCAAAAGAGCAATACAAATTAAGAAAGTCTTGTACCTATGTTTTATCGATTATGCATAGGCATACGACAAAATACGCTACAAAAAAATGATGGAGATGCTAAGCACCCTCGACATTTTTGAGAAAGCCAGAGTAATTAACAATCTATTGGCAGAAAACTGCCTGCATACGGCCAGATAACGAATTCAGCAGATATACAAAGATAGAATGGTGCCTAAGACACGGATGTGTCTTTTCACCGGATCTGTTCAACTTGTACAGCGAATAGATTTTGATAACCCTAGATGCTTTGCCAGGATTTGCAATAGGAGGTCACAATTTGAACAACATAAGATACGTAGATGATACATTGCTGATTGCAGACACAGAAAGGAAACTACAAGACATCCTACAGAAGGTAGCTGAAGAGAGTGACAAAAAAGAAAATAGGACTACAAATAAACTGCAAGATAACTGAATGCATGGTCATCAGCAACAAGAGCAACCCCAAATACAGGTGGGGGGGATACTAGAATCGAGCAAGTACAAAAATTTCAATCCCAGGCAAGCGTTATGACAGATGAAAAGTACGACAGAGATCTGAAAGCGAATAGGCATGGCAAAGGACGCGTTCCAGAAGCTGAGAAAAGTATTAAGACACAGGAAACTTTCACTAGAAACAAAGAAAGTACTAGATTGCTATGTGAGCAATGATGTGTTGGAAAGAATAGCAACGAAAAGAAAATTAATAGTGAGACAACTGAAGTTTCTAGGGCATGCAGAACCTGATACTGACAAGCCAAATAGAGGTGGGGGGGAAGACGTGGAACGCCATGATCGCGTACGTCCTGAAAGGACAGCGCACATGGAAGAAGAATCGCTTAAGCCAATCCTACCAAGTTGTTAATTCGGGTGTAACATGTCAGACATTGATAGTTCCAGCTTTCAACATTAAACCGTTCCAGACATTGCTTAATGATTTTTCTGAAATGTAATGAATTGCTAATAAGTCATTACTTTAATTTTTAACAGCTCAAAATAAAGTTTAATCTTTTTCAATATTCTTTCTTTTCAGACGGACTTCTGAAAGCCGTATTTGCAGATTCACTAACAAGTATTTTAACAAATAATTGAAACATTCGTTGTTGTAAAATGTGAAATTAATTGTACAAGAGTTTAGAAAATAAAGTTTTCAGCAAAGTAAGCGTTTTTTTTATCTATCAGTGGAAAAAGAAATACTGAGTTTTATATACTTGACTTCATGCATTTACGCATCCCTCCCTCAATTACTTCAGTTTTTGTGGGGAGGGGGATAAGGGCAAAAGAAACAGGCAATGTTGGCGATAGTTTTCATGAGTATTGATATTGTAATATTCGCCCACTGATATCTGATCAACTGTTGCATTGCCGTCAATCTCTTGCATTCGATGCCAACAGTAGTTTTGCAGATGCTGTTATGTCGTGATCATGCCATCTTATTACGCTTAATAGTGGAGGAGAGGAAAGGAGAGATCTGTCGGGTCAAGAAAAATTCGAACTTGCACCGTACGTAGTCGTTGGTTTGGTGTTCCCAGTAAGAGATGTGGAGTAGCTTTCTCGTGTATTTGTTCTCGAACACCTGGATCATCCCTCTCCCAACCAACAATCAAGAAGATCCAAGTCTCTCATTAATAGAGAAAAAAAAACACCAACATCGATCTGTAGTGTTGCTTTTCATATCCTTTCCTATTTGGCGATCAATGCTATGGCAATCCGGGTACAGATTTCTGCATAGCAGGTGTCATATCTTGTAAGAATTGCTCCCACGTATTTGAAGCTGGACACTTCCTTCAGTGGTTCCCCATCCATCACGACGCTGGCACTGATGTTGCTTCTGTTATACGAAATATAATGGTAGTCACATAGGAAAGAAATTCACCATTGATATCATGAGTGGCTTTCGCCAGTTTTCTTCACAGACATTTAATATTTGCCAATAAAAAAATAAAGGATGGAAAGCGACATTTAGACTTTCAATATTCAAGTGATGAGATGGGCTCAATACATGTTCAGTGCTTTTGAAGAGACTTAAAAATATCTTGAAAGGCAAGAGGTTGTGAAGAGAAAAGGATTGTACCAAAAAGGGGAACATGGACAATGGTAAACGCAGCAGTGCGGAAAGAGTCATGGTCGCCGCCAAGACCCAATCTACCCCCTGCTTCTCCTGTAAAAACTGTAGCTGTAAAGGAGAGAAGCCAGTCTGCCTCCCCAGTGAGAAATATTGCGTTTCCTTTCCCCACACCCTCCTTCCAACCAGAAGCTCCGTCTAGAAGCACCCTCTCCCCAGCTTGAAACAACCTCCTACCAATAAGAAACACCCATCCCTAATGATAGTCCGCACCTAAAGAAAAAAGGCTTAACCCCTACAAAAGTAGGGAGGTCTGTATGGTTGGCAGATTGCAGAGGAAGGTCCTCCTAAGAACCTTGTGTAAATTGACTTCAGTCGCTATTCTGTCGAACGAGGAGCCAGCAAACTTCTCGGACGCCCCCGGGGTAATCTGAAAGGCTGAGAAATGATTGAGAGTGAAATATCCTAAAGAAACTATCGATTTTTTGCGCGGAGAAAAAAAATTAACTTTCCCGACGGACGTCAGCGGGATTGTCCTATGATGAACGGATTACGTCCGATATTAGTACCGGGTAGCTAGTACAGGCCGTCGGGGTCCCGATTCCTACAGATTTCCGTCCAGTCTGTTTTTAAGGATCCAACTTAGAAAATGTCTATCAAGCTAGCCAGCTTGAATGCAAGGGGCTTGAGGAATCAGGCTAGGGCTGTCCACCTGCTTCATGGATGTGGCTGCGATCCAGGAGGTTCACTTTGTTTGCGAGGTTGATGCCAGTGTGCTGCTTAGCGACTTAGTTGTTTATTCAGCATACGAAGACCAGCTGGCCAGAGGTGTTTACTTACTGGTTATTGATAGGGGGCCCGGTTGATCGTGGCTGATATTGCCGTGAAAAGTAGGTCGTTTCGGATCGTTGCGGTTTATGCGCCAAATGAACGGGACGAGCGGATATCGTTTTTTCCATAAGTTAGGGCCTTTCCTGGTGGATTCTCCGCGCCTACTCTTAGTAGGGGACTGGAAGGCCGTACTGGACCCCAAGTTAGATAGGGAGCGGGTAGCTAGCGAGAGCTTGGGTGATCGTAGCTTGGTTTATCTGATCAACGAATTTGGTGTCGTCGATAGATACTGGGCCGATCACCCTAGGGAGAAAGGTGGACGTGGGCTCAGAGTTGACCGTCTACCCAGATAGCTAACTATCTGGATAGAATGTTAGTCAGAAAGGTCGATGTAGATTTGTTACATTGTCCCACGTTCCGCTGGTTAGGCTACTCGGACCACAAACTCTTGTGCCCGGGTAGCGTTAGACGGTAGGTCTAGGTTGGCTGGACACTGAAAGTTCAACGTGTCTTTACTGGACACGAGAGACTTCCGGCAACAGCTAACTAGATTAGTGCAGCGGGAATTAATGTGGGGGTGGTTATCGGTAAGAGGTGGTGGGAGAGACTTATGGATAGCATTAGTTCTTTCACTGCTGAATGTAGCTGTCGACTCGCCCAAGCTAAGGCTAACAAGGTGAAGACAAAGCTACTCTGTCGCGGGAGGAGGTTAGTTAGGCAGGCCTTGAACCGATTGGCTAGCAAGCGGTACCAAGGTCAGGTAATTAGATATAGGTTAAACAAGATGTTTGACGAAGACGTGAACATGGGCGCTGAATTGCACGAGGAAGAAATCCGTCGAAGTGATGATCGATACATTCGAAAGATTCAAGGCCCCGGAGCGTCCTACTCTGAGGTCGATTGACGATGTGCGTGAAGAGTTTCGGTGGCATTTTGAGAGCCGTTTTACCAATGAGCCTGGTCTCCGCGATGAGGAGTTTCACAGCTATTTAGCTGACTTTCCTTGGCTTGGGACGACTGAAGCAGCTAGCAGCGAGATCACGTAGAACGAAGTTCGGCATGGGCAAGTCTCCGAGACTTGATGGTCTACCCTATGTATTGAACTTGAGGTTGTAGCATATCTTTCTACCGATTTTGATGGTGGTCTACAACAACTGGTTCCGGCAAGGTTCTGTGCCCGACCTGATTTCCAGCGGTGTGATCACGCTGTTGAAAAAGGTCAAGGCTGTTGGAGGGTTTAGATGTTTATAGGCCCATAACTCTGCTAAACACAGATCCAAGATCTTGACGGAGCGCTTGCAGACAGTTGCCGAGATTCTGTTGAGACCCGAGCTGAACAAGTCAGAGCAACCTGCACAGTCCTAGAGGGTGTAAAAGACGACGAGCAAGTCGCGATGAGCAAGTTGGATCAGTTCAAAGCATCTGATAGGGGTCGACCATTAATATCTGGGAATTGTCGTGAAGGCCGCTTGATTCAAAGCCGACTTCTGCAGATGGATCAGCCTACTGTATTAATCCCCCAGTGCTTTGGTACAGGTGAACAGAAAGCAGTCGAGCGCTTTTGCGCTGTTTCGGAGGGTCCTTTGGCGGTGGAACCCCTTTTCGCGGGCTAAAAAACAAGGCGTGCAATCCGGCCCTACGAGGAATCGACGTTCCTGTTTGGGCTCCAGCAAGGGTTTCTGCGTACGCCATTGACGTATCCAGTTTCGTGTCGTCCCGGGGCAACATTGAGATGGTACAGAAGGTGCTTGAGCGGTACGAAAAATTACAGGGGCCAAAATTGGCCGCGACAAATCATTCGGCTTGCGGTTAGGTGCCTGGAAGGGTGTTGCTCTTCCGGGGCCCTTCACTTGAAATGACGATTCCGGCCGCATTCTTGGAGTGTGGTTTGGGCCGGATCTATAGCCAGAGAAAAATTAGTCGGAGGTACTGGCAATAATCTGAGTGTAGGTTACATACATCCCTCGTACTTTACCGATTGTAGGTATTCCCTCTTTGTGAGGACCATAGGAAGGCGATTGAGCGCTTGTTCGACTTCTTGCGGGGAGGATGCAAGCATTTGGTCAACAAAGAAGTCTGCCCTAAACGTCTGTCTCAAGGGGGCTGGGAATGCCACACGTAGAGTGTCACTGACACGCCTCGAGGTTGGCTTTCCTCCGGCGTATCTTGACTGAGGATTCGATTTTGAAGAGGAGTATCAGGGAAGCTTTCCCTTACCTTACTATCACTCCTCCCATTTCGTTGGCTGAGCACCGTTGTAAGCTCCGAAAACAATCGGAATTCTTGATCGAATGACGAAGTGCCTTCATCAGTCTACTGATCTTTCTCGGTCTCGGATGCACTTGTATCGT
Organism: Ascarosepion bandense; assembly: GCA_037127315.1. Lineage (NCBI taxonomy): Eukaryota > Metazoa > Mollusca > Cephalopoda > Sepiida > Sepiidae > Ascarosepion > Ascarosepion bandense. The sequence goes on along the minus strand of JBBBDQ010001786.1, from coordinate 769,676 downwards.
GTATTTGTGGAGGGGATGGCGACAAAGGACCCTCTACATGTTCGGCTCGGCTTGTCGGTGGCCGAGTCATGCTCGTTTTGCTCTTGGACGCCAGCGGCGAATTAACTCAGCAACCCTGACTTTTCGCTTAGCAAGTTCCGAATCAATCGCCAGCTATCTTCCAATGAGAGGGCGTTCAAATGGGGAGGGGCGGATATGCCGACTGTCATCGGTGTGACGTTGGTTTAGAAGAAACGGCTGCGCTCGCCTTTTACCATTGTTCCTAGGTGCGCCCCTTTTAGCATTATGTCGGCGAGTTGACGGCTCGTATCGCGCCCTATCTTGTGCACATCGATCTCGCGTAAGCGTATGATAATGTGACGCCCCGGTATTCTGGCGGGGTGCTTCTCACGTTGCTGGCGTAGCTATAATGGTGATTTGGACGACGCTAGAGGAGGGAATGAGTGTTATTCTTATCAGCATTTGATTAGATTCTTTGAGCATCAGCTCAAGATGAAGATCAGATCTGATAGAAAGCGCTTGATATAGACAGATTTCAGTGAAAGATGGGTAAAAGTAGCATGTCTTGATTTTCTTGTTTTAGTCCCTTATGGCACAACGGGGCGGTTTCCTCTCATTTTCCTTGGTTTAGTTAGACTTCTTTTGTGTACCTAGTTAATGTCAAGGTGTTCCTAGCCTGTTCCCTGCCTTCTTTCATCATGATTTGAGTCAAGATTCCCAACCCCCCTAGTTTGTTTTAGGCCACACTTTTCATCTTGACTGGGTCAGTTTTGTATTTTCCCATTCCATTATTTTATCTCACCTTTCTCTTAACGATTGAACTACTTGATTTCGCTATTTGACGGAATACAGAAGCCACTGATTTTTAGGGATGAACGGGTTGTTACTAACATTTGTTTATTTTAGTTTGAATATTTTATTTCGTTTTGGGTAATTCATCTCCCTCCCCCTTTCGTGTGTGTGTGTGTGTGTGTGTGTGTGTATATCAGCAATATTTACGTCATGAGTTTTGTTCTATTTTTTTTTAGGTGCCCCTTGTAAATATGTGGTATTGTGGTGCCTGAACGATTGGGAGGTGATGGATGAGTTCTTGTGGTGAATGAAGAAATTGTAATGAGTGATTGTATCGTGTATGTGATTAGCTACGTATAAGAGAGTTACGGAAGACCACCCTCTACAACCACTTTTTTGTCCATGTGCCATATTTTTGTAAATATTACAAAATAAATTCGCCGTCTCCACACTCCCTTGCAAAACATACGCGACTCTGGCCCTTTGGGGTCACTGAGGTAAGTTACTGCTACACAACTAGACCTAACTATTTAACTCAGCAGTCGGATAATATTCCGACAAAACTTATGACCTGTGGCTATGTATACATCCAGCCCCAGCAGCTTGAAAGATGCTAGCATTGTTCATTTCTATAAAGGCAAATGTGACAAATCATTTTGCCAAAATCATTGTCTTGAGCCTTGCTGAAAAGGTCTTAGCAAAGTTTATGATATTTGTTGAATCTCTTCCTTGGTTTTGACAAAAGCATTTTGCACTGTAGATTCTGAGTTGGCCTTTACAGTATCCAATGCTCTGAGGCAAGATTATGTTCTTGTACCGATCTTTGTTCAATATCATTTTTAGCTTGATGCTCATATTCGCTTTCAAGATAATGTGCGGTACAGAACAGACACATCTATCATTTGTTGACTAAAAGAAAAAACAAAAAAAAACACGTAATTCCTATCAGAGAAAGATTTACAGGTCATGACTGTCAGACTGTTGCTACCAAGTAATATGGGTTCACTATCAGTATCAAGAAGACTGATACTAGAGTTCAGACTACCTCAAGATCCCTGAGAAATTAACCATGGATACTTATTAATGGCCAAATGCTGAACAATGTTACACATTTAACATACTTTGGGAGTTGTGCCTCGACTAACTGCAGCTTGCACAAATAGATAACTAGTCGCATCGTTCAGCTTAGTTCTTTTAGCTGTTTAGGAAAAGTCTCCCACCTTCACTTTTGTGTGGCGAGATTAATTTTACCTTAGCTTCAACAAGAGATGTTAGTGAGACAAGTATTTGTGATTCGGTGTTTGAGATATATATATATATATATATATATATATATCTCAAAGAAATAAAAGATGAGTTAGACTCGGTCTAATAGAAAATAATTTCAGAGATATTAAGAATTGTTTAACCCCATGTATAGCATATTTTACAAGGTTGACTGGTTAGGCAAAATCCAGTTTCGTTCTTATAGTTTGTTGACGTTTTAACTAAGAAAGACATTAAAGTTTAGTCATGCATAAATATTCATTAGCAATCATTTTCGAATTTCTTGGCCAAACAATGTAGTTCTTAAATTGACGTGTTAATCTTTGATTTAAACAATTGCATTTAATATTACTAGTTAGATAGAAAACGGTATGGCTTTCAAATAATTTTGAATAAATATATCAAGTAAGGTAATTCTTATGTTTTACTTAACTGTTGAAATTAGACATCCATTATTTTAGCTTTTAAAATATTTTTATCTGTCTAAATTAAAATATAGATTCACAGATGCAGACATACAAACACTGATTTACATTAAATTGGACATCTGTGTCACGATAAACCTCAGTGTAATAGGAAGAGGTTGACTATATGATTTTTGAAATCAGTGTTGTATTTCGCTCACTATTTTAAAGAAATATATTTTCAAATTTGAAACTTCAACCTGCTGCCAACGAAGTGAGGGGTAGCGATCTGGTAATATATAAAATGTTAAGCAGTGTAAAATTTTTTATTAAAATTCTTACAATTACACAACAATAATATGAACTACTGATTTACACACATGGGAACATTTTAAGTTATTTTGGTTAGCAATGCTAACACGAAGAGAATATAAAAAAAAGGTATTTGATGTGAACGACACCACGAATGTTCGACAGATGAGAATTCGACAACGAAACATTGTGTTACTCTAATCGCCTAAAAACAGAACTTTTCAGCAGCACTAGAAATTAATGCATCCATACCTTCGATTTTATGAGGTTAGGATCTGTTGAAAAGGAAACAACAGATTGTCAACCACTGAAAAAAACTTTCAGTGCCGTGCTTAGCAATATCGCGGCCCCTCTATCAGCAGAATGCAACTTGTGCCCCCGAACATACTGAACCCACAATAAATGATACTCTCGGAAACTTTGCAGACTGTCAGAGTCGCTAGATGTTTTTAAAGGTTTTATGACATCCTGAAAGTTTGAATATACATGTTAGGATTCTTCTATGTATATTGAAACATCTATAATCTATTCTCTTTCAAGTTCATTAATTACAGATGATTTTCGGCCTCTTCCGGACCGGAACGCTATATATATATATATATATATATATATATATATATAAAAAGAGACCAAGACGGGTTGATAGATGTCTATTTAAACATTCAAGTATGATAATTTCCCAGTTAATCCTAATAATTATTTCGTTATTTTTTTTTTCATTACAATAGATCTGCGGAGCCAAGAAGCCTGGAGGCCCTAAACACGGCCCTGTCTTTAATCTGACAAAACTTTCTTCGCAGAAGCTGTTGAAGGACAACAAACTAATAGAATATATACGAATGCATATTAAAATACAAGGAACATTGGCAGTTAAATTAAAATTCATTAGTTGAAGCAGTTCTCCGCAACAAATCGAACACCTTTCCTACCTTCCATCTTAATGGACGACGCTAGTATTTCAGAAAACAACACTGCGCCTCCTTGGTTTCACTCTCACGACCAACCTCAAATTGTTGGTTGAATCAACAGCTACATATACTGATGATAAGTTTGGGTCACGGTGTCTGGCCAACAGGGAGTTTTCCTCTCATCAGAGTCCATCACGCACATTTATAAATCTAACATGCATCCGTGCATTGAATACTGTAGCCATATCTGGTTAAGTGTACCTGCTATTTCGCCTGGTCTTCTCCACAAAATCCAAAGAATAATTTTCAATGTAATCGATCCAAATATGGCAGCTTGACCTCCCTCCCTTTTTTCTACAAATATTATGGTTTCTGCACCGACGAACTCCCCCACCGCCTGGTGCCCCTTTAACATGAATTTACTCGTGCTACTAGACTAGCATTTAGGTCCCACCCTTTTATTGTCAAAACAATCAATTGTAACCGCCATTTCTACTCAACAGTCTTCTCTCGCACGTCCCGCTTGTGGAACTCCGTTTAATATACTTGCTTCCCACATAGCTACAATCTTCTTTTAGCGCTAACACGTTCCCCCTTTTTCTCTCTGCAACCCATTGTGCACCAGTGGCGGTATTGTTTTGCTTGGGATGAAATAAAAAAACTGCATTAGTCCAGCAAAGACTCACATAAAAATAGTGTTCTCTTAAAATTTACCCAATTACACACCACCTATATAAACGGACAGACCTGACTGATATATCAGGAGGAGAGACACTATTTAATAAAGTAAATTGAGTCCAATATGTCCAATTATCCTATGGTAAGGCGACAGCTGTAAATGAATTGTACTCCTGATAAGATGAACTTCACAATTATATACACACATAAGGTGAATATAAAAAACAATCATTAAAAATACGATTCACTAAGTTGGTTTATTGGTCTTTCGCTTAACAAACAAAAAAAAAAAAAAGGCAAGAAAAAAAAAATTAATAAAAGAAGTTTAAATTTGTTATACCTCTAATACAAGTAAAAAAATTAAAGCTAGCCAGACAGTTAAAAAAAAAAGTGTACAGTTTGTGCTTTAATTAAAAAAAATTATATGCACCTTTAGATTTTCAAACTAATCAGGAGTCTGGCTTGCACCGAAGCAAACTTTAAATTATAATCAGTACTGGAGTCTATTTCAGGACTACATAAGCAGAAAATTTTTGAAGGTACAAACTTCCATAATTTATAAGGAACCAGAATGAAACGCAGAAGTGCGAGCATATCAGACGGAAAGCAATTTTGGTTGTCACCAGTAAAGGAACTAGGCTATTTCTAAAAGGAAGATGTAAGAAGAAAAATATAAGCCTGCCAAACCCATCCTAGTTTCAACTTTTAATTAAGTATCGTTTCTAAAAGAATCTGTTATTGTTTATAAAATGGCGAGTATTCTAAAAATAAAAAAAAGATTGACGCCAAGAATTCAAAACTGGGCGGCAAAATAAGGAACAGTTTCTTTTGGTAGGAGTAAGAAGCAGGAGTTAAGAACAGTAGTTTTGTGTAGGAGATTTGAAAAAGGGAAGACGCTAGTCAGTTGACCACTATAGTCCAGAAGGAATAGGCTCGTTTACTACTAGCGTCCCACAGTAAAGAGAATTTAGCTAGTCTGCTCCTGTATCCACACAAAATTTAAAGGTTGTAACTTGATGTAAAAACCTAAAGTTTTATACCAAAAATGATCATTAATTCAAGTTTGTTATCTTCTAATCATACCAAAACGTAGCAAACACAAATCCATTTTGAACCTTAAAAATGGCTTTGAACCTGCAAGATTTTCCTGCATTTTTTTAAAACTTTGCCAAATGTTTTTATGAGCCATATTTCCTTTTAGTGAATTAGTTATCTTGCCTTTAATAAAGGTACACAAATGTTTTGTTCTATGCAGTAAGTGTTTGTTCCATTCTAATTTCATATCTGAACTTTGAGTTCTGTTGGTTTTCATCTTATATGTTCAAGATTTAAGAGGTAACGTCCTCTATTCACTCACACTAATATACCACCGATTGCTACAATCGGGGAAAGTTTAATGCAACGTCAATTGTCATCTTGATTCCCAACTTTCTCTTATTTCTTCTACGTTTCAGGTAACATGTTCTCACATTTTTTCTCATTGCAACCCCCCATGTACCAGTGGCGATACTGCCTTGCTTGGGGTGAAACGTTTAAAAAAAAAAAACGAAAAAAAACTGACCTTTATATATATATATATATATATATATATATATATATATATATATAATAGAGAGAGAGAGAAGGTCAGATTAATTGGGTGCAGTGTTCTTTATTGGTTAATCGTGCTAAAACAATTTTCCCTGATTGTAAGGAAAGTAAATATTCTGCGACGAATTAAATTGAGCGGAGAGGCTTGCTCATCAGACTGTGAATACCAAATGTGTGCATAATGTAATTTGCTACTTTTTAATATTTTATTTATGTTTCAAAGACTTATTTACGTCAGTTTGATGTTTCGATACGTAGGGAACAATAAACTATCACAATACAACAGTCAGAATTTGGGAATTTTGAAATAAAACGAAAAAAAAAATTTTAACAGGTGTTAACGCCGAAAAAAGAATGATTATAAAAAAATGCATTGAAAGATATTTATAGGACCGTTCATAATGTCATCGGTGGGTTTAATCATAATAGAAGATACGCAGATGACTGTGGTGTTGGTTGACACTGGAAAGAAAAATAGAAACTAGCCATCAACGATAGAAAGTACAGTCATCATACAATTTTCGGGTTATAAACTAGAGATGTCAAAATCAATCAGGTGCACAAGCGTGTAGCTGCCGCCAGGCAGAATTTGCTACCAAACCTTAAAAAAAAAAAAAAAAAAAAAAATCAGCAGGTTCGTTTTCTCGCCGAAGCCAGCCTAAGTGCAGTTAGGACAATGTTGCCCCGCACTTAGGACAATATTGCCAGAAAAAATAGTTCCTTATATTTTAGGACAACTTAAAACAATTTTGAGGTCTAAATAGAAAGTATGGAACAGAAACAGTAAAGTTAGAATAAGTAAGTAAAAATATAAACAAGTAAGCTGTTTTTACGGCAACCTTTTCTAGAATATAGGATTTTGGCCTCTGCGTAAGAAATAGAAACCGCCTTAACAACCTTTTGGATTGAGACCTTCTGAGAGGTCAGACGTAAATTTGTTATCTCCAGTGGCAGCACATTCGTTTTCGGTACTGTTAGGGAGTCACTATATTGCCATAGACCACACGAGGTGCCAACGAGTTTTCACAGCTGCACAAGTACTGTAAAGGAAATAACGCCTTTTACAATATATACCCGCAGTTATCAGTTTTCTCACGCATGTTTCATGTGGCAATTATAAAGCGGTTTAACAGATGATGGAGAAAGCTACACCGAGATCCGAACACGCATCTGACAAACGAAAGAAACATTCTCAAATCTAAGCAACTTTCAGAGAAACCAAGAAAAGAGTTCTAGATTGCCATGTAGTTGTACGACAATGAATGCTAAACTATCTCAATACAGATGAAGAGAAAGCTGAACGCAACAGAAATCTGGTTCTACAACAACTCACGGGGCATATTGAAGAAAAGTGTGATAGAGAAAGGCAGTAAGCCACTTGTCGAGTTTGTGTGAATAAATGGCTGAACTTGGATTGAATCATTAGCAAATGGAAACATTCTAACGTTTACAACGCGTAGGAAGTTGTGGGGAGCCATGATTGTTTACGTTCTAAAAGAACGCAGCGTATAAAAGATTGACACTACTGATGGCAGATCTAAAAGAAAGTAAAAACAAAAGTGAAGATTTTAGAAGAAAGGCATTCATTAGACCTTCAAGACTCAGTATCTAGACATTTATAAATGGAACTGTGTGTGTGTCCGTTACCTATAGACTCCGAAACGGCTGAAACGGTTTTCTTGAAAATTTACAGTTGTACTATAAGCGTCTGCGAGTGTTCTTAGCTAGGTTTTGTGTCGAGGTACCCCCGATAAATATCGATAATCGAAAAAAAAAAAAAAAAAAAAAAAAAAAAATCGGGTCATAGAAGGAGTGGTCCGATTTTAATCAAATTTGATTGAATCATATACAAAGACATTAAACAATATGCAGGAGTTTCTGCAGCAAAGAAAGGTTGTTCCGTGTTGGAGGCCGTTTGTTGGTATAATGTCACGCCGAAGGACGACATCTCGCCTTCCACAGCACCGGCTGATGCGTTGCATATATTACCACGTCCGAGTAAAAGGCATTGAAGCCAAACCCCCATCAGAATCACGGAGGGGGATATGAAGTTGACTGTCTGGGTCAAAACTCTGCACGGCAAATGCACAACCAGGTTCAGAATCGGGTGGGTAACCGAAATTGTCAGCCCGCAGGCGGTGCGAATTGATGGGGTACCACGCCATGGCAAAGACCTGTGGCCATTTTCAAGATCATTTCCATGTGAGCGGTTTATTTACTTGGGGTCAGGTCAATCAAGTGATGACTCCGATAGTCTACTAACAGCGGACGCTGACGTGCATAGCGAAACCTCAGATGACAGCCCGTCTGAGGACGAACCTTGTGTCGTACCCCTTCGAAGGAGCACCCGCCAAAAGAGACCCGCTCCCGAATGCACTTTTGGTGATGATGAGATCAGTGAGTAGTGTGGTAGAGACTTACCTCACCGAAGCAAAAGAAGGCAGTTTGTCTGCACATGCGTTCGTAGACGTCATGGAACCGCGAGGCGAGAACTCATGCAAGGCAGTTTTTGGAATGACACGTCGCATGCGTCATTGGCGAAAGCGAGGCTTTCACATGCAAGAAATTACGGTTTCTTGCTCAAGACCAAAAACTCATAAAGAGAGCCAACTTCTGTTTCGGAGGCAGTTTGGTGCTGGCGATTCATGAAGGCTATACCGGTGTTCGAGAGAGTGTTTTGTTTACGGTTCGCCGAAAACGGAGTCCCGAGTAAAGCAGTGTTCCGGGTTCTACGTGGAGCAGCTGTGAGAACGGATCTAAGCGGTCATTAATTCGTCTACCAACTACACTCCAAGAAGAAACAAATACTACAGACTTACCAATGGAATACGAAAGGAAATAAGGACTTCTGACCCGTCCCCTATGTACAAGTTATAGCAGGTTTTAGCTGTGAAAGGTTTGAACAAGTATCCCGTTTGACCACGCCAAAGTTCTTCCACACATACATAATGTAAACTTGAATTCCAATAGCTATAAGTACTAAAAATATTTTTAGGGTCAAACAGTTTTAGTTTTATTTAAATCTGAACTATATTTTGAGATTGTAGGAATTTTGTTTTCTAATACCAATTAGCCAATAGCTGACAGAAGAGGTGAAGGCATGTATTTCATAAGAGTATTTGCACGTAAATAAATATTCGAAGCTATTATATATTACCCGCACATCCTAGCACCTGATTTTTTTTGGGCGTCCCCTCTCTCTAGGAACTTTGATTAACTTCGGGGATAAAACGAGAATATCAACGTGATATGACCATAAGTCAAAAGAGTGAGACTTGAAATTTGCTGACGTCATTTCATCAACGATATATTACCAGTCTAATTGGTTTAAAAAAAAAAAAAAATAATGCCCAATAAATAACCAAACATGGCAGAGCTTTTGTACATCCAAATCCCAAAAAAGTATCTACGAGTCATTAATACGCAACGTGAAAAAAGCCTGTAAAACATGATGTATGTACCTCAAAGATAACAGAAAAAAAGTATACAGCCCAGCTCTTTTGCAAAGGTACCACTGTAAAAACAGAAGTAACTGGAACAGATTCCTTGAACTTTTTTTCGTTACTCAGAACATGATATTCTCAGTATCGTATTTCTGTTACTTCGGGTCTCTTCGTCTATGAGGTTATTCTTCAGCATCCACTATCGTATAGGTAGGCTTATATGGCATCAGTTTTCGGCAATTTGTTTCTATCAAAATTGTCCTGTTTCTTTTTACTATTAGTTTTTGGAAGGGATATTTCGTTATTCCAGTTTGCCTTTGGAATTCAGTATCATGTTTACCCTACTCCGTTAAAACATTTCCTACATATTTCAAATTCTTCGTTTCATGCCGACATATCCAATTCGTAATTTCGCATATTGTGCAGTTTCATTTGCCGACAACTAATCATAAAAAGTAAAGTTTAATCGTTTTTTTTTCTCGCTTTCCTTCACTGCATTACGTAGGAGTGGATACAGTTTTCTTTCCGTGTCCGCCATCAAGACTAATCTTTTTACCTTGTTAATTACGACCGCCAATTATATATCATGGTCGGACTGTTTTTGCAGGAAGGTCATCGCTGTAAAGATTGTAGAAATCCGGCCAGAAGACGTCCTACTTTAACGCCCTTGTACAATTTTTGTATTTATCCATTTAAAAAGGTGGTTTGCTTCCAGTACAAATTCTGGATTATTCTAGTATCATACTAAAATGAAGTTTAGCTAGCAACTTTCAATTAGGTAGGTGCAGAGGAATAACAGCGGGCGACTTACTAGAAACAAACCCTAATAAATAAGTGAAAATAAAGCTCGTATATTATCTGAACTGATCTATTGATATACCGGCATTATTGTAAGATATTTAATTGTGTCATTCTTTCATGTTATTTGTTTATTTAATAATCTATTAGTCTTAAGTAAAAGGAAGTAACGATGTATATCACCGTTGATTGTGTTTCTGGGCGGTAATGAACAATATTTAATAATAATCTCTAGATGACACAGAGTTTGACCTTCACGTCTCTACAATGCTTCTCAACTCATTGAGTTTGTTTAGCGGCGTAATAACCTTGATATAGGTTAATGCTGAAGTCTACATATTTCGTACGCAATTTTATGCTTTCAACTACACATTTTTGAAAATTTCATTCATCTTGCGTAATTTTCTTTTAATATATAGTTTATAGATAATAATGTACTGTTGATAATTCTACCATAATATATATATATATATATATATATATATATACACACACACACCTTTGGTGTTGCATTGGTTGTAATTCTGATATAACATTTAACGGTTGATTTTTGTTGGCGAGGGCACTATTTGACTCTAAGGATGGACCTGTGAACAACAATTAAGGTAGTTCCACGCCCCCACAAAACTTCCAATTCTCCCGATCAGAAATACTTGCTGCCGGATATTTATCCTAGTACACATGATGATCATTTAATGAGTATGATAACCATAAAATTATGGAGTCTAGCTCTTAAGCTGGCCAGATTTACTACACAGACAGTACCTGTGTTCGCAATTACCTGGTCAATCTAGATTTGCTGGAACTCAACTTACCATAGCGAGTACAGATAAGGTCGTTCTTAATCCGACAAGCCAGAGCTAGTTGTGTGGCGTTTCAATTAAATAACGAGGCTTGCTTGGGATAGGTAGATGCAAGTTGTTGATGAGCCGTAATGCAGAAACATTTTGAATTGAAAATATTCTTTTTTGTGAGTGCATATTACATTAAAGATTTCAAGATACAAGTCCCATTCAACACATAAGCTGGGGAAGGATGGTTGGTTGGTTTATTTATTCAGCATATCGACCTTCTTTGGGCCATTTAATACTGGAAAATTTTTTAATTGTTTTTAATTGCTTTCGAGGGTGTTTGCCTTTAAACTTAATTGCTTTCAAAGTTGTTTGTCTTTGAAAACAATTTAAAGTTGTTTGATCGAAATGGCTTGCCTTCAATCTCTTGGTTGCTTTCAAAGTTGTTTTCCCCTCAAACTTAATTGCCTTCAAAATTGTTTGTCCTCAAATTTAATTGCTTTCAGATTATTTGCCTTCTAATTTTTAATTGCTGATCACAATTGTACAATATTCTAGTGTGAATAGTAGAAGCAGTTCATATTTGCTTTTAATCCACGACAGTTTCATTGGATTATTTTTTGACCCATGGTTGAGAATTTGATTTTAGGTTTTGTCTTTTAGCAGTTTTGGTTAGTTTGTTGGTTTTGTGATTTGTAAGGTTTTTGTTATGTGCGTTGTGGTGCACTGGATATCGACTCAGAACTACAAATCAGGGAACCGAGTTCGAATTCCAGTTGAATTCCTTGCATTTACTTACGCACAAATACCATTGAGAAAGATATTAATCCGTCTTTTCCCGACAGTTATGGGTTAAAAAATAAGACAGATTAGGTTCTATAGCCTTGGCTGGTAACCAGTTTATAGCAGAAAGCAATGGCAACCTACTGCGGGATAATCTTCTGCACAGTCAAAAAGCGTGTATCACGTATGGCACTTAACTGACTAAGGTTTTTTTTTTGTTTTCAATATCCATTTGAGTTCCTTAAATCTGATGTTGGCAATGAAGTGCGCTGTTTTGGGTTTTTTTTAAGCATCTCTCGTTTCATATGTGTGTTAAGAGATAGGGTAGGTGATCTTTGTCACTTTTTCCTTGATTGTTCAGTTTTGTTTTCTTCTTGAGATTTTCCCGTGTTGGTTCCAGTATTTATTTTTGTTTTGTTTGTACAAGATTCGGTTTCTTTTTAATAGTTAAAAAAAAATTTTCCCCAAATGTTGGCCATTCGTTTGTTTTTAGTTTTAGTAGTATTTCGATGAGTCGCTGGTTTGGTTTATTTTTTTGGACTGCATTACTACATATTTTTGTTCCCATATAGTTTCCTACTATTTTCCTTGCTTCTGGGAAAGATATGTTCCTTGTGCGTTTTATCGTTGTTATTTCTTTTTCTTTTATATATATATATATATATATATATATATAAAACAAATAGCGCAGATCTTTGAAGAGGCATGATGTTCTTCATGGCAATTTTCACATCGTATATTTTTGCATTCATGTTCTGTATGGTTTGGGTTACGCTCCCCACATTTCCCAAATACAGGCTTCCTCTGCAGACGTCTTTGTGATGCCCAAATTTATGACATTTGAAGCATCGCAGGGGGTGGTATATAATGCTTTACCCTTTCTAATGTATAACAAATTTTTTATTTCTTTTCGAATTGTACGTCTATAAAAAGGGTGTGAGTTTGATTTATTCATGTCTTCGAATGGTGATTTTTTATTCTTTTACTCCCTGTTTTAGTCATGCTGTCTCGATTTCTTCTGGTATAGCAAGCGAAAGATCTCTGCTTCTTATGATGTCTTTGGAGGAATTTAGTTCTGCATGTGGATATGGGTGACATTTAATATTGTGGAACTCCATTTTCAGTAGCTTTTTTTTTTCAACTTAAACTACGAAATGGTAATTTGCTAGTATAACATTTTTTGGCGTTGATAAGTTAGATATTACCTTTTCTATCAGAAAAGGTGATAACCAATTTAGTTTAGTTTCCTCTGATGATTCAATTACAATAAAATTTGGATAGTCAGCTCTAGTGCCTGATCTAGGTTCAGTGTGAGGCTTTTTGATTTGGCTTTCCATGGATTTGTGTTTAGTTCATCTTTCTTACTCTCCACTCTCCTCGGAGCCCAACAATAGGAAATGTTAGTGGGAAAACCAAATCGCCCTGTAATACTTGGGATACAAGAAAGGTATACTCAGATGAGCGTCTGCCAGCAATCGTTGTTTCCTTTTGTTTTTTTCTCTATCCCAATTTGGTGAAAACTTCAGGAAGGTTCCAATCATGTAGCAGTTTTATTCCACTAACAGATTGACCCTTACCACCGCCTTTTAACACATATGTAGTTTAAGTGTTAGGGCTTGATGTGACTAGCCGATTGGTTGGATCGGGCCTCTCCGACCACCCGTCTAGCTCAGATAAGGGTCAAAGATGTGTTTGCATGACCATGACCTCTATGCTCCCAGCCATGGTCTACGCAATTACCAACGAAATGACTTAGACACCCACCGCACACAGTTGGCTCCATTGAAGGACATTTACCCTCGGCAGGGGGTGCTGTCGACGTATTCTAAAGCCCATCCAACAGGGCTGCCCACTTTAGGAGTTAACTATTTGCCAGTAGCTGGGACCCTAGCAGGTGCTACCACTCCGAGTCAGGGTAGACCTTGGGAACAACAGCAATTAAGAGGTGTTCCATACTCCTCACAACCTCCAAATCAGAGGCCTTGTTGCAGTTTACCATCATACCCAGGACTAGCTGTGGAAGAAGAGAGATTTACGCGTAAGGCCATGTTGAAATAAGCAGCTATTAAAAGAAACTTTATACGAGAAATAAGCATTAATTCCAAGAATTTTGTGAAGATAACGCTGATGGAAGCGCTACAGCGTTTTTATTTATTTACGGTAGATAACCAGAGATCTACAGGAATAAAGAAGCCATGTTAAAACAGGCATTTTAGACACTGATCTTTGTTTATTCCTGTTCTCGATTACACGCGATCCATTAGCAAGGATATGTAGTTTTTTTTATTATTATTCTGAAAGCAGTTTCGTAATGAAAAGAGAAGGAGTGGTTAATTGCACTACCAAGCTTAAGAAATTTATCGGTATTTCCATGTCCAACAATGAAATTGTTCAGAATGAGGGTCATCTGGGGCCGGCTGAAAAATAAATTGACCATTTTATTTTTGCAGGATTGTGAGAGTTTGTTCACGACCTCTTGAATTTGTTACAGAAAGGTGTACATTTCACGGAACGTGTTTAAACAGCAACGTGTGGTGAACAAGTTTTCTAGTGCGTTTTCATTTGATTAACAAATCGATTCTTACTATTTTTACGAAATTTACTAAAGAAATAAAGTTTAACATTTTTAGAACGGGCACCACTACTCTTAAGCGTATTTAAATAAATCTGATGCCTGAACAGAAAGCTTAACTTTTTGTTTTAAACGTAACCGCCCCCTTACAACAACCACCAAAACCAACACAGAAAAATCCAAAAATAGCTGACAAGAAAACCAACACCAAAAAAACTAAAAGCAAAAAGAAAAAAAAATGGCTAGCAAAGACAAAAATTACTGTCTGTGAAAGAAATAAATAAAAAAGTCCTCATATAAATACAAGAGAATAATTCACAGGTCTGCTAGCAGTTAATATGCAAAATATATTTAGCTAATGCCTATAAAGCTGTCATTAACAAAACGTCTTCTTTACATGCCATCTACTTTACAATGAGTTTTCTTTCATAGCGAAAGGAAGACAATTTTTCTCTTGAATTCAGGATTCCCTTATCCGTCTAAGAGAAATTGCAAATCCTACGTGATATATGGATAATGTACAACTGGCATTAAACACAGAATTACCACTTCATTTTTATAAGTCATCGTAAATTCTGCACACGTTTAATATTTCAAAAGCACACTACTTTCCTTCTGAAATGATGCCAGGAACTTGGCTGTCTGACCAGTTTCCACCCGGATCAAAAGATGTTATTTGGAATCCTTGCTGGCATGGCCAAGTAAGCGTGTACAAGACAATAAAAAAAAAATAATGAAAAAATACAAATAAAAATAACTGCATTGAATATGCGAGGCACTACTGGTGAAACTTCACGTGAAAGACCCTATTTACGGTGATCAATCTGATAATAGTAAGAAATACTGGACTAATGGAGTTAAAAAATATACAACAATTTAAATATATATCGAAATGTTTTTAAAGACGACGAAAAATATGAAATGCTGAAGGAGCATCGGGAGAGGGGATAATCCTTTTTAAAAGCTAAGCAAAGTAATAATAAACAAAAAGATAGAAACAAAATGAAAAATCTCAGGAAAAATACTTTAAGCAACAAATGCAGTTCTACAGAATGATGCTGAGAATATCATGGACTAAACATACGAGCAGCCAATAAAATCGAAACAAAAAAGGCTGCTTGTAATTATCAGAAAGTGTTGAAATGTTTAGGGTGCATGAAAAAAATTTATATAGGACAGATTGAGGGCTAGAGAAACAGAAAATGAGGAACCTGTTGAGCGAATTTGAGCAAATCGATGTATTCTATGTGTCATATCCCTTCAGGGCGTAGGCAATCATGATTTTCCACTTCTCACTATCCATGGTGGCTCTTAGCACACTTTCTCCTGTTACCCCACTCAAGTCCCGCTCTGCTATCCGCTCGCTCAGGCTCTTCAAATGTGTTATCCGCTGTTTTCCCCTGTCTCCTGACCTGTGAGTATCAGATTCTCCAAGCCTTCCCTCATGACATATCCCAAGAATTTCAGCTGTTTTGCCTCTTCCTGATGTTCAGTATTAATTTCCTTTTCATCCTTTCTAAAACATCCTCATTGCTCACATGCACGATCCATGATATTCTGTAGAACCACATTTCAGTTGCTTCAAGTTTTTCATTAATCTGATGATATTGTCCAGCATTCACTGCCATCTTGAAGAACAGGCATCACATAGCAATCCAATACTTTTTGTTTCTAGCGAAATTTTCCTGTTTCTTAATACTCTGCTCAGTTTCTGGAATGTGTCCTTGGCCATTCCAAGTCACCTTTGCAATTCAGTGTCGCACTTGCTTTCCTCCGTTAGAACACTTCCCAATTAATTTTTTGTGCCTGCTTGATTTTAGTATCCCCAACCTGTAATTGGTATTTTGGGCTGTTAAGTTTGCTGATGACCATACATAAGGTTTTCTTGTAGTTTATTTATAGTCCTTTCTTCATTTACTTTTTTGAGGAGGTCTTGTAGTATTCTTCTGTGTCGGCTATCAGCACTGTATCATCTACGTATCTTATGTTCTACAAAATACAGGAAATTTTGCCGAGCCATGATCGCTAATGTCCTGAAAGAAGGGACATGGAACTGTGGATTGTAAAGTAGGTGACAAGTGATCACAACTTAAAGCGCATTGGCCAAGAAAAGAAAATGACCCAATTGTACAATTTCTTTTCGTTAGGATTAATAAAAGAAATGAATGAAAGAATTCGAACTAATCTTAGAAATAATAAATTACGACTTACTACTTTACTTCAGGGTGTGCCTTTCCAAAACTTTACGGCTTCTGTAGCGCTAAATAACATTTACCTTATACCATTTTTATCCTTGTTCTGCGATCCATTTATGCAAACTTATCCAGGAGGTAAGCTCACTGTTGCATCCCTTCCCGCTTATCTTGCTATGAATTGTCATGTCAGCGCTATATTTTTCAGATTCTTCTTTCCTTCGTGTTCCAGAGAATCCAAGTGTCTTTCTAATTGCATCTTCAATAACCAAGCTTAAAGCTCAGTTCTTTTACAACCTGTGTTGTTGGATTTTGCAGCAAGAGAAAGTCGGCATCAATTGTTTAGGCGTACCAATAGAGGGATGTACAGGTGGTGTAGTGGACAGCGGCTCGGAATATAAAATTTAAGAGCCAATAATGAAAGCAATGGTTGTCTTATCACAGTTCAGAGTTAACTTGCAATAACTTAATGCAATATTAAAAAAGACATTAGATAAGCGAGATCCAATAGAGAGGAAACTGACCAACTTTGCTTATGAATCCTATTTCTATAGGTACCTCCACTAAATTGCTACAAAAACAAATACTCTGAATAAAAAAAAAAAGACCCAAACTTAAAAACGAACTTTTTCCATCAAAATATTTATATTACTATTATTAAGAGGCAAGATCAAAGTATTTTTAAATTTTTGAATCCCTTCTAACGCGTTCGAAGTTTTGGTAGAAAATCTTTTATTTCAGTTAGCGGGTAACCAAACCGTTACAAAAGTTCACAATGGAAAACGTAATATTACATATCGCTTTTTTCCAGTGACAAACATTTGGAAATTCTTGCAAAAATCAAATAACTGACAGATTTTAATGAAACTAAGAAAATATACAAATGGAATTATTTTTGAAATTACTATTTTCATTAAAATCTTGGTATATATAACATATGTTATAGTGGGTAGATGTTCTTTTGAAGGGTAGTTGTGTATTGTTGCAGATAGTCCACTATAAGTCATAAAATGATTATAAATCTAGAAAAGCAAATTGAGTTGAAAAATGACATTTTTATATATACACATATCAATTAAGGTTTATACAATTAAAGTAATTCTTGAAGTATAGGTCCAACGGACGTTAAAATGTTCATGACAATAAAATGCTGAAAAGTGAATTAATGCTTAGGAATGAGGGAGCGCTGTAAGTAAAGAATGTCTGATGTATTCGCTCCTTAGGTTAGTAAGTAGTTTTGAGACAGGGAAAGATAAGAGGGGTAAGGGAGGCGAACATAGCAAGCCGCTTGACTTGGGTCAAGGGAGCTACTAATTACAGACGTGTCTCGAGTGTGTCTGGCGATGCTTTCTGTATCGGCTTTTTCTATCTTTTTGGATCGCAGCAGATCATTTGGGAATTCATATCCGTATTTGATTCTGGGCTTATCATTGGCCGATAAATAAAATGGAATTTAATAATTTAATTTTTAGTTTTCAACCGGAACATCTGCGCAAATCCGGCTGCGCACTGACGACTTTTGGTCATTTGCTTTTTGGTCGTGAGTGTGCAAACATCCGGTCCCTCAATTTTGCTCGGTCGGTATCACCAATGTTACCCCACCTCCACTTAAATTCATGAAATTTTAAGAAATTAAATTTTGTTGCGATAATTGATTTGAATAGTTAAACGCAGGACTCACTAGGAAATGTAAATCTATGTTTTTGAAATATAATGCCTTAAGTTACGAAAATATTCTAATAGTAAAATAAAAAATGCAATATAAGTATGCCATTAGTTTTATAAGCTTTTAATTGCTTGAATAAGTAATATTAATTAAGGACAGTTTGAAAAAATTTCGAAAGAATTTATTAATTTTAATTTATAAAGTTTCAAATATATTTAAAAAAATACTTCAAAGATTTGTTGGGGTTAATTTATAATATTAAGCGAAGATTATATTTAGTAATTAAAAGTTTAAAAAGTTTTGCCTCCCTATTTTTAAAATAATTTTTAATTTTTTTTGGGAGGGTATTTGAAGTTGTTTTTTTTGTATGGTAATTTCTATGAGTAAATTAAAAAGTCATGTGTATCAGAGTTTCTTAGCGAAAAAAAAAAAAAAAAAAAAAGAAAAAAAAAAAAAAAAAAAAAAAAAAAAAAAAAAAAAAAAAAAAAAAAAGTTGTACAATTATGTCACTTGTGATCGCCATACCTCGCATCCATAACTCAAGACATACGGTGGAAAGGTCAAAAAGTTGAACTGTGTTTAAGAAATAGTTTTATTCTAAGTTTTATGTCCTAAATAAGTAATACTTGCGTAAATCAGATAAATTTAACATAAAATTTGCTAATTTTCCAAACATAATTCGTCACAGATGTATATTTTATTCTCGCAAGGTTTTTTTTTAAATCGAGAATTAACTTTTGTTTACGAATGTGTCGATCGCTCAAAAACGGCCAAAAAATTTTAAACTTAAAACATCTTAAAATTTTACGACCAGAGTACTTTGCTTACTGGAAATAGTAAATTTAATCATTTAGCTTTCATTTAAAACTAAAATATAAGTTAAAAAACATTTTTAAAAATTCAATTTAAAAGTTATCAAAAATGAGCAGAGGTACCTATTTACGTGTAACACTTGCTTTGAGCAAGAATTTTTGTTCTAATAATAGCGTTATTATACTCCATTCTTCACCACGAAGACGATGGAACACAAAAAATTAAAAAGAAAAAATTAAGATAGTTCTGGGATGTTTGAAGTTTAATATCAAACAGAAGTTTTCCAATTTTAAGATATTTTCCTGGTATCGGTGATTGGATTTTTTTTTCGCGCGTTCTCGTTACAACTTATTTAGATTTTACGGATGTTATGATTTGCAATCAAATTGCATCAGCCAACTTAAACTAAAGTTAGTTTCACTTTTAAAAATGACAACGAGGAAAAAAAAAGAACAATCCACTCACTGAGAAGAATGAAGCCTTAATAAGCTGATATTCTCAGCAGAATTCAACTTTGAAATAGGGTAACACGCTATTGAATTCATTTAACACCAAGGCAAAAATACTCAGAGATGAAAGGGGATATCACGTATAGAAGACAAAGATGAAACGCTGAAAAAGACACCTTAGCATTTCGTTGAGAATCGGACCAAGTCCACAGAGATGCTATCAATCTCATTAATTCGTTTCCCCACTTCAGGAATATTTATGATCTAAAATCGACATAGCTAAGTGGCAAAATAGAGATGGAAATCATAACTAGCCCTGACCCTACTCATTTTACTTTCCGCATTCATTTCACCCAGGAGAGAATCTACACAAACATCTATGACCTCGCTAAATCCGTCCAGTCAGGCACCGTCCGCATGTGCATTTCATGTGTGTATGCTGTATCGTTGACTACGTGGCGTTCTGTTAAAAATGTGTATTCGTTTGAGCATCTAATAGGCATGTTACCGGCTACCCAATTTGTTGCCTCCTTTTAATCTTGCAGCTCGAATAAACAATTGTGAAGGTGCGTTTCAAAGAAACTGCTAGAGATTCATAACTATCTAAATTTTTAATATGCGCACAATATGTTGATTTGAAAGAACTTTTTCCCGCATTCTGTACTCTTGGTTTTGAAGAAACAGGTTTGAGTGTTTGCTTATTAAAATTTTAAAGATTCATTTCTTCCAAAGTAGGTCCTCCCCAAAACATAATTGATAGAGTCCACTTTGGGGTTGAGGTATTCTTTTGAAGTTTAAGGTACTAAAGATAGAGTGCCGTGAAAAAAGAAAAGGTTATTGTTAAAAGGTATGACTAATGGAGACTTAGTGGGCTTCACAATGGCTGCCGTGAAAACTTTAATTCTGTACAATTATATAGTTTAACTGAATTGGGATCAAATATGCATTAGAATCAGACTGATAAAATAAGAAAAAAAAGTAAAGAAAAGGCTTATGAATTTAACAGGTTTTGTTATTTAAGTTTCATCAGAAAATGAAAGAAAATGTTCGAATTTTATTTTTCATTGGTTTAGAAGACCTCACGTGTCAAGCAGGGTTCGTACGTATAAGCATGTGTATCTTTAGGAATTCTAGTTAGTTTATGCAGGAATTAGTTGATATGTGCGTCTAGTAGGTAGTTTCATTTGTGTTTGGCTATTGTCCGTATGCTAATTTGGAGAAATTTTGTGAGAGTGAAAGAATTGAAGTTACACTGTGTGAGAAGACAGATTTTTTTTAAAGTATTGATAAAGAAAAAAAAAAGGGTGATATAATCAAGTACAAATGACAAAATATTTATCAGAATCCCTCGAAATGCTACATAATAAATAATGTCCTTGTAGGGAGACAATAGTTGTCTTCCCTTTTGAGGAACTCTTCTTCATCTGGGATTATTCCCTTCCTGGCCTTGGTGGGTATAATTACGAGGAGTACTACTGACCTGAGGGTATGTCGTTTCTTGTCTATTCTTGGTAAAAACATTCTCGTCCATTTGGACAACATATGTTGGGAGGCAACGAGATGGTTACTGGCCCATAACTGCTAAACACAGAGTTAAAAATTTTGGCCAAGATCCTGACGAATCGTTTGCAGCTACTTGACGAGTCTGTTGGGACCTGACCAGACTTGTGCTGTGAAGGGCCGAACAATTCAGAGCAACCTGCATTTGACCCGCACGATCCTAGAGGGTGTAAAAGACAAAGTAGATCAGTCCGAGGCATTTGATAGGGTTGACCTACCTGGCGACTGTCCTGCAGGCTGCCGGAATCGCACCAGACTTCTGACGCTGGATTAGTATCCTGCATCGGTCCCCTGTGGTACAGGTGAACGGAAAGCTGTCTAGCGCTTTTGCGCTGTCTAGGTCGATTCGACAGGGTTGTCCACTGTCGTCCTTACTTTATGCTTTGGCGTTAAAGCCACTCCTTCGCATTCTTGGAGTGTTGGAGAAAAATTGGTCTGAAGTGCAGGCAAAGTTCGGCGCCTCGGTCAAGCTTTGGGGGCGAAGGAGTTTGTTCTTAAAGGGATTGGCGGAAGTGTGTGTCACATACATCTTCCACATAATCCTTTACCGGCTGTCTGTACTTCCACTTTGTGACGAGTGTGAGAAGGCGATCGAGCGTCTGCTATTCTCCCTTTTGTGGAGAGGACGCAAACATCACGTCGACAAACGTGTGTTACCAACGTCCGTGTCAATAGGGTCCAGAAATGCCACACTTGTCGAGTCACAAGCTCGCTTCAAGGATGGTTCTTATCAGGCGTGCGTTATTGGAAGACTCGTTGTTGACGGGGGTGGTGAGGGACCTGTTCCCTAGTCTTACTATCACTACCCCAATCTCGAGTCGGTTCCGTAAGCCTCGGGGGCGACCAAGATTCCTGCTCGAATGTCGGACGGCCTTGCGGGCCATTCCACGGTTTAGTGACCTTTCTCAGCCTAGAAGGCCGTTCTATCGGGGATTAGTGGTGGGCGTTGTGAAGGATCCACTACGTGAATCGCTCGGTCTGTCGGAAGATGAGTATCGCTCCAGGTTCGGATTATCTTAGCAACTGAGTTTTCTCTGACTTGGCGATTAGCTCGGAATCGGTTGTCTCTCAATGAGATGCGTTTTATAATGGGCCTGGCGGATTTGTCAGATTGTGAACGTTGCAACCTTGGTTTAAAGGAGACGTCTTCGCACGCCTACCATTGTTCGCGGGTGCGCCCGTTATGGCATAATGTCGGCGAGTTGACTGCTCGTATCGTGTCGTATTCTCATTGATCATGCATACGCCTGCGACAACGTGTCGCCCCCGTTTTCAGGAGTGAAGCGAATGGTGTTTCTGTCGCTATTGGCCATGGCTCGAATGGTAATTTGGACGACGCGACTGGAGAAAGTTTTGCGGGGTGGCTGTTTTTCACATCAGGAGCTGATCTGATATTTTGAGCTGATGCTCAAAATAAAGATTAGAACTGACTGGAAACGGTTAGCCTCGACAGATTTCAGTAAAAGGTAGATAAATGTGGCGAGCCTGGTTCGCGTGACCGGGGCTAGCTTTGATTTTCTCGTTTAGATCACCTAGTCACATCGGGGTGGATTCCGTTGGAGCCCTCCCCTGTTTAAGGTAAGTCTTTTTGTGTACCTAGTTAATGTGAGTGAGTGTGATTCCCGGCAATGTCTCTTTTGTTATGATCCAGTTCGAGATTCCCAGTTCCGATTTATTTTTTGTCCAGTTTGATCTCGTCTGGTTCAGTATTATATTTCCCCTTTCCAAGTTATTTTCTCCTCTCCACTCCCTGTATAAAGAGAGCCTCTTAATTTTCGTCCTACTGGCAAAATACACCGGCCTCTGTTTTGTGGGTGGGTTGGGTCCAGCTAATATGTCTCTTGCTGTTATTTTCAGTTACAATTATTTTGTTTAAGGAAATTGTTGTCATCCCCCTCATGTCATTTCATGTGAAATTTTTATGCATATTTTTGTAGTTATTGTACACTGTAAAGTTTTTAGGTTCACTTGGGGTGTTTTATTTTCTCCGGAACGACTTGTTATATTTTGGTATATGATGGTTTGAATGTTGAGGGATAAGTTCTTGTGGTGATTGAGAAAAATTGTAACGTATGTTTGGGTCGTGAATCGGATTAGCTAGGTATAAGATAGTTACTGGAGACCATCCAGAGTTTTGTTCCCTTCCCCATTTTGGCATTGTGCCACAACTGTGGATTTTCATAGTAAATAAATGTCGCGTCACAACACCTCTGTTCGTGAAGTTACTACTTCACGTAACTGAAGGGTCGTATCGGTTCACGAGTGTCCGTGTAGGGTCGGTTCGTAGTTCCGTCGTGACGGGTCGTGTTCGTGAGGTTCGAGGAACGCCTCCGTCGACAGGAGGACAATGGAGGAGGCCCCGAGAAGGCCTGAGCATGGAGCTCAAAGGAAGGGGAATGGCATGTCCCGAGCATAGTTGGGGACAAAGTGCCACTTCCCGCGAACGATCAAAGCCAGCAGATGGCTACAAAAAGGCCGGCATCGCCGGTTCCCGCCACCTCGGCGTGGAGTGGAGGAAATATTAAAAAAGACGAAGAATATTATGAAGGGATCAAAGAGCGATTTGAAGAGTTCATTTCGAGTAATGAACTGTCAGTTCCGGAAGATCTGAAGGCTATTGAGCCAATGATCATCTTGCTGACCAAGGACCCGAAAACCAACAAGTTTATTGGAGTCAGTAGAGAGACGATGGAGGAAGCCATTAAGGCCCTCCAGATAAAAGCAAGAATGGTGGCCAGAAGAAGCAACACCATGTGGGATATCCTGCTCGGTACCAAAGAAGAAGCAAGACAGCTGGCAGGGACAACGTTGTCCACGAAGACGCTCCGACTTCAGACAGAATATATGGGCACCCGCAAGACCCGCGTTACCTTGCATGGGGTGCCCATGGATATCTCAGAAGATCACGTCGGAGCGTTCTTCACAAGATATGGGAAAGTATCGGAGGTGGATTCGGTGATAAGCAAGGCGGGATTCGCCACTGATGATGTGATTCTGCAGGTGACTGTCTCTAGGAAAGAATTTGCAGAGATTCCAAATATCCACACCTGCAGAGGGCGTTCCATCTTTGTTGTGGTGGAGGGAAGACGGCCGGCCTGTTGGGTATGTGGCTGAGACGGATCATGTTGCAAAAGCTTGCCCAACTAAAAATCGCAGAGAAACCGGCATACAAACCAGTTGCTAAAAAAAAGGGGGGAGGGCGAAAGAAACGCCAGTTCCGAAGAAAGAGTGGCAGACGTTTGCAAGGAAGGGCCCCAAGACGAAATCTCCTCTGCCACAGGATGTCCCAAAAGGGAAGACAAATCAAAACTCCACGAGGAAGCAACCAACAAGGAGCAGCCCATGGACGAGATGAAGGTGGACATGCCAACGCCCAGGTCCTTCTCGATAAAAAGAGGAAGGAACGAAGAAGAGGAAAGCAACCCAAAGGCACCACGGAAGAGCAGAGCCAGTGCGAAGAAGGACCTACCAAGAGCAGTATCAGTACCTGTATCACCAGAAAGGACAAGGGACACTTATGCAGAGAAGGCAAAAGCCTTCTGTCCTTTCCCGCAAAACAACTCTCAGGCCACTTCCTTTGAACCGACACCTCTTTTCCTGTGTAAATCTCCCACTCCTTCCCCCACAAAAGGAAAAGAAATATCTCCCACAGGGGCAAGCTAACAACTCTAAAGACTGGTCAGCACAAAGGAGAAAGTTGTTGAAGCCCCTTAAATTAACCACCGTAGACCAAAAATCTACGGAAGACCCTAAAAGTTTCCCCCAAAGCCCCGGAAGTAATAACCCTCATCAGGAACACCGAGGGAAACCTCAGGGTATATTAATGCCTAGCAGCTGCCAAGAAGTTCTTTTCTAAAATAACCATGGCCCGTAGTGGCACACCGGAATTGAAAAAAAAATGTCAAAGCTATATGCTGGGAAGGGACCCTATTTTGTTACACCCATGCTTATATAGGGTGCTAAAACTAATGTACACCACGGATGTCGGTGGTATTGTCCTCGATGGACGAATTACGTCCGATGTAGGTACAGGTAGTCTAGAACAATCCGTCAGGATCCCTGCTCCCAGAGATTTTTACCCTGTATGTGACTAGATTAATCTTGTTTTATCTTTTCAGGTTTAGAAGACGTCTATCAAGAGCCAGTTTGAATGCGAATGGCCTGAGGGATCGGGGTAAGGTAGCCCGCCTGCTTCGTGACCTCTTGTCGTTTGGTGTGGATGTGGCCGCGATCCAGGAGATTCACTTTGTTTGCGACGTCGATTCTTGTGTGCTGTCTAACGACTGTCGTCTGTTCAGCATATGGGAACCGGCAAGCCTAGAGGTGTTTCTTTGCTGACCAAGCGTACCCTGGACGCGAAGGTGAACCTTGTTCATGTTGGTGCCGATGGCCGGTTGACCGTGGCCGATATTGCAATGAAAAGCAACTAGTTTCGTCTGATTGCGGTTTATACGCCCAATGTTCAGGAAGAGGGCGTCTCGTTTTTTCGGCTGTTGGAGCCCTTCCTGCTTGATTCGTCGCGACTAGTCCTAGTAGGGGGCTGGAATGCCATCCTGGACCCAAGTTGGGATAGAGGGTGGGGTGCTAGCGGGAGGAGTGGTGATCGTAGTCTGGTCGATCTGATTGACGAATTTGGTCTCGTCGATAGATACCGGGTCGATCATCCTAGTGGGAGAATGTGGACAGACTCGTAGTTGGCATTCTACCCGGGTATCCAGTTACCTGTATAGAATGTTAGTGAGAGAAGCCGACGTAGATTTCTTAGAATGTCCTACGTTCCACTGGTTAGGCTACACGGACCACAAACTTGTTTGTGCCCATGTAGCGTTAGAATTTAGGCTTAAAATGGCTGGTTACTGGAAGTTCAATCAGTCCTTACTTGACAGTTATTGTAGTACAGCGGGTATTAACTGGAGGAGTCATTGGGAATAAGTGGTGGGAGAAACTTAATAGGATTAGGTCTTTCACCACTGAATACAGCCAACGGCTCAAACTAGATAAAGCTACCAAGGTGAAGACACTTAGAGTTAATTACTCCCGGGCGGTGGCTGGTGGAGATTCCCTAGAGAGAGCCTTAACTAGGGATGCCCATGAGTGGTCGACTAGCGATCGTTACATGGGTCAGGTGATTAGACATAAGTTAAGATGTCTTCCAAAGATGTGAATATGGGCGCGGAACTGCGCAAGGAAGAAATTCCCCGAGGTAGTGATCGGTACATTCGAGAGGTAGAGATCCGGGGACAGTCATCGGTCAACTAACGACATGTGCGAGGCGTTTCGGCGGCATTTCGAACACCGGTTTACTAAGAAGCCTGGTTCTCCTTGAGGAGGAGTTTCGCAGCTATTTGGCTGACTTGCCCCGGCTTTTGCCGGCTGATGCAGCTAGCTGCGAGGGAGAGATTACGGAGGATGAAGCCTACGCGTCTTTGAAGAAGGTCGGCAGTAACAAGGCGGCAGGTTTGCCCTATGAATTGTACTTGAGACTGTCGCACATTTTTGTCCCAATCTTGACTGTCGTGTTCAAAACCTGGTTCCGACAGGAGTCCATCCCCAACTGGTTCACCAGCGGTGTGGTCACGCTGTTGAGAAAACGCAAAAATGTTGGGAGGGAACTAGATGGTTACAAGGCCCATAACTCTGCTAAACAGAGTTAAGTATTTTGGCCAAGATTCTGACGAATCATTTGCAGTTAGTTGCTGAGTCTCTGTTGGGACCTGATCAGACTTGTGCTGTAAAGGCCCGAACAAATTCGAGCAACCTGCATGTAATTCGCATGATCCTAGAGGGTGTTGAAAACGTTGAAGCTGCGCTGATCATTTTAGATCAGTCCAAGGCAGTTGATAGGGTTGACCATGGCTACCTAGCGGCTGTACTGCAGGCCGCAGGATTCGCACCCGACTTTTGCCGCTGGATTTGTCTCCTGTATCGCTCCCCCACGGCTGTGGTTCAGGTGAACAGAAAGCTGTCGAGCGCTTTTGCGCTGTCTAGGTCGGTTCGACAGGGTTGTTCACTGTCGTCTTTATGTTTTGGCGTTGGAGTCCCTCCTTTGCCGGCTAAGAGACAGGACGTGCAGGCTGGCCCTACGTGGAATCGCTGTCCCTGGTGGTGCTCGAACCAGAATTTCCGCGTTCGTCGATGACGTAACCACTTGTGTCCTCCCGGTGTGGTAGAGAAGGCGCTTGAACGGTACGAACAGGTGACAGGGGCCAAGATTAACTGCGACGTCTTCCGGCTAGGTGCCTAGAAGGGTGCTACCCTCCCGAAGCCCTTCGACTGGACGGACGGTTCTGCCCGCATTCTTGGAGTTTGGTTTGGACCCGGTCTTCAGTTGAAGAAGAATTGGTCTGAAGTACAGGCAAAGGTCGGCGCGTCGGTCGAGATTTGGCGTCGAAGGAGGTTGTGCTTGAAGGGGTTGGCGGAGGTGTGTGCCACACAGATCTTTCACATAATCCTTTACCGGCTGTCTGTACTTCCACTTTGTGACGAGCATAAGGAGGCTATATATATATATATATATACACACACACACACACACACATATACATACACACATTAATGTTTGTTATAACTAGAAATATCACCGTTCGCGACAATACTAATCCTTTTCTAATTATGGTATTACTTATAAAGTCGAAATTATGGCCTATTTTTTTGTTTTTATGTGTTATATAATTTTATTTTAGGTACCTCCACTCATTTTGATAACTTACTTTTAAATTGATTTTCTTGAAACTCATTTTAGTTTTAATTGAAAGCTAAATGATTAAATTTTTACTATTTCCGGTAAGCAAAATAACTGGTGTCTTAAACTGAATTTATATTGATTTGAATACAAAATTGAGATTTAATTTTTCAATTTTTCGGGCAATCGACACATTTGTAAACAAAAGTTAATTCTCGGTGTTAAAAATGTTGCAAAAATGAAATATACATCTGATTTTTAAGTTTGATAATTTTCTAAAAATAATGTTAAATTAATCTGATTTACGCAAGCATTATTTACAGCATGAAATGTAGAATAAAAGTTTTTAAACACCGTTTAACATTTTTTTTTTAAC
This sequence comes from Ascarosepion bandense, assembly GCA_037127315.1. Lineage (NCBI taxonomy): Eukaryota > Metazoa > Mollusca > Cephalopoda > Sepiida > Sepiidae > Ascarosepion > Ascarosepion bandense. The sequence goes on along the minus strand of JBBBDQ010001786.1, from coordinate 741,601 downwards.
TGTCCACCATATTTGAAAATGTGTTGACAACTCGACAGATGCAAGATAAGTGTATGGTGATCACAAGTGACAAATATTTTTTTCTGGTAAAAGGAAGAAATTCTGAAACACATGACCTTTTGATGTATGCATAGAAATGACAAAACAATTTTTAAAATTTCATTAATTAATCAAAAAGAAAATTTCTTTAGACGATGTCCGAAATTCATATTTATCAAAGCTCTTAAATGCTTTTCTAATTAAATAAGATTTATTGCAACTTTTATTTTACTATTCGGAGCAGTTTTTCGGTAAAAAGGGCTAAATGGTTAAAAAAAAAAAAATAAAATAAAATAATAAAATATATATATATATATATATTTAGCAATATTTTTTAAAAATAATTTCGTTCATTTGTGAATAAGTCCTGAAAGTTTCATTAAAATCTGACAATTATTTCATTTTTGCAAGAATTTCAAATTAATGTGTCACCGGAAAAGTGAGCTATGTAATATTACGTTTTCCATTGTAAACTTTTGTAACGATTAGGATCCACGCTAACAAAAATCGAAACAAGATATTTTTTTTACCAAAATTTTGAATGTGTTGAAAGGATTAAAAATTTATATATTTCATCTTTCCTTTTGATAATCAACATTTTGATGGAAATAGTTTGTTTTTATTAAGTTTGGGGGGGAGCGTGCTTTTTTTTTTTTCATACTTTGCTGTTTTTTCAGTGATTTATGGAAGGTACCTAAATTCTTAGTTTAGTATTCTTGCGCAGATACTTTGTTTTCAGGATACCAATATTTCGAAATGTTATTGCACTATAAACAAAACTATTTCATTAAAATATTTACGTCACCCCTTTAGAAGTGAAACTCCTATATTTTATGGGCAAAAAGTGAAGCCGTATAGGATACAAAATCCTATATTTTACAGCGAATAGATGAAGCCCAGAAAGTAGAAACCGCACTCACTAAATCGGATCAGAATCGCTAAAAATAAATTTCGATGCAAAATACTAAAAAAATAGCATCAACATAAATTTAGTGATTGTAGTTGCTATTGACCTTTCAATTACCGGAAGAAAAAAATTGCATTCGGAGCCGATCACGTGATTGAATAGGCTACTTATGTTTTCGCCAGTCTATAGTCAGGCAATCCAAACAGACCGGACACGATAGAGGACAAAAAACACCATAAAAACGGCCCACTAAAGGAAACACGAGGAGTCAGACGACGAACAAGGCCACCCTCGACACACGTTACCATAACAAATAAACTAGCGATAATATTTTTCTATTGAAGAAAGAAAACAAAAAAACATACGAAACTGTGACAGAAGTCATGTCTTTTCATTTGTTCTCCGTATTTAAGATTACTGCTACCACACGCAATGTATGTATGTAAAATTTAATATATAAGCAAAATTATCTTTACTGTATAGAGGTAATAAATTGCTCTTCTAAGGGGAAATAACTGATAATACTTTGACACTCTCCGCCGTAGGTTTAATAATCTTCAGTTCTTTTCCGACATGTTTACTGCCGTGTCCTTTTCTGCTCGGCAAAGATGAAATCCATAAAACTATGACAGCCGAAAAAAGCTGTAATATATGAAGAGATTTAAGGGTCATTGACGACTGCTGTATGATGAAAAACTTAATTGAAATATATAAAATTTCTTTTATGCTCTACGCTAGTTGTATTTCAACGCAATACAGCCTACGTTAAATTAACATTTCGTTTATTTATATACAACCTAGAGCAGTCCAGACTTTATAGATCTGGCGAAACTAAAAAACAAACAAACATGAGATTCCAAAAATAGACAGGCTTCGAAGATACAGCCTGTATTCACATTTTCTCCTGAGAATATTCAATGAATATTGGCCCTAGTCATACAAGCAGCTACAGAGAAATCAAATAAATATTAAAATATTTCCATTAATAAATTGATGCACATCTTGTGGAAAGTTAATTTTTATTTTTCATGTAGATGGATAGGAAAGCCGTGGAACAGTTTTTAGTGAGCAGGTTCATGCCGAGCCTGTTGTACTTCAATTCGCACTAATGACCTTGGAAAAAGGTATGAATATATTTCTTCCTACTTATAGCGGGATAAACTGGGTTCTAAATTTCTTAGCCAAATAGCCGAAGAGAATGACAATTATGTATTCAAAACTCTGGAGCAGGCGATTCGAAACTACTTCATTACGTTCTCCAGTAAGTCATGAAATTTATAGACAGAAAATGGGAGGCAATTTGTGAATAGCCATGATTGCCGATGTCTTAAAAGAACAGTAAATAAAAATAAAAATCAGCATTCACTGAGTAAGCAAAATAATTTTCAAACTAGTTTTAATGAAGACTTGTTTACGCAATAAGTTAATTGCATATTAATAAAAAAATTCTAGCCGCTCTTTTTTTTTTTTTAAACTTTTCAGGAAAGGGTTACACTATCAGAAAAAGTCCACAAAAGATTTATGGTGTCGTATCGTTTCAGTATGTGGGCTATCTTGGCTCTTTACAATTTTTACTTTGTAGCGCTTTTTATTCTATGTGACCTGTCCGTTCAGAACGTAAGCGATCAAGACTTTCCATGTCTCTCTATCCCTGGTGGCTCTAAGCACGCTTTCTCCTGTCTCTTCCCTCTACCTGGCCTGTTAGTTTCTACAAGGCCTTCCTTCATGGTATATCCCAGGAACTTTAGCTGTCTTCCTGATGCTCAGTTTTAATTTATTTTATGTTTTAATTTTTCTAAAATCTCATCATTGCTCACATGCTCGATCCATGATATTCGCAGCATCCTTCTGTAGAACCACATTTCAATTGCTTCAAGTTTTTCCTTTATCTTTGATGATATTGTCCATAATTGAAGACCTGACATCACATAACAATCCAGTACTCTTCTTTGTTTCTAGCAAAAAATACACGTGGAACACGTCCTTCGCCATGCCAATTCGCCTTCGGATCTCAAACCCAAAACATTGCTGTTCTAAACATTTTTGCGTTCGATAACCTGTTACTATAAATTTTTCAAGCCTTCTTTTCTCCTCATGTGTCCCAAAAATTAACTAAGTACAGAGTGGGGTAGAAATAACTGCTACATAGTGGAAAGACAGTAGTGGCAAAGACTTGAGGCCGAGTTCGAATTCCAGCCGAATCCATTGCATTCACTTACGCGCAAATACCCTTGGGAAAGGTATTAATCCGTCTATTCCTTCCAGTTATGGGTTAAATAACAGGACAGATTGGGTTCTATAGCCTTGGTCGGCAACCAGTCTACCGCAGAAAGCAATGGCAAACTACTGCGGGATAATCTTCTGCCCAGTCAGTCATGTCTCTTTCCAGACATGATCGCCCAAGCGTGTATCACGTATGGCACTTAACTGATTTGTGAGAGCTATTAACGTGGCATCGTTCTAATGGTGTTATTCTGTGACATCTATGTACCTCCATTCATTTTCAATAAGTTTTAAAAACTTATTTTAATTTTAATAAAAAGTTAAATGATTAAATTTACTATTTCCTTTAATCAAAATATTCTAGTGAATTTCAAACAAATTATATGGATTGGAATATAAAATTGAGATTTAATGAGTGATCAACCCATTTGTAAACAAAAGTTAATACTGGGTTTTAAAAATGTTGCAAGAATAAAATATACATCTGTGTCATATTTTTGAAAAATTAAAAAAAATTTAATGTTCAAGTAATCTGATTTACAAACGTAGTACTTATAGCATGAAATTTAGAATAAAACCATTTCTTAAACACATATAGTACTCCCTTACTAGAGGTCAGAAATAATACTACCTAAACATTAACTGTCTTCTCCAGGTGCTTCCACCTAGGTCATGAACTACTATCCAAGAATTCCCTTCATCTCTCACTGGCCCATTCCTACTGACCAACAACTAGCTTTTAGTTCCTCAAAAGGCTACTCCCGCCGGCGGAACATTTTAGCCAGCCACGAAGGACTCGCACAAGCATGTAGACGAAGTTAAATAAAGTTTGTTTTAACAGGTTAATATTGTATCTCTTAAGGTACAATATTACACACAGTTGAACTTTTCCACCGAAATATAAGTGTGTTGACAGACTGACAGATAAGATAAGAGGCGTATGACGTTCACAAGTGACAATTGTACAAATTTTTGTCTGGTAAGGAGAAGAAACTCTGAAACGCATGACCTTTTAATGTACGCATAGAAATTACCATACCAATAAAAAATATTTTAAAGATACAATGACTAGATGATTTGTATTAAACTTTTCAATTTCCGATTAGTAAATTGAGTCTGCACTACTAGCCTAACGCCTACAAGTTTTGGAAATACTTTTAAAATATTTTAGAAACTTTGTAAATTATTATGATTAAAAAAAACAAAAAAAAAACAAAACAAAAAAACAAACAAAAAAAAACGAAAAATAAGTTATTTTAAAATTTAATTATTAATCGAATAGATTTTTTTCAGGCTATAATGTCTGACATTTAAATTATTTATTAAAGCGATTAAAAGCTTTAATAATTAAATAATTAGAATTTCATTGCATTGATACTGTTTTCAAAAATTTGCTAGGAAGTCCACTGAATTCAGCTTCTTGCGCTACACAATCTATTTCTTTTCAGTTACTGAAAAAAAAAAAAAAAATTAAAAAAATAAGTTCTCAATATAGTGGATACGCGCGTAACGTAGATATTTTGGGCGCAGAAAATGGGATTCGTGGCATACATATTTCAAATTCCGGTCTAGGGTGTTGTGTTTATTTCCGTACATTTTTCAGAGAAAAATGTAAAATTAAAGGGCAGCTAAGATGCAATAAGGAAAGAGGTCTTGAAACAAAATATGATACGTAAAGGACAACTTTAATGCAAGAGAAAACATAACATAGTTCGTGAGTTTAAGAAAATTGTTAGCGGAAGAGGATTTGAGAGAAATAACAAAAAAGAGAAAGTATTAAAAGCTACAAACGACAAGAAATTGTGAAAAGCCATGATCGTCTACGTCCTGAGAGAACACAGCACATTAAGCAAAGGGTAACTGAATTGAAAAACCGGCCCGTGTACGGTGTTGATAAACCCATCAAATGCCTACTTGCCATGGAATATCAGTTCGGCGTGACCTAGATGTTACATGAAAGTCATATTTCCACACTCTGTAGTAAGTAGCATAAAAAAAGCAAACATTTCTAGACAGGCCTAACAAAATTTAAAACCCAATAACACATCCTTGACTTAATACCGCTTTCAGTTAGAATCTTAACGTTTGTTTGAAAGTGTCTTCCTGATGATTTAATCAAAATAAAAAGTCGACCTAAATCTTCTCAATTTACTGCAATCTTTCTTTCATTAAGTCTTGAGATGAGGTCGATATGTTCATTGGTGAACGGATAAGTGATACCCGTTCCCGATTGGACAACAATTGTTCCACTACTAAGACCCCGCACTTGCTTCTGACATTTTAAGTGGCCTCTCGAGGATTACAGAGGAACCCATAAAACGAGTTAATGGTATAGGGTGATTGTATCATTATATCTGTTGGCTTGAAGAAGGGGAGAGAAAATACTGAGAGAAGAAAAGAACCGGACACTCCATGAAATAATATACCTAGAATAGGAATAACCAAAACAGACAGACACATGCATGCATGCACGCGCGCACACAGTCCTAGGAGCTTTTGGGACGATTATCAATATTCTTGTATAGTTAATATCTTTGAATTGAGACCACCTAATCTTAGTTAGAGATATAATATGAGAGTGGCTAGTAACTATGCAATGATTCTTTGCCATAGCTAAGTAAAGAAAATTGCTTTTGCTTTGCTCGAAATGTAGAGTTCCTTCCTTGTAATATACAGGAAGGAGAACATACATAGGTCAACTTCTTAGATAAAACTGTGACAGACACTTGAGAGATGCCACTTGATACAGAGTGTGTGAGAGTGAAAAAGCAGATCCGAACGAATCTATATACAGGGTGTATCAAAAATACTTTCAAAGTTTTGGGGCTTGTTTCTGATATCAAATCATGGTAAAATGCCAACAGAAAGATGCCTAAAAGGCTATCGTACCTCAAACACAGCAACTAATGATATGTGCTCAAAGTATCTGCTTGATTCTACACGCGCATGCACACTTCGGATAATTAACTGGCATATACTTTCAAATACGTTCATACGGTGTCGAATGTTTTCGCAGGCCCCGTGACACATTGAGGAAGCCTCTCTGCATGGTTAATATCTGCTGTATAAACCAATTGTTTTAAGTGCACCACTAGATATAAATCTAAAAGGACGGGGAAAACGTTTAGAACATGGAACCGGCCCTCCTCTACTTATCCATCTTTAGTTGTAGATGGCAGCCAGCGATTAGTGTTGGAACCCCAGACCGAAATAAAGTCTCTGTAGACAATTCCTGAAAGACATACCGAGAGAATATATGAACCTAGCAGGGAGTCACCTACAATTTTAGCCAACACATTAATCATAAACTGATGCTGGTGTCTAGTTTATATTGTACTATAGGGATTCCGAGCCGCCCACAAGTTTTGAGTAAATTTGTTAATCATTCAAATGTTTCCTCATTTGTAAACAGGACCGGGGAGACAAACAACGGATCAGCTGTGTATGAAAAACTCTCGACAAAATTTCTTCTGTGTTGATTGATGAGATGGCGAAAAAAAAGAAAACAATCTTCTTGCTCCCGATATGAGTATTACATAAAACGTCTGCTGTTACCGCTTGACACCTATATGGTTGATGTGTGTACGTATATTGTTCTGTGTATGACATGTAAACTGAAACCGGTGGTGTGGCTCTAAATGTTTTAGTTAAAGTGGAATTACCCCTTAAATGCCATTACTCCCAGATCCAGTGACTTGAAATGGTCAAACCTGTCAGGGTCACATATATGGGTCAAATAGTTCGCGTGTTTGGTATGTAAATACATTATGTGCGAGTACGCTCTGTAGGGATATTGTATGTGCGCCCATAATATATATATATATATATATATATATATATATAAATATATAGGACTCTTTAGTCATGTTTATGCTAACCCGTCTAGAAGAAAACTCATGAAACGGTTACTAGTAATGTCACTTTTACCTAGCATCAGGTCGTAATCGTGGAGGCTTAGTGAGTAGCACTCGTGTTTTACAAGCGTTTTTCACTATACTAAAGTGGTGTACAAATGCCTCTTTGCGATATCTAATTATTTTCATGCTTCTCAACCATAACACTATGTCGATGGATTAAGAGCAACGTTTACAGACTTAACCAGTTGGAGGAACAGTGTCACAAAGCTTCACATTAGAGGCGAGAATCACTCGTTACAAAGGAAGGGAAAGTGGTATTGGTTTTGCCATGACCACATTTCTTCTTGATGCAAAGGTTAACATTATTAAAATGCGGGTGCCACTGACACATGATGCTCCAACCCCTACAGAATAGTGAGAAAGTCCTCGATTCATTCTACAAGTGTCTTCGCTCTACTATAGCAACTACGTCTAGTGGCGATAAATTCTTTTTTTTTTTTTTTTTAAATCATTTCACCCCAAGCAAGTCATTCCACTGCCACTATTGCGCTTGGGGCTACATAGGGGAAGGTAAATAGAAAGAGTGGTTAGATAGAGGAAATGTCAGAAGGGGGGTGATAGATAGTTGGGTGGGTGGGAAGAGTGTTTGAAAGAATGGAAGCGAGTTAGTTTGTTAGGAGGTGTCTATTGACCTTACATTTAAACTCCTGGAGATTGTAGCCGTCAGGGAAGCAGTCATGTGGAAGGGAATTCCACAGTCGGGAAGTGCGAGAAAAGAAACTGTTGGAGTAGAAGTTGAGGTTGCATTTTATCGGTTTCACTGTAAAAGGGTGGGATCTAGTTGCTAATCTAGTATCTCGTGCAAATTCGAACCTAGGGGTCACCAGTGATCTAAGTTCATCGGAGCAGAAGCCGTGAAAGTATTTATAGAAGAGACACAGCGAAGTCACGTGAGAGAGAGACTGCAGGCGGTCTGCTAAGTCGGTATCGATCACATTACAGACCCTCCGCTGTACCTTGTCGAGAAGCCCAAGGAGAATAGCAGGGGCACCCGACCAGATATGGCAACAGTATTCAATGCATGGGCGGATGGTAGATTTATAAATGTGCAGGATAGATTCAGACGTTAAAAACCTCCGGGACCTGCACAGAGAACCGACTTTCATAGCAGCGGATTTAGCAATGGATTCGATATAGTCATTCCACTTGAGGTTCGCTGAAAGTGTGAGACCAAGGAGGCGTAGTGTTTTACTCTCTGGTTCCTTGGAGAAGATCTTCTCTGTACAATAGATTTAAGGTAAGTTTATTGAGCAGAGCATGCCTTTCTATCATGCATGTGTCGAATTTATGAAAGCCTTCTACACCGTCAACCAGGATGTCCTCTAGATAGTACAACAAAAGATGTCCACCCGATTTCGTCGAAATGGTAAAGGAGTTGCACGGAAAAAAGAGCAGGTTAATATACCTGACCCAAGCTTTAATTTCTTTTGACTGCTCTCCTTGTGCATTCTTTCCAAGATTGTGACGAAGGCATCTGTTTGCGCTTCAGAACCACTGGAAGGGTTTTCAATCTGAGAAGGTTCAACACAACATCGAAAACTTTCCAAACTTTGATTAGAGAGCTACTCTACACAGACGACGCTAACTTCTGAACTCAGAAGCTGGCATACAGCAAGATACAGACCGTTTTTCATCCTCATGCACAACATTTGGTCTCACGATAAGCCTCACAAAAAGCAAGGCAATGTTTACTCCTGCCATCATCGGAGTGCCAGATATCGAGCACAATATCTTTGTTCATGGAACAAGAACTGGGGTAACTGAGAAGTTCGTTTACCTTGGCAGCACAATTATAAAAGATTTGTTATTGGATGCCGAAATATATCCACGCACCCAGAAGACTCGTGCGGTTTTTGGAAAGCCAACTTTACCAAGATGTGTGTATAGAGCTTACGTTCTGACAGCTTCTATATACCTCCGAAACCTGGACACTACTCAGCAAACATATGGAAATAGTTGGACGTTTCCAGCAGAAATACCAGAGACGCATATTGAATGTCAAATGGGAAAGCAGAACTCGACACTGATGTCCTAGTCAAAGCCAACTGCTAAAGCTCTTGGAACAGCTTCCCAAATGCGATGGACAATTCGAATGAAGGAGAGTAGACTCCCGAAAGAGTTTTATGGTGAGCTGAGTATCGCAAAGTGTCCTCAGCACAAACCAAGGGAAAGATACAGACTGTATCAAGAACAACCTAAAAAAGCTGGTGTTTGACATCAAAATTTGGGAGAAGCTGGTCCTAGATAGAATTCGATGGAGAAGCCAAATAAGAGACGGTCATCAGCTTTTCAAAGAATGCCATCTGGGACACAAACGGCTGAAGCGGCGACTTCGAATGGGTGATAACCAAGAACTCGACGACTGTATTAAGGGTTGAACGTGGGATTTGTCAGCGCATACTTCTTTCAAAGGCTGGATAGATGAATCATTGGAAGTCACACAAATAATAAGCCGTTCTTGACATTAATAGATTCCCACAACAAAGAGCGTCACAGATATGATGGTGCACATGAATCAGTCACAGCGGTGTGACTTCAAGGTGGGGGCTAGCATATTGCTCATCTGTCAGTTGTGTGACAAATTACACAAATCCGCAGCCGGCCTGCCAAGTCACATTCGGGGTCATATACGGGAGGAGAGATACGAGATGAGGAGCCGATGTAATTAGGCGACCATAACATGTGCAGATGCGGCAGATCATTATTATATATATATATATATATATGCGTGCGTATGCATGTGTTTATAAAGGGCAAAGATAACGAGAATAGAAACATTTACCATGTATCGTATATCTGAAATCCAGTGTTTCCACCTTATAGAAGGTAAAAGTACAATATTTTAACGACAAAAGTAACTTGGAGAGGGAACATTTTAACAGAAAATAAAATTTTATTTGCTTAATAATAGATTTGTTATACAAGGAAAACGAAAATAACATATATAATATTAAAGTATGTCGTAATTACATAAGGAAATTGCATGTGCCAGCAAAAGAAACAGTTCAAATAGCGTATTAAGTATTGGGTAGATCTCAAGCAGGTATAGAATCTCAACTATTTGCGTGTACTGAATCAGACGAGGAAAACTACAGGGATAGTAAAAAACATACCTTTATGTAACTAAATCAATTCCAATAACCTCTTCAGAAACAGAGCTAAAAATACAGAAGGAAAATACAGAAGGAAAATAAATCTATAAAGATTGCTAACAATCAAAACCAAGCAACAAGAATTTCTCAGAGACACAAAGAAAAACTTGGCAGCAGAAGTGTTTTACAGAAGGACGTTGAGGATATCACAGACTGAGCACATGAGCAATGATGATTGGAAAGAATGCAAAGAAAATGCAAACGAAATGCAAACGAAAATGCAAACGAAAATGCAAACGAATGCAAACGAAAAGAAAAACTCATTCTTAACACCGGGAAGAGACAGTTGAGCTTCCTGGGTCACGTAATGATGAAGGAGGACCTGTAGAAATTATAACTCACAGGACGAATAGAGGGAACGATACAGGGAAAAGCCACGTAAGACATACTTGATAAGTGAGAAAACAGATGGCGGAGCGAGGCTTGGGAGAGATACCAAGAGGAAAAATTGAGAAATTGAAGTCCATGATTGCCTATGTCATCAACGACACGGCGCATGAAGAATAATAAACATTCTATAATAGGCACTTTTGACAAAGCCAAATGGGACAATTCACAATGCTCATTAAATTTAGCTTTTTTCTGAAGCTTTGAGAAGGAAATTAATATTATTATATACTAGCAGTATAGCCCGGCGTTGCTCGGGTTTAATGAAAGCTTTAAAACTAATCCATGGCCCTGGAGCTCAGACTCTTTGGACGTTGGCACGAAACACTAAAAAGCAATAATTGTTTCCAGTTAAAGCGACACCGTAGACTGAAAGAAAAATGAATGGATGCAAGTCAAATTTTCATTTCCTGGTATCAATATCAAGTTTTTTTTTCCTCGTAAACTGAATTTTGACGGTTAAATAAATCCTCCGCGTAAATGGTATCATGGCTGAGACTAAGAACTACAATTATATCTACTTAGAGCCAAACCCAAAGCAAGAAAAAAAAAATACAGACATGCAGGCAGATAAACAGACACACAAACATCTTGCCTTTTGTGTATATGTGTATGTATATATGTAATTGGAGTAGATAGGCTAAACTATTGCCCGGTTCACACCCACATCTATTGTACAGGTGTAGAGGCTCATCCCTTGTTCCCTGTTTAGGATGTGGTTTCCAGCTTTCTCTTTTCCAAATCTTTTCACTCACGTAGCCCCCTGCACATCAGTGGCGTTACCGCCTTGCTCGGGGTGATATGATTAAAATATATATAATCGATTTTCTGCACAATTGCAAGAACTGCAACCTTGAAACTTCGGAATATCGTTTATGTTTTTGTCTATGAGTGTATCAAATTTGATTAAAATTGGACTACTCCTATAACCCGATTTTTTCTCGACACAAAACCTAGCTAAGAACATTCGCAGACGCTTATAGTAAAACTTTGTAAATTTAAGAAAATCGGTTCAGCCGTTTCGGAGTCTATAGGTGACGGACACACAAAGTTCCATATCTATATATATATATATATAGAGAGAGAGAGAGAGAGAGATCACACACACACAATTTCGCATTTGACTTTCCGTTTAACCTCAGCGGTTGCATGTGATTTCCAAGAACCTTTATCGACACTTGGAGGAAAAAAAAAAAAAAAGAAAAAAAAAACATCATTCTGTCACTAAGTATTTATTAGCCGCTCGACTACGGACCTAGTGAGAACTAGAAGAGACTAAGATTTTAACATACAGTATTTATTTTTGTAAAATACAAAAATTATGACAAGGCCGAAAAGGGGGTTGGTAGAGCGTGGTACTAATTAACTATCCTATGACTAGCTAAACATTATCACGACTATCACTCATTAACAATTTTCACATTCAACACAAGAACCCATCCATCAAACATAGCAATACCACATATTTAAAAGGGGCACCTAAAAAGGGGGGGAAACAAACCCATGACATTAAAAATGCATATGCATGCAATATATATTTGAAAAAATTAAATTGAAGTGAGGAGAGGGGGATGAAATACCCAAAAACGAACTAAATACAATTTTCAAACTAAAATAAAGAAACATGTTAGTGAGACCGATCCACCCCACAAAAAAAGAGTGGCTGTTGTATTCCACCAACTGGCAAAATCAAGAAGCACACTTACTAAGGGAGTGGGGGAGGATAAAATTAAATAAGGAATAGGAAAATCAAAGTCTGACCCAGTCAACATATACAGCTGAAGGACAAATCACCGGCTGAAACTTACTGACCATAATAAACATCAGGCTATTTATTTAATTATAAGTACGGTTTTCACTACCAGCTATTTCGAACGCTAAGCAATATACGATGAACAATACCGTCTTTTGTAAGTCAATCCTCTTCACTTCTCCGTAAGGTACGTTGTTCTACATACGCGGATAAGGATAGCATTAACAAGTAGAACGAACATACAGTTTCAAATTAATTTGGAGGAATAGAAAGACATTTTATATATATATATATATATATATATATATATATTTTATTGGAGTAGATAGACTAAACTATCGCCCGGTTCACACTCCACCCACGTCTATTGAACAGGTGAAGAGGCTCATCCCTTGTTCTCTGTTTAGGATGTGGTTTCCGGCTTCCTCTTTTCTAATCTTTTCACTCCTATGTAGCCCCCTGCACATCAGTGGCGTTACCGCCTTGCCCGTGGTGATATGATTAATATATATATATATTTTATATAATTGTTTCACCCTAAGCAAAGCAGTACTGCTACTGGTGTGCAAGGGGTTACAGTAAGCGGAAAGAAGGTATAGCGGTTGTAGAAGAAAGGATAAGAGAAAGATGGTAATCAAGGATTTGGTGACTAGCTATCAGGTAAGCAAGTTCTACGGTCAGGAAGTGCGAGAAAAACTCGCAGAGTAGAAGTGGCGGTTACATTTGATTATTTTAGCGGTAAAAGGGCGTGCCTTGTTGCCAATCTAGTAGCACGTGTAAATTTATGTGGACGGAGAGAAAAGCTCGTCAGAGCAGAAAGCGTGAAAATATTTGTAGAAAAGACAGAGGAAAGCCATATCTTCAGTGAAAAAAAAAAAAAAACTGAAGTCGAGCTGTTAAATTGAGATCGATTACATTGTAGATCCTCCTGTCGAGAAACCCGAAGTACGCATTTTTGTGGCGATCCCTAAAACCAGAAATCTTTAACCCTTCTCAAAGTGTTCTTAAAAAATTAACTTTAGCCTCAAGATCAGATGTAAACACATAAATATACGCCAAAGATGTAATTAAGAACATTTGTACGTGCCATTCTTTCTACTAACCATTTTCTAAATTGTAAGTTTGCGATAGTATATTTTCTTGTTGCAGAAAAAAAGAGATGACATTTCAAAGACCAAACACACACACATATATATATACACATACATGCACACACAAATATTGCTTATATACTTCCCCACCACAAACAATGAGTTTCTGTTTAATTTTTTTTTATGTCAAAAGTCTTCCCTTCGATTAAGCGATAGACTAGAGCAAATAAATTATCTGCTTATGGTTTTGTAGGCATGATTAAATAAGATCACTATTGATCTCATAAGTCTAGATAAAATTCTTGTTTAATAAAACAAGACAATTATATTCATTACAAATCCTTTTATGGCAAAAGCAATCTATAAAAAAAAAAAAAACGCTATGTGAAACGTTCGAAATTTAGATACCGGACATTCTGAATGCAAGAAATTAGTTGAAGAAACAATGCTCTTATTTTGAAATCGCCATTTTACTATGAATTAAGAAATGACTTAAGTGAAGTTTAAAATAAAAGCGTGTTTTAAAACAGCTTATTCCAACAATTTTTAGACGAGATAAATGAATTTATCCACATTGCGCAAAAATGATACAAGCTTATCTTTCTCGGCTTACCTTTGCGTTTCATGACAGGCCCTTCGAGTGAGAGAGTATTTAGATCATCATTGGCAGTTGGAAAGTAATGACTATATATACATACACACACATACTGGTGAATACGAAATTAAAAGTAACTTTTTACAAAGTTTACCATCTAGTGTGAAATACTAATTTTGACAAATAGGAAAAAGAATTTTATCCTCTACTGAAAGAAAATGACTAAGTTAAATTTCGCGATCCGATGTTGAGTTCATTTTCTAATCAATGAAGAAAAAAAAAAAAAAAAAAAAAGAACGCTCTGTAAAACTGATAGAAAAGTTAACAAACCGATGTGAAAAAGGCTTTGACTATAAAACAGAGACATCAGTCAGATGGAAGCAGAAATTTGAGACGAGAAAGATGTATCAAAAACTGCAAACCACTGACCAGGAAATAACGTTCTGACACGCATTCGTTCTCTTTTCTTACAACAAAATACTTCAACTGATTCCTAAAAAGTAATGCCCGATAAGTACAATTTTGCTGTACCTTTTTCATTTTCTCGCCGGCAAAAAAAAAAGAAAAGAAAAAATGGAAAAGAAACTTTAAACATTCTGCTACTTACAAGCTCTGGATTCATCTAACTAATTCTCTTTGAACACTTCATTCCTACAAATTGATGTTATTCTGTTAATAAAATTCTACTTTAACATACAAACGAAATACTTTTATTCTTCCAACCTTCTGATGATATCTGATAATCCTTAAGTTGTGGGGATTATGTCTGTGAATTGGCCTTGTGGCTGACGTCCCTACTTCAATATCACATATACACACAAAGCTTAGACAAGAAAAAGAATTTGAAACCAGCTGTGAGTGTAAGCAAGGAAAAAAGAAAAAGCGCATTATTGCTTAACCAGACAAAGGCATATTTTCCCCCATTTTTTTTTTTTTACAGTAACATCAAGGAAAAAAACAAGAACACTAAAATCTCAATCGTCAGTTTTATAATTAAAATTTTCTTTTTAAATATAAGTTTAGGACACTATTGTCTTAAGAAAAAAATCGACTAATAAATTTTTCCAAGATTTATTTGCTTACAAATTTAAATACAAAAAAAAAATTAAGGTTTTCATCTGAAAATTTCTATTTCAGTTTTTAAAAGATATAAAGTGAAAACCATAAATTTAATACAAATTCAACATCGATATTTTTGAGTTTTTCTTTTTATGTGTACAAACGTGCCGAGTTTTGTAAGTATGGCATACCATACACAACATTAACAGAAAATAAAAGCTATATATATATATATATATATATATATATATATATATGTGAAGCAAGAGTTTATCTAAGGAAGAGAGAAGATGTATATTAAAACTAATTACAGACGAAAATAAAGGGTTCGTTCCGGTACGATCAAAGAAAGAAAAACATTAAAAATCTTAATCTTCAGGTTTATTTTATAATCGTAGAAAAACAGGCATATTTTTCAAACAATACTCACAGTTTAAAGTGTGTGAAGCGATTTTTTTTAGAAATATTTGAACCGAAAATAAAAATTGTCAGATAAAGAAAAGTCTACGTGAAACTCTTGTTTGATATCGTTTAAAATATATTTCAAAGACAACGTGGAAATTTGACTAACGCTAGCATTTTTATGTTGCGCTAAAAATACACATAGTTAATTATCACTTCACAAATTATTCAAATTCTAAAGTTTAGATTTTTTTACTACTCACCATTTATCTTACACGGGTTAGGGAGCTTTATTGAAGAATTGGGAGTAACTACAAGATGTACCACATGATAATTAGGATCCCATCATCTAACGAAATCTTCACTTTCTGTTGAACGTTTCGTGATCAGTAGAAACAGAATTCCTAAGTGCAGCTTTTAGCTCTCATTGGGAAATCGGACAAGTTCTAAAATGAAAAACATTTAGAGTCACGCATCAACATACAATACTTAAATTTTAATACTGAGCGGCCGGCAGGGATTTAATGACGTAAAAGTTTAGTTTTATAGGAGTTAATCGACGTGAGCGGTTGAGTACCAAGTCATGCGTGGCTTATTAAATGTTAATGAAACCACTCACCTTACTTTTCTCAGGCTGAGGTCACTAATTTCCTTGGTCGAAACCGAGAAGAAACAGAAAGGTGGGGAGAAACTAATGAAATAATTAAAAGAAAGATAACTAACCATTTTTATCTTGGACAATTGTGGTAGTCATTTTGAATGACGATTAATTAGCTCGACGGAAGACACTCTCGTCACATTAAAAAAAAAAAAACGTGAACAAATCACGTGAGATGTCAACACATTTATTAGACAGATGATGGGAGGGGGAGGCTTTGTTTTTGAATGGCTAAACAGTAAAATAGATTAAAATAAAAAAGCGTCAGTGTGTGGTGAACAAGTTCGTTGAGTTGACCAATACTTTTATGTTATGTGTTCGATCCTCATTGCTTCGACAAAGATCAACACAGACAATGAAAATTTTACTTATTGTCATAGGAAATTTAAATTGGGCCCGTCTTTAGACAATGCAATCTAAAATTATATTTAATATTTAATGACCTATAAGGTAGCTCTCGAAACACTAATAGCAGTCAGAAGTGCAACTGTGATTTCTAAACAGGGACAAAACAACAGGAAACAAACAATTTTCGTAAGGTCATTCAAGGCAAGACAGTGTTTAGAGATATAAAAAAAAACTATTGAAAGTCATGATAATCTAATATGATACTTACAGAGAGCGTTTTTGCTTGTATTCACTTAATTTAGGTATTTTAAATACTCTCTGGCGCTAAACGTTTATAAATATTTAAAGTATTAGCTGTATATAACTAATTTCCCAGTTTGGTAATTAAAAATGGCTTCGAATAAATAAAGCTTGTAGATCTTGTCGAGGACCAAACGTCCTCGAACCTTGTGGACTGGTGCTACAGAATCACCAAGAACGATCAGATAACAGAAACCGTATCACGTGAGGCCTTTAAAAGACGGCAACAACTAAAATGGATATACATATAAAGCGAAGGGGAAATAATAACGAGATAAACATGTTGACGTTCCACACCACTTCAACCAAAAGGTTAGGAATTAAGTCCCCTATCAATACTAAAAAGAGTATTAACATTTAGTGGGCTCGAAAAACTTATTTTCCTGAAAATTTGTTTGAATAGAAAGATTTAATGGATTTCAACCAGGTTGTTCGGTCAATGAATGCCGAATGCTTCCTCATAAAAAAAGGGTTAATATTCCAATTACTAAAAGTGAAGAGGAGAGGAGATACTACCGTCTGATCTGGTATTTACTCGCCTCCCCGATACGCCCATATGCGTACATATCAATTCAGAAATGACTCCTTAGGCTGGTGTTGTTATATGCAAACATACCCGCTTAGGGTTTGGAATCTCAGGGACTAGCCACCCCTAAAAGCTTTTTCGTGAATTTTCTGAAGATAGAAACACAGCACTGAGGTGAAGAACGAATACTACTTTTTTATTTATTTGGCTCTCTGACTAAAAATTCCGAGCCATTATCAATTACACCACCCGCACATCTAAGCTTACTGCACTTGATATTCACAAGCGATCACCCATCTAGATACTGACCAGGTTCAACGTTGCTTTACTTTGGTGATCGTAAGGAACCCGGTGTTTCAACGTCATGTGGTTGTAAGCCTTTTACTAAATAATAGAAACTACATCATTGGAAGACTTCCAGCAGTAGCAAAAACAAAAATGGGCAGCACAAGTAACTAGAATAGAAAATAAGGATAGCATCGAGATGCTGATTTTCCACACCACCATAAACAGAGCATCTGGCAGGAAATATTCATTAATGATAACACATCAATCAATAAACCTTGGGCCTAACTAATAACAAACAACTTTTAGGCAAAATTCGACTTTATTCATCAACATGGTCTTCTTCTAGGATGAGATACTCATTCCAACGCTTTTCTACCAATTCGATGCTTTTTTTGTAGAATGATTTTTCTTTGGCCTCAAAATACGCCTCAGTTTCCGACATCATTTCTTAATTGGTGCCAAATTTATTTCCCTGGACCATTCGTTTGAAGTCTGCAATTAGCCAATAGTCGCTGAAGGCCAGATCATCTAGAGAATAGGGTGGATGTGGAAGCAATTCGAAGTACGATTCATGTAGGTTTGCCATCGTTGCAATCGACGGGATATGGTGCGTTGCCTTTGTGAAAGATTACTATTTTCTTCTTCATTTTGGACGTTTTTAGTGATTTCTATTTTTAAAAAACGAACCAGTAATGCTATCTAATATTCGCTACTGATGGTTTTTCTTTTCTCAAGGTAATCAATGAACAAAATATCTTGAGCATCCCAAAATACGGATGCCAAAACCTTACCTACTGATGTTTGCGTCTTTGGTCGCTTTGGACGGCGTTCACATGCTGCTGATCACTCATCTGAATGCTGATTTGAATCCGGAGTGAAGTGGTGGATCCATGTTTCATCCATTGTCTCAATTACGCAAAACCTTCTTCTTGTTGCGTTGAAACAGTTGCAAACAACGATCTGAATCGTCGACGCGTTTTTTTTATCGATGGTGAGCAAACGCGGCTTCCACTTTGAACACAGCTTTCTCATTGACAAATGTTCGTGCAAAATAGTGAATACACTGCCTTCTGATATATTTACAATCGGCCAAAACGAGTTTGTAGATTTGTTTTGCGTTTTCAGGGACAACTGCTAATTTTGGGCGACCTGAGCGTTTAGCATCCTTTGTGTCTGTACGACCACGTTTAAAGTCAGCATACCACCTCTCAACCGTTGTTTTCGACGGAGAAGAATCCAAATAACACTTATCAAGCCATTGCTTTGCTCAAGCAGTATTTTCTTCATCAGAAAGCAATGCTTTATCAATACACGAAATTTTGATTTTTCCATTATTTTGAAAATTTGCAACAGTAGCTTTTTTTTTAAATAACTGTAATTTGTAAACTAATAATCCAATTGGGCCTAAATTTTGTCACGTGTCATTTGACGGTTACTACTTTATAAAATGTCATATGGATGTTTTTTTAGTGGCACCGTCTTTGTGTCAGGCCCGGGACTTCTTGAGTCATGTGTTAGAACGTGCGATAACAGATTTGCGAAGTCTAATTTTCTGAAAGACTGTTTAGTAAAAAGAGCTTACAAATTTCAATTGATAGTAAGAACAACTGTAACAACAATGAACGCTATAACAATGTTTATGGAAACAGCTACAGTAATATTAGTCGATTCCATATCAAGGAACATTTGACATTGATTGACCGAGAAGCCAGTGCTGTTTTCGAACTTTATAAGATCTTTTTCTTAAATCACATGTTTTTGGAAAACAGGTATTTCAAGTCCAGTAACCGGAGTTGAAATAGAAGTCCAGATCTTTCAAGCATTTACGAGTTTCCTTTCAAACCTTCTGTCTGAAGTCATGTGAAATGTTAACATATTGATTATGTCATTACTTTCTTTTTGAGTTACATTTTAGTTTTTGCTGGTATTGTTAGTTTTCAAGTAATCCGGTTTCTGTTATTTGGTACGTTTCTTTGTGTTTCTCTAGCGCTAGTCAATGTCTTATGGTATAGATGATGGTTCAGATAATAAATGTGTAAAGGCCTGGTTTTATTAACTATACCACCGTTTTTCTTGTCTGACTTTTTCAGATTACATATTATGTGTGAATAATTATTATTTCTGTCCTTTTTGTATTTTATGTCTTTGATATGTTTCTTGTATAAGTCGTTGTGGTATTCATGTGAATGTTCATTATTATTTACGTATTTATGTGTTCAGGTTATAAAAGTTCTTTTTCCTGGTATATGTATATTCATGTAAATATAGCATATTAATTGCTGCATGTGAGTGCAAGGTGGAATGTAGTATTGAGTTATATTATAATATGTTCTGGATTTTTGAATGTGTAGCGTGTACTCTTGAATTCAGTCCTTAGCTTTTGCATATTCTTTCCGTGTAGATTATTCAAGCAAATGTATGGATTGCACGGAGGTGATTTTCTTTCGGCTGGTTAGTGGGTTGATTGAATCTCCGACAGCTGACTCGAACTCCACACACACTGTAGGCGAACTGTAGACTAGCTGCTATGCACGTGTTCATTGATCTTTTTATATTTATTTAATGCATTTTTATTTGATTTTGGCGGGAGTGTTATCTATTGGTTGACCTCGTATGACGTCAGTTGATTAAATAAGCTATGTCCAGGTTGTATCTAGGTTACCAGAAATATGAAAGAATGTAAAGAGGCAAATATTATGTGTTGAGGGAGAGAGAGAGAGAGAGAGTGAGAGAGAGAGTGAGAGAGAGAGTGAGAGAGAGAGGGGACAGTGGGGGGGAGTTTTACTATCACTTTATTACTAAAGAAGAAAGGATATATTTCAATACGCTTTTATTACTACCTTTCTAATGACACAATTCAAAGCAGTATGATCCTTGCCAAGACACTCTGGCTTTACTCACTCAAAACTTTTTGTTTCCATTGATCTTAGGAAGTGGTTATACAAGGCTGAGAGTTTAAATATTTCTGACCGTTGTTGGTGCAATGTATAACGTTTATTTGAAAGTCTATAAAAGTATTACCATGTCGGGATTCTTCTTCGACGAAGTGTGCGCGATCTGAAGTAATTTTCTAGTGCGTGTATATTCAAGCTCATTGAGGATTTTTTCTCAGTATTTTGTTGTTATTAACAGTACAGTCATATACATCAGTTTTACTTCTCGGTCGTCACTTTTATTTCGCATCCATTTGACCAAAGGCTGGTGCGTTACTAAGTATCACCAAAGAGAAAATTCACAGCATTATCTTAAAATATTTCGAATACACATTTGCAAAAACGTAGTTCCAACTCTTTATCTTTTAGTACAATATAAAACTACTTTTTTCTTCACTTTAAATTTAAGCGCAGTACTAGATTGGTGGCTAGGTCTCATCATCTTAATTGAGATTTAACCGTAAATTGTATGTTAACAAATTCTCCTCCCGCACTTCTCACTTGTGGAACTCTCTTCCGGTTTCATGGTTCGAAGTCAAGTTCGATCTTTAAAAATTTAAATGTAATGTTATTTTTTCTCAAATTCTCTCACCCCTTGAATCTTAGTCACTATATTGCCTTACATAGATTAAGTTATTATAACTTTAAAAGATATATCATGATATATTTGACTTCGATTGTGCAATGCACTTTCTACTGAACTTGTTTCTCGCAAGAAATACATTTATAAATCCTTCTATATGTCAGTTAAAGCTGGATCATTTCTACACAGATGAAAAGAATAGGCGATAGATTGCTCTACAGAAGGATGCCGAGAATACCACGGACTAAACAAGTAAGTGACGACAATGTTCTAGAGAAAATAGAAACAAAAAAGACCCTTATATTTTATATCATAAAGAGACTGTTTAAATTCATAGGGTACATAATGAGGAAAAGGGATTTGGTAAATTTGATACTTACATAGCAGAAATCAAAGAGGAACAGAGGAAAACAGCAGATAACATACTTAACCAACTTTTGTAGATAGTTGGCAGAACAGAGTTTAAGAGAAATCACAAAAAGACAAATTTTACTAACAGCTACAAAGAACAGGAAATTGTGGAGACCAATAATTGTCAACTTCCTGAAAGGACACGGCACATAGATAAAGAAGAAGCTTTAATCGTACCACCCTGTGCAAGGCGGCAACGCCACTGATGTGCAGGGGGCCACGTAATAGTGAAAAGACTGGAAAAGAGAAAGCCAGAAGCCACATCCCAAACAGTGAACAAGGGATGAGCCCCCTAACCCGTCCAAAAGACGTGGGTGGAGTGTGAACCGGACTCCAATTGAAAAAAAAAAACAAAGTGAGAAGACTGGAAAAGAGAAAGCCGGAAACCACATCCCAAACAGGGAACAAGGGATGAGCCTCTTAACCTGTTCAATAAACGTGGGTGGAGTGTGAACCGGGCGATAGATAGATCTATCTACTCCAATTGAAAAAAAAACAAAGTGAGAAGATTGGAAAAGAGAAAGGCTGGAAACCACATCCTAAACAGGGAACAAGGGATGAGCCTCTTAACCTGTTCAATAAACGTGGGTGGAGTGTAAACCGGGCGATAGATAGATCTATCTACTCCAATTAAAGTAATGGCTGTTATGTCTGATATTAACCTCGATTGCTGATGGAAGAGAAGAGATGTTAATTTTATCATCAACTGAAATATCTACTATAAGTAGACAAACAGAAAATCGCTGGCGCATTTTTTAAGTCCTTTTCCCATTCAGTGTAGTTATCAACAGAAGAATATGTGAATGGCTGGGTCATGTTCGACGGATGCTATCTGAGAGGTTACCGTATTTTTATCAGCCAACAACAGCTATCATGGAGGAGATTGCAAGGAGATCTCGTGATTACATGAAAGAAGAAATCTCACAAAGACTGCCGTTCTCTTGCTGCTGTTGAACGCACTACTTTGCCTGATTGGCGTGACAAAGAAATGAACCCATTTACTTGGCTGACAATTCTACAAGATCTGGCAGTCAGAAGCTCTCAGCAAGATCAGTGCAGCAAAAACGTGCTTGACAAATGATAACAGCGATCCGAACAGTTTCAAAGAAATGGTGATAAGTATGCGAAACATAAATACTATTTAAGCATTAACTATTTAATCAGTTTAGTACATAGCTATAAAAATGGTGCACTCAGTGAGAATCGCACTTACTTCACTTACAATTGACTGCGCATGTAACCCGACAGAAGGCGTCCCATTTACAAGATTTTAGTTTGGAATTAAGCCAAATAGCACCTCGGTGTGGTGTAATGGTTAGCAAGCTCATCTCGCTAGAGTCATTATAACTGAGTAGTGAGTTCGATCCTCACTGGGTACCCTCTACTTTTGGCTGTGTGTCACGTCTAAGCTACGCTTAAAAATCAACTTTCTCCAGGTTTGGGGGTTGGGCGCAAGGCTAACAACCCTGCCCCATAAAAAACAGTTTGTTACGGTAACAGCAAAAACGCTGCCCTACACACCATTGGGTGTAACGGAAAAGTTTTTTTTTATTAAGCTAAAGTATGTAGAAAGACTGAGTAGCGCCAAGCTTCTAAATAATTCTACATTGAAAATCAGAGGTCGAAAACTTGCTTTTTACCAGAGCTTGAACACTAGTTAATATTTTCAGAGAGAAATTGCTCAACTACTTCAGCCACTAAGCCGAGTACTCTCCACAGAATTATGTTTAGAAAGATTATATCACAGGCCCTTGATGCTGCTGTAGCTCCTATCTTTACGAATAACGCAACTGTTATAATTCAAATCTTAGTAAATAGCAGTATGTTTGGAAAGTAATGACATATTTAACTGATGAAAATGATGAGACACTAAATCCAGGTTGAATGGCAGGAAATTTTATCTAGAATTAGTTTATTATCTCATCTATCTAACTATATGGTTTATAGTACATTTCATAGTGTAAAGTTTGATTAAGGGAAAAGCAAACCTGTAAAGAGATAGTTTTGGTTACATGTGAGCTTCGCTTGAGAAATGCCTACAACGTTGCACCATCTGTAGCAAGCTTTTATCCCGGAATATCAATCTTTCATTTCTGCCTCGCAAGTCAACAGAAAACAACAACAAAAGAAAAAAACAAACAAACAAAAAAAAAAGGTTATTATTACAAAATATTGCAACTACCAAAACAAAACCACAAGCCACAGAAGTTCTTGCTTAGTGTTTGTCGGAATATGAAATTAGTGTCGTCTATAATGAGCTCCTTGAACATGGAAGGACCATCACTGAAGAGGTTTATTGAATTCACTTTCATCTGGTGAACAAAAAATCACGCCGAATGTATCCTGTTTTTGGTAAAGAGAACGGGTGTTATTTTTCAGCATAGCAACGCAAGAGTGAACTCCACAAAAGAAAGACAAGAAAAATAAGACCATTCAAAAGAGGTTTTTCTAAATTCAGCATATTCACTAAATGTACTTCTTAAAGATTTTCATTCGTTTCATAACAAGAACATCTTGTAAGCGGCAGAACATTCAGAACCAAAAATAAACTGAAAAAAGTATTTTTTTAAACTATACGTCAGATATCTACAAACGTAGAATAGAAAATTTGCCTTCGCGTTGGTCTGAAGTCATTGAAAATGAAGACGATTACATTTTTTATAACATTTAACGAGTTTTAATTTTGATTTGTTTTACATTCTTTATGGTAAACCGTAATTATATTTTGATCACTAATATTTGCCTCAGTGATCAATGGTTGGTTGTTTATTTAGCGGCATATCAACTGCTAATTTTTACAGTAAGGATCCTCCTTTACAAGGCATGAGGGCTGCTCAAGGTAGAGGGTTACGTTTGGAGAACGATAATGGACAACACTAGCCTTGAACAGATTAAGATTGTAGTGGTGGGGGAACATCCTCTTGTGAGTCGGTTTCACAGGGCAGTGGTTTGCAGGAAGGAGCTGTTTGAATGGAACTGCTCACCAGAGGGAATCGGAAGGAATGTAGTTAGTTTGGTACTATGTAAGTGGCATGGCGTGTTCTTGCCAGAGAGTGCAGTTTGTCCGAGAACTTTCCGTAGAAGTAGAAGCAGACAAGCGAGAGGCTTGCCACATCCCACCTGCGGAAGTGAGGAGGGTAAAGAAGAATCCTCTTGGATTCTGTCAAGGCTGGAGAGTGAGGTCTAGGCAGCTCCCGTCCAAATATGACATCAACTGTATTTTGAGTCTGATCTGGCTCTTGTAAAGGTAGAGGACAGCAGGGTTTTTTTTACTTTAGCGGTACAATGAGCCCGCTGTTTTAGCAACGGATCGTATGTACGAGTTCCCCTTCAGGTGTGAGTTTGAGACCCAATAGTTCAAGGTACGGTGACTCTCCGAGAGGACATCCATTCATTTTGATTGAGAGTAGTTTGAGGATAGATTGACGACAATGGAAGCTTGGTTTTCGAGGCATTAAATATAGCCAGCCAGTTGGGTAGTTTGTGTTAGATCGGAAGAGAGATCTGTCGTCAGTCTTTAACCATGAAAGTTTTTAAGGATGCTCTTATTTATAGCTGTATCATTGGCACATATTTTTACAAATGATCGATGTATATTCTTAGGAAGATCAATTATGTAAATCAAAAAGAGGGTTGGTTCGTGGATTGGCCCTTGGGGTAGCACCTGTTTTGATCGTTAGTTCTCTGGATGACTGGCCATTAATAACTACCTTAAGGGACCTACTTATTGGGAAGGATTTTATGATCGAGATGACTCTTCTAGTGATTTCATAGCTTGGGAGCTTGTTTATTAAACATTTGTGCCACACCTTGTCCACATCTTGTTTCTCCAATTTCTTCTGGGTAAGGCTTAGACCTTTTGAAAGGCCACTATCCGTACGTCAAGGAATTTTTAAACAATTTGAGATATCTAAAGCTATGGTCCTCGATGTGTGTTTGTTGTCAAGAGCCTCACTGATTCTGTGAATTGATGATAGGGTATCGGCAATTGATTGCGCCAGTCGATGCCTATACTTTTCGTCACTGAAGAGGTTGTTATGTTCTAGGTGCTCCATGACCTTCTTATCATGTCCTCAAAAAGCGGTTATTTAATGACCGAAGGCCGTCTCCCAAAAATATAAGTAGAACTGTCAGACCCCAAATGCTATGATGGAGGACAGAAAAAACATTCCAATGACCACCTGAAAGTAATGCTAACAGTGCGGTATTCATCTGGAGGAAATCGAAGTTAGAGCAACCAATTGCAAAAGTTGGATGACATTATGCAATCAGGCCACTGAACGATTAGAAACTAGACAAACTCAACACCAGAAATTTTGCCGGCGACAACGTCATAATCATCTAGTGCGTGGTCTATAGCTACTAAGTGTCGGCAATCAGTGTCTAATCTGTGGACGGTAATGTGCGTCTCATTTTGGTTCGACATAACGTCATCAGCCAGTGATTTTTTCAATTAACATTCTTCTCGTTTCGTGGCACAGACGACGTCATCGCCATCGACGGAACCCAGAAAGTAAAAAGAATAACTGACGAAATCTAAAGTACGCAGTTTTATTTTATTTTTGGATCTAGCAATCTCCGTAAAAAACAGTGAAACGAAGAATCTTTTTTCCTCTCCCTTACCTGCGATTCTAACAAAATGGAACCACAAATCTTAGCAAAACTTAGCATTTCACTGCCCGTCCTTCAATATGGCAGTGAATGCTGGACAATACCATTAAAGATGAAGGAAAAACTTGAAGCAAGTGAAATGTGGTTCTACAGAAGGATGCTGCGAATATCATGGATCGAGCATGTGAGCAATGATGAAGTCTTGGAAATGATGGAAACAAAAAAGGAAACTAACACTGAGCATCAGGAAGAGACAGATGAAGTTCCTGGGACACGCAATGAGGAAGAGGGCCTGAAGAACCTGATACTAACAGGCCAGATAGAGGGAAAGAGAGACAGGGGAAAAAAACGGATAACATATTTGAAGGACCTAATGAGGTGGATGATGGAACGAGGATTGCATGGTGTATCAGGAGAAGGTGTGCTCATAGCCACCAGGGATAGGGAAAAGTGGAAAGCCATGAAGGGAGAGAGCACATAGAAGAAGAAGAATTTCCATGATCAAGCAGGAACCCATTATCAAATAATATGTATTTGTACCAACTATTTTGGACCAATTTACGAGGATCATTCAAAAAATTCTAAGCCTCACCCAGAATGAAGAAGAGTCATAGTTGAACATTTTATCATGGCAACACCCCCACCGCATCTTAAAAAAATAGAAAAACTAATGCAGATTTCTGTCTTAATTTTTCTGCAGGTGAGAACAACACAAAAAGTGAGAGGTGTGTGACAAATCAAAAAACAGACAAAAAAGATGCCCGTACAGCTATAAACTATCTGTGTATGACACTGAAAGAAATCCTTATAAGGACCTCGTATAGACACTTCCTCATCCTATGCAACTGTGAAAAAGTGACATGCAGATGCAAGGGGGCAAGGACAACACAGATGATGATCCTCGATCAGGTCTTCCCAAAACCTCACCCACGGATGAACAAGTTGATGTCATTTAGTGTTTGGTTTTGAATGACAATTGTCTTACTGTCCAGCAGATAGCTAAATCTGTATGCATTAGTTCTGGTTTGGTCTATGCTGCTTTAACTGAGACCTTGAGAATGAACAAGCTGTCTGTAAGATGAGTTCCAAGAATGCTGAAAGTGAGCAGTTATTGAAAATGGTTGACATTTTCAAGACACTCCTGGCTAACTTCCAGACAATTTCCACCGCAGATTAGTAACTGGGTTTACCACCTCGAACCTGAATGAAAAATTCAAAGCAAACAGTAAAAATACTCTAGTTCTAGTTCTCTACCCTCAACGAAATTAAAGCAGGCAGAATCTGTTGACAAGGGGATGGCTTCCGGTTTTTGATATTCTGAAGGTGTAAGCATGATAGATTACCTGGAAAAAGGAAAAAAATATTAATGAACTGTGCTATGTATCAGAAGACAACTAAAGGTAGCAATCAAGTGAAAACGTGGAGGGAAGCTGAGGGCAGTTGTGCTCTTCCTCCAGAATAACGTGTCTGTTTACACTGCTCAGGTTGCAGTAGATGAAGCAGCCAACCACGGTTTTTTAATTGTCTGTTACTCATCAGATTTTGCTCCATCCAATTTTGTCCTAAGCTCAACTTCCACCTGTGTGGTCGCCATATTGGAAGCAATGGTGAGATCATATGTGCTGTGCAGGAGTTTTGGTGGACCAGGATGCCACCTTCTTCTGTAATGGAATTGCAAAGCTTACACTTCGTTGGACCAAGTACACTGATGTCAAGGTGGAATTTATTGAAAAAATAATGAAAACCTGTCTTGTTTCTTCAACTTTTTTCTAGGTGAGGCTTAGAAGTTATTGAAAGACCATCATACCTCAAGAAATTTGTAAACAATTAGTGTGCAATCCACTGATTTATTCGAATTCATCTTGATTGTTATAATCATCACAATGTTTTGGATATATTCAAGGGCTTATAATTGCTTTCCTATATCTTAATGGAACCTCAGCTAAAAATTAGCAATAATCAGTATCGGGGGCCTATCCACAGGCTCTACCTTTCCTGCTGTCCTTAAAAGTGAGGGTCTGAAATGTTCAAAGAAGGAGATAATAGAAGTATAGCCTAAGTTGCTTATTGGCATCACTAATTAAGCTTGTTTTGCTTTTGATGAAGAATTTAGAATTCATTACAAATAATGTTTTGAAGTTGTTTGTAAGGATATTAAGAACAGGATATACCGATTTCATTGACTGTGAAATGCTATTGAATAAGTAAGAATACGAAATTCCAAGAATTACAAAACTATTTGATCCAATGTAAAAAAAAAAAAACTGTTCAAAGATTTAATTCTAGATATTATGAATTGTAAGTTCAAGATTGGATAAAGGTAGCTTGCTGAGTTGCATTTGGTAGCCCAGTCATTTTTGCTATCCTACTTTTTAGTGCCATGTCTATTCAGAATGTAGGAGATCATAGCACTCCACAATTTCTTATCTCTTTGAGCTCTGAATAAATTTGATCTTTTTGTTATCACTCTTAAATCTTGTTTCACCATGCAGTAACACAAATTCACCAGGTAGGTTATGTGTTGTTTTCCTATGTTCCTTTTGCAATCAGTCTGTCCTGTGAGTATCACATTTTCCAAGCTCTCTTTCCTCATTATGTGTCCTAGGGATTTCAAATATCTTTTTCAGATGTTAAGTATGTGTCCTTTTTGTTTCCATTGTTTCATCGTAGAATTCATTTGTAGAACCATATTTCTGTTTCTTCAAGTTGCTTCTTCTTTTGTTGAGAGATTGTCCAGTATTCCATACATATAAGAGGACAAATATTATGTACGAGTTTAATACTATTTTCTTTGATTCTAATGATTTTTTTTCCTTCAGTTTAGCTCCGTTTATTTTAAAAGTGTGCCCAATATCCGCAAATAGTGAAATTTTAAATTTATTAGCACTAGACTTTCAAAATTAATTGATACTAACAACCCTGTCTTGAAGTATATTTCATGGATAAATGTATGCAATATATTATGAAAAAGTGTGCCCAATATCCGCAAATAGTGAAATTTTAAATTTATTTGCACTAGACTTTCAAAATTAATTGATACTAACAACCCTGTCTTGAAGTATATTTCATGGATAAATGTATGCAATATATTATGAAAAAGTGTGCCCAATATCCGCAAATAGTGAAATTTTAAATTTATTAGCACTAGACTTTCAAAATTAATTGATACTAACAACCCTGTCTTGAAGTATATTTATGGATAGATGCATGCAATATATTATGAAAAAGTGTGCCCAATATCCGCAAATAGTGAAATTTTAAATTTATTAGCACTAGACTTTCAAAATTAATTGATACTAACAACCCTGCCTTGAAGTATATTTCATGGATAAATGTATGCAATATATTATGACAAATAAAGCGGATCAGTTTATGATCATGCTATTAAACAATAATGATATCTTTCTTCAAGTGTTTTATTGTCATGGTTATAAGTCCCATGACTAAATTTGTTTGTATCGTTACTGTGCATCTGAATATCTGACCAGTCACCTACATCAGTCTCAGTTGCATACCGATGCTTGCAGGGTTCTGTGAAGGATTCTCTAATCTAGAGGTGAGCAATCTTTTTAAGAGTTTGTGCCAAAATCTAACTATATCTATAAAAACAGATTTTTTCCACATGCCAACAGAAATCTTTTGAAAACATATTGTTTGATATCACTTATAAATGTGAAGAATATATTTTAAATGAAACAAATTGCTTCAGAGCAGTAAAGACAATACATTGTAAGAAATTTTGTTAATCATGTAAAATTGAATGACAGGTTTTTAAAAAAATCTTTTTTGTGGTATTTTTACATCAGCCTGTAAGTATAAATGTAACTGATATACGTACTTTAAAAGAATAACTTTAAAGAAATTATTAATTGTTATTAGCATCAACACAAAAAGTTAAAACTGTTATTTTTTTCAATTAATCAATCATTATTTTTCCAAGTTATACATTTCTATGATTAAAATAGTAAAAGATTATTTAAAATAATATTTTAATGATTTTAAATCTTGTATAAATGATGTGTAAAAAAACAAAATATATATTTTTGCCTTCAAAACTACATTTAAACCACTCTGAACCTTTGACATTTTCAAATTAAAATATCAAATAAAACTAGAGAGAGAAAATGTGTTTAATCTTTTTAGACATTATCAGTGGGACTTCTGCTGCTTCAACGCTGATGACAAGGATTTTTATGCTGACAAAATTTTTGGAATGGTATTCCAAGTCCTTAATACTTCGTTTTCTACATTTCTCTCTTATACTGTCATTTTGAAACACACCTTTTTAATATTTTCCAAGTCAGCTT
This sequence comes from Ascarosepion bandense, assembly GCA_037127315.1. Classification (NCBI taxonomy): domain Eukaryota; kingdom Metazoa; phylum Mollusca; class Cephalopoda; order Sepiida; family Sepiidae; genus Ascarosepion; species Ascarosepion bandense. Next base: position 711,111 of record JBBBDQ010001786.1, on the reverse strand, counting down.
TAAGGTCAACAAATTTCTGCTTCCAAATTGGACTACTCTGAAATTCCATCATCAGCATTTCAAAATCATCCATTTCTAACTGTGAAAACATTTGCAAGATTAGTGCATCTAGTTTGATATTTTCTGAAAACCTAATGAATTTTACTATCTCTTTCAGTGCTTTGAATTTATCAAATTTTGTAAAGAACTACTCAACAATTGATTTGATGATGTTTACAAATGGCTTTTGAAGACATTGCAGATCTGTTCTGTCATCTTTTGAAAGATCACTGATGCACCTTTTTAGGCTTGGGAGTATCTAAATGTCTCATTGTCTACTTTCCTTTTAAAAACTTCTAGTTTCACTTGAAAAGCCTTTATGTAACCAAACATAACATCAAGGGTCTTACCTGAGCATTGTAATTTAATATACAAAAGCCTTTATGTAATCAAACATAGCATCAAGTTTCTTACCTGAGCACTGTAGTTTGATATTAAAAACCTTTATGTAATTAAAACATAACATCAAGTCTCTTACCTGATCACTGTAATTTAATATTAAAAGGCCTTTAAGTAATCAAACATAACATCAAGTGTCTTACTTGAGCACTGTAATTTAATATTTAAATCATTTAAATGCTCACAAAAAATCTGCAAAAATATTAGTTTACAAACCCATATGATATCAGCAATTCTTGGTAAGAATATGGTTGTCCATTCAAAAAGAGATTCATTTCATCTAAGCATTCAACAAATCATTTCAGAACCAAATCTCGGCAAAGCCAATGTACATTTTTAGTCCTTTATAAAGAGATTCAACCTCCTTCAGTAAAATTTGAAATTGTCTTTTATTTAAAACCGAAACAGAAATATAATGAACAACAGTAGTAGCTGTTTGCATCACTTCCTGCTAATGTTGTTCATTACATTTTTGCTAGTTGAGATTTGGTTCTGAAATGATTTGTTGAATGATTTTATCCACTTAACTCTAGCCCTTTCTACATCACCCAATGTATCTTGTTCTTTTCTTTTCTCTTTACCTTCATAACTGTCTTCACTCCTGTGTTCACATCCTTCTCTTACCCTTTCTCTTTCACCCCATGTACCTGGTTTGTTCTTGTCTACACTCTTATGTAGCCCCTTGCACATCATTGGTGGTACCGCCTTGCTTGGGGTAAAATGATTAAAAGAAAAAAAGAAAACACTTAACCATAACTGTTTTCCTACTCACAGGCAAATCTTTAATGTTCTGTATAATCTTTCCCTTCACTGAAAAATTTTCAAAAAGAAAAGGCACACATATTAGACAAGCTTCTTTAATATACACCCCATAATTGATTAGCTTTCTTTGTTAGGCAATAACTTTTGAAACCTCAAAACTATCAGCAACTTAGTTGGAACTAGAACTAACTAAAATAAAGTTCATAAAAGTATGAACCTGTTTTTTGTCTTGTTCAGGTTATGAGATATTAATTCTCTTTGTTCATCCTCAGTTGTATTGCTTCAGTTCTTATGAACACTTTTAAAATGTCTCTTTACAGAAGTCATACAAACAATTGTTTCAGAAGAGAAAATGCATAAGGCTCTGTCTTTCTTAAATATGCCAATTTTTTAAGTCTAGTATTCCTTAAAATGTTTAATATCTTCTTCCATTGAATGACATCATTACTTAGCTGATGATCAAGACAATCTAAAATAAACAGAAGATATAAATATATAAGATAATGACATCCATAAAAGAGGAGAATAAATAAAAGTAAGTCAAAAAGGGGATTCTAATGAATAAGTTTTGCTTGCCAGAATCAAGTCATTGGAATGCCTGTTTGGCACACATGTCAAGGGTTGCCCACCTCTACTCTAGTCTATTAACTGACCATTTTCCCTCTGTTAGCCTTTTTGTCTTTTGTCTAAGGTTGTAACATTTAGGATGATAGCAAAATAATTCTCACTCGTATATTAATTAAATATTAATGGTCAAAAAGCAGGATTGTCAGATTGGGCTCTAAGTACCTAATTTGGCTACTTGTAAAGGTTCAGCATTAATAAAAATTTAAATTAACTTTCCTTTCATTCATGGCCAAAATTAATAAATTTTTAAAAATTAACACTTAAAGTTTCAATTTTCAAAATTCAAAATTTAGTTCTGCTGGAGGTCTGTTCTACCATCTTGTTACAAAGTTGTTGCAAATTTTAATTGAATAAATGTGGTTAAAATTCACAAATATTTAGTTGCTAATAAATGTTTAATTGTTAATAAATGTTTAATGATTAATAATAAATGTTGGGTTAATGAAATTGTATGGATTTTAAGTGAATAAATGTGATTTAAATTCACAAATATTTAATTGTTCATAAATGTTTAATTATCATTAATAATTGTTGGGTTAGCAAAACTGTATAACCATGAAACAACTTGGTAGAAAAAATCTTATCTCATAAGTGTAAATTATTTCCATTTTTGTTGATCAACTTTCTTCTTCAAGAAATAAAGGACAATTATATTAAATTCAACTATACATTCACCATTATGTGCAATGACTTGGCACATAACAAGTAGCTATTTGATAGTTTTTGAGTAAAATGCCACAGATTTTAATGAGGATTGCCTTCGAAAAATCCTTGAACTTGAAAGTTTTTCTTATTAAAGCATTGTGCACTCATCAAAGAAGGTAATAATTATTTTGTAGAAAATCACGTAGATATGGCTGTTAGGGTAGAAGAAATTAACGAAGACCCATAATCTGTTCCTCCATTATTTGTACTATAGGTAACCTTGTGTTGTCATAGAAACAGCATTATTATTTCAGTCCACTGAGTTCAGTGCAATTACTGACTGAAAGTTAAGGCATGTAACTGTACTCTAATGATATTCTTAACTGCCACATATGAAGAGTTGTTAGGATAATACATTCAGCATTAAAATTTTATCCCAAAAACAAAAATTATGGATGATTCAACATTGGCAGAACATCTAAAAAACCTTCTCATCTTTTTAAATTGCATGTTGCCAACTCATGGAATGAAAGAAAATTTTTTAAAAAAATGAAAAAGAAAAAAAGAAAAAATAAGATAAATTCAATTCTCTGAGTACTCTGATTGCTCACTTTTCTGATACCAAAACCACCTTATCTTTTCACTTTGCATGTTGCCAACTCAGTAAATGGACAAAAATAAAAAAAATAGAAAAAACATTGACTTCAGCAATGTTTTTGTCTTATTAAATAGCGGCACACCAAAAAGAAAAATGTTGAGTGTTTCTTTGTGCAATTAGATTGCAAACTCTCCATGAATTCAACTAGAAAAGACAAACTAATTAAACGCAATACTTGATGGTCAATCTTTAAAGAATATAATTTAATTTAAAAGACATTTTTAGCAATATCATTTAAACCTTATAATGAAATTATTTCAATAAAACTTTGTTATTGGAATGTGTGTAAATAAATAAGTCAAATAAAAAGGGAAGAAAATAACAATTCGGCTAACAACCCAAATTAAGTCTAAAAGCCAATAAAGACGAATTAAATTATAACTAAAAATTTATCTATATTTCTGAGATGAGGTAGTATTTACATTATTTACACTGTTTGAAATGTTGTCCTCATCTTTATTACTAATTTTGCATCGTTTCGACCATTGTACATTCCGGCCTTCTTCAGATGCTAGGAATTTTGAATTGAACCCTTTATTTCGATCACTGGTGTATATCATCCTTATTCCATGTGCGATGCCACTTCTGGATGCCATGTAGTTATCTCCCTTTAACTCAATTCTTTAAGGTTTTTGTTCATCACTACTGTAACCAGGTACTGAACTCATAATTCTTTGGGTATACATGTTGGTTATTTCCAGTGACTATATATATATACATATACAAATCCTACTATTTAACCTATAGTTGGTGAGATGGTTTCATAACTTTTCTAATGGCATTTGTGCACAATGAAATGTAATGAAGCCAACTAGAATTCGACCTCAACTCTCTGGTTTCTCATTTTGAACTGCTACCCATCCAGAAATATTTCAAAGTATACATGGTCCATATAGCATAAAGAACTGTGTGTTTTTCAACCAACACAGTTTTGACAAAGAATTCAAAGGCAAAATTAGCTACTCTTTAAGGAAGTCACTGAGAAACATAGAAAAGTTTTAGTTCATGGGAGACATTGAAATCAGTAATGAGTAATCTTCTATAGAGAGAAAATGATAGTCATTACCCTTTGTGGAATGAAATCTATATAACAGAGAACACAACACTGGAAGATACAAAAAGAAAACCCTTGAATCAGTGCACTTGTAACCCCAGGAAACCTGACCACTGCACTTGAAATGGACCTATGATCATTTGTTAAACAGTTTGTAAATTTTAATGTCTCCAAAGCAAAACTGTTCTCATTTAATCAGTCAGTCAGTCTGTTAAGTGCCATATGTTATACACACTTTGGGTGATCAAATCTCAAAGGAGTCATGACTGACTGGACAGAAGATTATCATTTATCATTGCCATTTCTTTCTGTGGTAGACTGGCTGCCAACCAAGGCTATAGAACTCAATTTGTCCTATTACTTAACACATAACTAGAGGTTAGAGATGCATTAATACCTTTCTCAAGGGTATTTGTGCATAAGTGAATGCAATGAATTCAACTGGAATTTGAAATCAGCTCCTTGATTTGTCGTTTTAAGTTGGTATCTACTGAAAAACAACACACATCCTTATTTAATCACCATAAAAAAAACTTGCTGATGCTAGTCTCTTTGAGAGCAACACACTGTGCCTTCTTGGCCTTACTTTTTCAACTGACCTAATGTGGAACAAATTCATCAGATTTATAGCTGTATCTACTGCTAGGAATGTTGGGCCTCTGCATTGGGCCAGAAAGTTTTTATTGTCAGAATACATCTTGCACATTTATAAATCTACCATTAGTCCATGCATTGAATACTTTTAACATATCTGGTTGGGTGCTCCTGCTATTCATCTTGACATAATCCAAAGAAAGATCTGCAATGTAATCGGTACTGACTTGGCATCACGTCTTCAGTCACTTTTTTATCAACATGACGTGGCTGCCCTCTGTCATTTCTACAAGTATTTTCACGGTTACTGCTCTGACTAGTTTTAATAGTTAAATATAACCATCTCTTCTACTCTAATAGTTTCTTTTCTCACACTTTCTGTTTGTGAAACTCTCTTTTGATTGCTTACTTCCCTGATAGCTACAATCTCCACAAGCTTAAATACAATCTCAATTGCAAACTTTTGTTTTCTAGATTCACATCCCTCTCTTGTTCTTTCTTTGACATCCCCTGTACATTGATTTTGTTTTCTCACTGTAACCCCCTGTACACCAATGTTGGTCCTGCCTTGATTGAAGTGAAATGATCTTAAAAAAGAAAAATAAGAAAATCAACATTTTTATAACTGAGTAAAAGTCTTTTATTAAGAATTAAAATCTTAAGTACTGAATATTTTAAAAATATTTTTTAAAAAGTAAATTCTAAAGAAATTTATTTTTTAATAGAGTAAGATTATTTTGTAATTAAGTTTTTAATCCTTAATAAATTACTTTTATTTGGTTATTAAAAAAAGTTATGTTTTTCTGCTGCTGAGTTGTCTTGGTCCTGAGTTATCCCAGTGCTCAATCGGCAATGTTGAGTTGTCCTGCACACATTTACAAGCGGTTTGAAATAAAAAAAAGAATTAAGCACTCTTAGTAATGCTTGTCAACTTATATCACTGGTGTACATTATACTGAATATGTATCAGCTGTTCATTGAAACTGCTCATATAAACAACCGGTTTGAAAGTCTCAAATGTCTAAAAAAGCAAATGTTCTTATTCTTAAGCTTATTCCATGTGATAATTGTGTTTGTACGACTTGCTTAACAAATGCCTCATTGTTTTGCCGCATTTTCTATTAGATTAGCTTTATTATGTTATTTCTAAGCAGTCCTTTGGAATTGGCTGTAACTGAATGTTTCTGTTATGAGCAAGAGGAAACTTCCAAGACTTCAAAAATCCTCATTATTTATTAGAATACTCACCGCTATTACACAGAGTTTCAGGACATGGGTGATAATGACCCTCCACAACTTATTGTATTTTGTGTCTATTTTTTTTACCCACTTCCTAAACTGATATTAATTTACACAAGCTTGTTAAGTGACCCGCCATTTCCTGATGTCTTTTTTGTTCTGAATAAGTCCTGTGAGTGTCAGATTCTCCAAGATCAAAATAAATGAAGGTAACCGAAAGGATTATTTAATTTTAATTTGTTTTATGTATCACACAAGCTTGTACAAATGAACTAGATAGTATAAATGACAATATTGCCTCTGCAAATATTAATGAGTTAATTTACAGAAAGGATTTAAAATTTGGTTTAAAGATTAAATAACCAAGATGTTATTTAGAAAGTCTTTAAAACATTACTAAAAATTAAACAAATATGTTTCTAAATGAATTGTGTTGTTCTTTAAATTAATTAATTTCAGGGTTCTGCATGATGACCCAACTAACCAAATGAAGATACTCATTTTTGCCAGTTCCAGTTATGACAGCAAATTACACCTGGCAACAAGGTCTTTGATCAGGAGATGGATAATTCTGAGGAGTGAGGAGTGACATCTTAATTGCTGTTGTTCCCAGATCCACACTGACTCAGTTCAGTTATGACAGCAAATTACACCCGGCAACAAGGCCTTTGATCAGGAGATGGAAAATTCTGAGGAGCGAGGAGTGACATCTTAACTGCTGTTGTTCCCAGAACCACACTGACTCAGTGTGGTAGCACCTGTTAGGGTTCCAGCTATGGATAAATAGTAAAACCCCAAATAAAACAGAACACTATGAAAACCTCAGTACACTTTATAGTAAAATTACCAGCAATACAATTTTAAAGCAAACTAACCAAAAATGAACTTTATATGTAGTTGAAAGCATACAATTACGTTTAAAATATATTTAGTAGAAATCATAAAATTTTTTCAAAATATTTAGATTTCAGTATTAAATAACCCTTAAAATATCACTAAATAAAATCAACCAACCAATAAGTCTCTTATTTGCCATTGAATACTCAGTGAATTTTGTCTGTTTAGTAATATTGCAATAACCACGAACTAGATTTACAATATTTGTATGAATTAACTCCATGTTAGCAAATGGCAACATTGCATTCCCAAATATTGATGAGGTAATTAGCAGACATGAGTTAAAAATGGTTTAAGGACTTGAAATAACGATGATTATGCAAGTGATTAGAAGTACATATTTCCCAATAAAAGACACTTAACTTTTCGTAAAATGAACATGATATTACTTTTCAGCATTTTTAAAATATGGGAACCGTTTCATGAACATCAGTGAAGTGTTTATTCTATTTTAGTTGGTTATTGATTCCTTTTCTCGGGATTATTCATTTTGCCGGTTATTTAATATTTTAGAATATAAGCATTTTTTTTCTACGGTTATTAGCCATAAAAGTAGAAGGTAAAAATGCCAGTTACATGTTGGGGATAGTAAAATCAAGCAGAAATTTAAATACCTGGGAAGTATTTTAACAGAGGACAGAAAGTGTGGCACTGAGATCCGAAGGCGTTTAAGCATGGCCAAAGGTGCATCCCAAAAGCTAAGTAGAGTACTGAGACAGGAAACTTTCATTGGAAAAAAGCTACTGGACTTATGGGATATGCTATATAGCAACGTGTAGAGGATTTTTAGTCCTTTACAATTTATATTACCATTTTTCCAACATACGTTTCAAGAAAAATAAAGACAACAACTATAATTTGTAACCAATAAATGAAAATATATTCAATAAACAAACAAAGCATGTAATAGTAGTATACATTGAATAGGAGGTAAAAGTTGTCACCCTTTAACTATTTATTGACCAAAATATATTAAATGAAGAATGTTTTTTCTTGCGCTGAAAAGGTTTCTTATAATTGTTAGAAGGATTTTCATGTAAGAACAAATAACATAAAAAATACAATTATTTTGAATGTAATTGTAAGTGATACAAATTTTGGTCAAGAGTTCAAAGTTCAAAGGTTCTTGGTGAAAATGTTCGGACAGAAGACAGAGTTCTGTGTCTTTGTGTGCGTTAGGTAAGGTATGAGTAGAAAGAGACTTACGTCGAGTTCTTTAGCCAGCCTGTTGGTCTACTGACAAACTTGTTGAAAGTCGCTGCTAATAAGAGAGGAGAGTGGATCAAACAGCAAGCGTGGGGAAAACTTTGTTTACATAAAAAAATATGCGATTGGCTAAAAATTAACCAATCACCACACACATATGAAAGAGCTGCTTAAATGCGACTGCGATTGCTAAATTGTCCTATACAAGAACAGTAGTGATTCATTACCCAATCGCAGACGAGTAAATGACATGGACCGAATGTGGGTAAGAAAAACATAGCAACCGCTATAAACGAATGCTAGACAGTCTCCTCAAAGATTAAAAAAGACTCGAAGCAGAAAAATTGTGGCTCTACAGAAAGATGCTGAGGATACCATAAACCAAAAGCTTGAGCAACGACGAAGTTTTTGAGAGAATGGAAATGAAAAGGAAACTTATACTTTTACATCAGGAAGCGACAGCTGTAGTTTCTGGACACGCAAAGGAGAGTGAGAGCTTGGAGATGCTGATAATCACAGGGTGGATAGACGGGAAGAGTCAGGAGAAAACAACGAGTAACATAGATAATTGACTTAAGTAAATGGATGGCAGGGCAGAGTTTGGGAGAAATAACAAGAAAAAATATATTAAGAGCTGCAAGGAATGGGAAGATGTGGGGGGCCATGATCGCTTACGTCCTGAAGGAACTCGCCACAAAAAAGAAAAAGAAGGTGTAATGATACAAGTCTTATTAATTAACCCACATCTTGGGGGAAAAGAGGTGGCTTCATACCTTTCGTAAGGGTCAGTCAGTTAAGTGCCATGCGCGATACACGCTTTGGGCGATCATGTCTCGAAAGAGACATGACTGACCGGGCAGAAGATTATCCCGCAGTAGGTTGCCATTGCTTTCTGCGGTAGACTGGTTGCCGACCAAGGCTATAGAACCCAATCCGTCCTGTTATTTAACCCATAACTGGAAGGAAGAGACGGATTAATACCTTTCCCAAGGGTATTTGCGCGTAAGTGAATGCAAGGAATTCAACTGGAATTCGAACTCGGTTCCCCGTTTTCTCGTTCCGAGCCGATATCCACTGCGCCACAACGCACATCCGGTAAGGGTATTTGCGCATAAGTGAACCCAACGAGAATTCTAACTCGGTTCTCCGATTAACAATTTTGAGCCATTATCTATTGCCTCACCCACATACCGAAGCTTAAGGCACTGGGTATTCTCAATCGGTCGCCAATCTAGGTACTGACCAGACTCGACGTTGCTTAACTTCGGTGATCATACGAGAACTGATGTTTCAGCTTCATGTGACCAGAAGTCTTTACATACTATAAGCAAAATAACTATTTGTTTGACACAGAAAGCGTGTTGTCCATTATACAGGGATTATTTAAAAACCATTTTACTCGATTTTCTTGTCTTTCACATAGAGTTTTGTTCGATATACTTTGATATTGTAAGAAAATGCGCAACTGTCTAAGTCATTAGACAATTCTTGATATAATTTTTATGTGCCATGTACCTACTAGACATGGGTGGTCATATTTCTTCACAATTCCTTGTACTTTATAGCGAAATTTTCCCCTTAATATCTTTCTCATTCACAGTCCTGCCATCCATTTCTACAATCTCCTTATATTTTAATCGCTGTTTCTATGTGAGCCATTTGCCTTTAATAAATCTTGTGAGTGCCAAAATCGCAAATACCCCTTTCCTCTTTCCTCATTATATATGCCAGAAATGACCATTGTTATAGTTTAGTGCAAATATGAATAGGCTGACTGCATTGCGTCAATTGTCCAAGTGAGAATGAATTCTTAACTAGATGTTTTATCATGAGAGTTCGAACTATGTCAGCCATGAAGCGTATTAACTTTAATACATTTGTTAAACAGATCTGATATGTGTTTGTTTGGATATTTAATGTGGCTTTATATCAATTTTGCTTACAGAACTCTCTGACCTGGACTATGTTTAAGGATGAGCAATTTCGATTTTCCATGTAATTACTATCGAAGATGGCAAATAAACCTAATAATTTACCCAGTTATCAACAAACGTCCTTAGAATAATCACCAGCAATTCAAGAGAATTTACTCTTGAATTCTGACAATGGTAATGACAGCAGTTAAAATTTTGAAGTCATTTCGATGTCTTCCAGCGCTGAGCTTTTCTGTTCTCGCGTGATTCGGAATCGTATCTCAATCGAGTTAGGCTTCTAATAGTGATAAATATCGGTGCCATATATCAACTAAGGAATATCTGTCTACGAAAATGGCATTCAATGGATCAAGTAGCGTGCAGCTATCACTTACAGAGTTCTGCTCAAAACTTCACAGAATTTATGGTGAGAAATCGTTTCTAAAAGGAAAGAAAAATTGACAGAAAACATGTTTACTGGTGGAGTAGTTAAAAGCGATAAGTGAAATGCATAAAAAGATGTCTATCTTGACAGATCAACAAGGCGATTAATATGTTAACTTTCCTGAATGTTTTTGCCGCACCTCCAATGTAACGATTTACTCTAGCGTAGCTTAGATGTGGCATAGGCCGAAAGCATGGAGCACCCAATGAGGGTCCATCCCATTAGTCAGTAGTAATTGATCAAGATAAGCTTTGTAACAACACCACATCGAAGTGCTTATTGCACCTCGGATATAGCAGCTGTCATTACTAAGCTTAGCTTGGTAAAAAGTTACAAGTATGGGGTACTGCTGTTCAGTCTAGCTCACTAACGATTATCACATGATGGATTGCCCATATTATTTAATAATCGATGTCATTCCCTTTTTTAAATTCTTGCTTTTCTGACGGCTACAACCTCCAGAAATTTAAATGCAAAGTCAATAATCATCTACTAACAACCGGACTCTAGCTCTCTCCCCACCCCCGTATAACCTTCCCTTTCTCTCCACCTATGTATCTGTCATCACACCTGCTTTCTCAGCTTTCTGTTGTTCCTTTCTAACTAGTTTGTACTCCTCACTCTTTTCTAATTAATCTTTTTACATTTATGTAGCCCCCTGCACATCAGTGGCGTTTCCGCCTTGCTCGGGGTGAAATGATAAAAAAAACAAAAAAAAAAACACATAGAGTAAAAACAAGACAAAGAAAGGAACGGAACACTTTATTTACTAAATCAGAAGTAGTAGGGTCAGCCAGTAAGAAGCATAATCAATAGCGTAGTGATGGTAAAACAGACAAATTCTAACTTTATATGAAACAAAGACCTAATTGTGGATAATCTAGTGAAAATTGTCATCGCTAGAGCAGCACCCGTGTTCGAGACTACCTTGATAACTATTACTCTGTTATATTTCGATGCAGTTGTTAATAATGGTAAATTTTGCTCTATCGGTAGCCTTTCGAATATACAGAGAACATGCCTTGTAACGGGGTAGGATGCCCTAACTTTGGAATAAAAACACCTTTTTGGTGAATTTTCGCAATCAGGACAGTGTAGACTCGACTAATGTTTTTTTATAGACTATAAAGACGAACAATGACTACCTATGGACTCGAGGATGAGTTCCACTAATGAGTGTCGATGGAATCAAGTACAAATCCGACCAATATTTAACTATGGCCTCAATTATAAACACGACAAAGCAGAAAGAATGAATGGGGAGTAAATCTTTACAAGAATTGGAAAATATAACCAATAATATCAGACAAGTTATAACGAAATACCAAAACTGGAAATCACAAGGAAATGACAAGATACCAAATTTTAGCTTTAGCATTTGTTACAAACCCATTAACTTAAACTTTATCAATGCTAATTAATAATCCAAACGAAGTCCCACAAGGGATCACTGAAGGTATTACATATCTTCTACGAAAAAACGGGTGAATAAGATGATCACAAATTTCACAAGCTAATAATATATCTATCCACCACATATAAATTAACCGACTTTTTCCTCTATGAAAACAACATTCTTTCCTTGAAACAGAAAGGAGGTCGAAAAGATTCAAAGTTTTGAAAAGATCACCTATTCATAAACGAAATAATCCTGTAAAATTGCAGGAAATGAAGAAATCTCAGCACAGCGTAGATAGATTACTGTAGAGCTTCTGATAGTGTGCCACACTCTTAGATCGTTCAGGCTTTGGAAATGTACAAAATCTCCTCAGTGATGGTAAACACAGCATGGTAATGTGAAAAACCATATTATGCCTAAATCAAACTAACGGCACGGTCACTTTCAATCACCTGAATATCTGACGAGCAATATTTTAAAGAGACTCCCTGTCATCCGTTCTGTTTTGTCTGTCCTTAATCCCTCTTTTACATGAACTGAATAACAGATATGGGTACAAAATAAAGAAGAAAGTATTCAATTTTTTCCTTTACATAGATGATCTCAAAATCTTTGACAAAAGCGACAATTCGTTGAAGGCTCTTCTCAATAATGTCAAATGTTTCAGTGACGACATAGTTATAGAATTTGGATTACATAAATTTGCAAAAGTAACATTCAAGAAAGAGAGAATCACAAAGATCATGGAACTGGAACAAGATAAAGCCTCACAGTACATAAAAATTAGCGAACGAGATAGAAAACAGCCTACTCAAATGAAGGAGAAAACGTGTATGTCTGGTATTGAATAGCGAGCTAAATTCAAAAAACATAATGTTGTAACACCCCAATTGCCCGTCCTAACAATTTCTGCGGTGGCCGTTCTCCACGCTGTGATGTTGCCGGGAGTTTGTTGAAAATGTCGGCCGGACAGCTGGGGGTACAAGATTGACTATAAGGAACGAACTTCCACAACTTGGATGAGTTGAAAAGGATGCTTTATTCGTTTAGAGTTAGCCTTTTCGGTTGGGGCAGGCGAATGTGACACACAGCTCTAACTCTAATGAATGGAGATCAACAAATCCGAACTGAACGAAACAAGACGAACGGATATCCTTACTTCAAGCTCGCACCCGGCGGGACTCCTCTCTTAACTTCTGCCTCACTTGTTAACTGACTCTATTTATTTAATATGAATCCGGAAATCCGGAAATGCTTTAGACCACCGGTGATAAACATTGGCGACTGTAAGTCTGAAATTTCAGTTATCTTTTTTTTTTTATCTTAATAAGGCTTCCGCCGGAAAATTCTTAATGTGTGGTCAAGATACAGTAAAGGACAACCTTTGACCGGGTCATTCGAAAACGTACCTGCTGAACTTTATCTCTTTATCACATTAAATCACTGAGTCAAATATTTACCGGAAGAGTGGTAGGATTTAAAACAGTAATCGGATACCGTTGTCTCTTCCACAATTTTCCTCATCAAAGAAAAAGCGTTTATTTATTTATTTTTTCCTCTTCTTTTTCACTTTTGTTAAATATGTTTTTAAACTATTTTCTATTCTAATCTATTTTCTATTTTAATCTATTATAATAAAATACATATATGCCTAGTTATCGTGTCACAATGTCAGCCATAAACACTTTGGCTGTACCTGTGGTACAATACAGTTTCAACATCCATAACTGGGCCATAGCTGACATTAAGTAAATAGACAGCAAAACAAGAAAGCTTCTCACTTGCCATTCCATGCATCATCTCGAAGGAGGCAGAGAATTACTTCACATAGAACTGTCTTACAAAATTACAACAATCGACCTTCAAAGATACCTAGAAACTTCAGAAGATTTGATAATGATCTGTGTCCAAAAAGATGAAAGAAATAAGAAACTTCATTCGGTAATTTAGGAAGACAACAAGTTCAAATGAAATTTCAAGTCGGCAAAGAAATGCAAGTAATACACCTACTGCAGCGGAAAAATAAACTTGAAAAAGAAAGCAAATGCAATGAACTAGATACAAAAACGATGGAAAGATAAACCTTTTCATGGTCAATATTCTGCTCGTACCAAAAAAAGCTAATGTAGACAAACGTCGTACCCATCAGGGGCTACGTAGTCTATAGTTAAAAGTTGAAAACAAATGTTTTATTCTAGTTGCAGAAGACTTTCTAACGAGAAATTTCCAAGCGCACATATTAAAAAATCGTGTTAGTCCAGAATACAGATTCTGTTATAAAGATTCAGAAACAACTGACTATATTGTATCAAGTTTCATGGTATTAGCACCCAGTGAATATAAAATACAGCACGACAGACTGTGCCAATATTTGCATTGGAAAATCTGCAAATTTTATGGAAAGGAAACAGTAAGAAATTCATATGAACACAACCCAAATTCGGTTACAGAGATAGACTTTGTAACAATTTTATGGGACTTCACAATACACACAGGCAATCACCCAGTCATCATGATCAGAGACCACAAAAAGAAAATGTGCCTTATTATTGACATTGCAGTCCATGTAGACAGCAATGTGTCTTTCAAGATCTTAAAAAAATATCAAACTAAAAGGATCTTGAAATGGAAATCTAAAAAATGTGACACATGAGATAATAATAATAATAATAATAATAATAATAATAATAATAATAATAATAATAATAATACGCGATTAGAATTACAACAAGAATGACGTGTTTTTCTAAGGCTCCTGAAAAATGGAACGTTTTTTTTGTTTTTTTTCTAATGAAATTTTGTTCTACTATTTTAAACGTAAACATGAATTTTTCTTCATATATTATTTAAATTATCTTTTTCTCCTTTAAGTGATCCTAATAGATTCATCAGCTTTCTTATTATTCATATTTCTCTTAGTTGTCGATATTTCGAAATATTTTTTATTTAAACTATGATAATCTTTCTTAAAAACAAAAACATAAATAATAAATAATAAATAATCTTTCTTAAAAACAAAAAGTAAAACAAGACAACAGAAAAAATACGATGAAAAATACTAAAAACAGTTTGATACAATTTCTAGGATATTCTTTCTTAGAAAGAATACGTATTTATTTTTATTTATTTATTCATTCATTTTATTTATTTATTTTCCGATAACCTTATTTCCGACGACTTTAATGAAAGAATAACAGAATATACGATTTTAATGAAAGAATAACAGAATATACAGTGAGCGAACAAATTATTATTTTAAAATTTCACGGCAGTAATAAACTGAAACCTATGTCAACATTTTCTTTTCCAGTAAATTTTGATTTTTTTCTCTTTTCTTTTTTATCTTAACAATTATTTTTGTTGCAAGAACTAGTGATGGTAGCAACAATATTTTTTAAACCAGCGTCTTTCTCTTTGAATTCCAATCGCGTCTCTGTCAGCTGTCGCATGGCGACCCATTTAGAAGGAAAACTCCGAACAACAACCCGCAACTCGAAGTGTTAATCGTGCCGAGGAGTGAATGGCTACTGCGTTATGAGGTCACAAACGATCCCCTACAGGCTTCGGGACCTTGTTTGTAAAAGACTGTTATCCAACGTGCCAGGCAACTTTGTGTGAAATTTAGACCCGTGCGTCACTCGTGGGAAAATATGAGAAATACAAATAGTAATAAAAAGTCCAGTATGGCTCTTCCAGTGGATAAACAGGGGGCCCGTTCTTCAGAAGGGAACCTACCTGAGGTGGAAAAATCTGCCATAGGAACAAACTCCTCCTACACAAAAAATGAATCTTCAGGTCCCCAGAACCAGGATAATCTTAATGATGGCCCTGAAAATTCTCCAGCTAGATCTATAACCGTATATTTAAAGAAAGGAAAAATAAAATGGTCTCGTGAGGAGTACAAAGTCGTTATGACTGCATTTCATGAAGCGTTACTCAAACCTAAAAAGAAAACATCACTCGCCAAACATATAACATTTGGCAATAAAAAGTTGGACAAACAAATAGAAAGTACATTGACGAAAAAAATTAGCCAATCTACGAAGATACATCATGCGAAATAACCTATTGACAGAGGCTGAAATTAATGAAATAAAAAGAATTGCAATCAGAATAGACGAATCAAGAAAATATGAAAAGGAACTGGAATCAGAAATAAAAAGTAGTAGCATCAAACAAGCCACAGGTCATAATGTAGAAACCGTGATACATACTGTGAAGATAACGCTGTAAGTTTAGAAGTGCTGGGAAAGTGTAATCTGTGTCAGTTACAATAAAAGGAGTTCAGAACACATGGAACAGAATTATTTTACGGAAAACAAGAACAGTATACAAGAAGCCAAGGAAGAAAGCAAGAACCATATAAGTCAAATATAAAATATTGCAATGGAAGGACAACAGCTCCCAAAATTACAACCAACAAAGCATAACCTCGAAACTATTAAGCTCTACAATGCAGCACTCAAATTAATTTTGGAATGAAAAAGACACTCATATAAAGCTCAATGAAGCAATACATGCTTCAGCAATAGCAGCAACAAAAGATCGAACATCAAATTAAAAACAAGGCAGTTTCGCAGACATGAAGATCCACCTTGGAAAAGAAAAATA
Organism: Ascarosepion bandense; assembly: GCA_037127315.1. Classification (NCBI taxonomy): domain Eukaryota; kingdom Metazoa; phylum Mollusca; class Cephalopoda; order Sepiida; family Sepiidae; genus Ascarosepion; species Ascarosepion bandense. Next base: position 694,623 of record JBBBDQ010001786.1, on the reverse strand, counting down.
GAAAAAGAAATCGAACAACTTAGAAATGAACTAGCAGTTCCCGAGGAAGTGACAAGAGGAATAAATGTAAGAACTAGAAAAGGCAGAAATAAAATACATTAGAAATGAAAATGAAGTCCTCTCAACTAAGGAAAACTATTGCAAACACTACAACTGAAGGCTCAAAGAATAAGACGCTATGAAAAAAGATCAAGATTCTACAGACAAAACAAGATTTTTCAAACCGATGCAAAGAAATTTTACAGGGAACTAGGTAAAAAATAATTGAAGTGACAGTCCCCTCACTAAAATGGAAGAAGTTATACAGTTCTGGGACAAAATATGGGCTTGCCCTAAAGAACATAACAAAGAAGTAGATTAGATTGCATAAGAGATAGAACGAATCAAAAATAAACCAGAACAGACATGGGCTGGAATCACAGAAGAGGATGTTAAATGTGCACTGAAAAAAGCACACAACTGGAAATTTCCAGGTATAGATAAAATTCTTAACTTTTGGCTATATTATTTAAATACAGCACATAAAAAAACTAGCTAAAGAACTTCAAGAAATGGTTAACGATCCCACTAAAATTCCTGCATGGATAACCAAAGGAATTACATTTCTTCTACCCAAGAATAGTTACACAAACAACCCGAAAAACTACAGACCAATTACATGCCTTCCGGTAACATACAAACTAGTAACATCTATTTTAACAAAACAGACATATTTCTTCTTGGAAAGAAATGATATATTACCGCTTGAACAATAAGGTAACAAACGTTACGGATGTAAAAACCAATTGCTTATTAACAGAATCATCCTGGAAAACTGCTACAATGCAAAGAAAAATCTTAGTACTGCCTGGATAGATTATCGTAAGGCATTCGATAGTGTACCACATTCCTGGATCTTGAAGACTTTAAATATATACAAGATATCACCCGTCATCATCAATTTCATCAAACAATCCATGTCGATATGGAAAACAACCCTTTCCTCAATCAAATGAATGGAACCTATAAGTCCGGTGAATTAAACATCAAAAGAAGTATATTTCAAGGTGACTCTTTGTCTCCCTTACTATTCTGCATATCACTAATAGCACTAACCAGCCAACGTAACAAGACAGAATGTGGTTATAAAATAGCCCAAAAGAAAATAAGCCATCTATTTTACATGGATGACTTAAAGTTGTATGCTAAGAATGACAATGAGCTGGAAGGTCTTCTGCAAACTGTAGAATGCTTCAGCGAAGACATTGGAATAAAATTCAATTTGAATAAATGTGCTAAAGCAACAATTTTACGTGGATCGCTACAACAAACATCCTCAATTAGCTTAGACCCTGCTGCAAGAATAAAAGAATTAAAGCCAGAAGAAGCTTATAAATACCTAAATACCTAGGTGTAAATGAGAGTGAAAATATTCACCACGGAAAAACGAAAGAAATAGTGCGTAAAGAGTACTATAGAAGGCTACGACTGATATTAAAAACTGAATTGAATTCTCAGAACAGAATTATGGCCATTAATAGCTAATATCCATAGGCTGATGTAGACCGTCTATACATACCCCGTAAAGAAGGTAGAAGAGGTTTTATTCAGCCAGAATTGTCATACAAGACAACAAATATTGGCTTACTAACATACATAGAAACAACAAAGGACTGGATGATACAATTAGTCAAACATGAAAACAGAAAGAAAAAATATTCAATAATAAAAGAAGGCAGTAAATACAAACAAGATTTACATTTAGTAGATTCTGTAGAAAAGCAAAACAGAAGCCAAGAACCAACTATTGCGCCAAAAAATATGAAAATGAAAGCCAAAGATAAAGCTCTTGAACAGATGAAACAACACTGGCAAGACAAACCTCTGCATGGCCAATATCCAGAACGTTCCAATAAAACCAATGTTGATAATGTTAATACTCATTGATGGTTACGTGCATCTGAATTAAAGCCTGAGACTGAAGGCTTTATTCTTGCAGCGCAAGACCAAAGTCTATTCACTAGGAACTTTCAGGCAAATATTATACATAATAATGTGGATCCAAAACGAAGGTTCTGTGATAAACACCAAGAAACAATAGACCATCTAATCTCAGAATGTTCTGTACTTGCCCCAAATAAATATAAAAATCGTCACGATAGTGGGGCAATATTTATTTACATTGGACAATGTGCAAACACTATGGAAAATCTGTAAACAAACACTGCTATGAACATCACCCAGCACTTGTTACAGAAATAGAAGATGTTACCATTCTATGGGATTACACCATCTACACAGACAGAAAACTTGAAACAAATAGGCCGAACATTATTGTTAAAACTAGAAAGAAAAAACTTACCTATTAATTGAGATGGCTTGTCCAGCAGGTTGTAACATAGCAACGAAGGAATTCGAAAAACTGCCAAAATATAAAGACCTGGAAATTTAAATTGAAAAAATGTGGATATTGAAAACAAGAATCGTGCCAGTGATAGTAGGTGCACTTGGAATAATAAAAAAGGAACAAAACAACACATTGAAATTATCCCTGGAAACCCCAGCTTAAGAGATATACAAAACAATTCTCTTGTTAAGTACAACCCACACACTAATAAGAACTTTGTCTATGTAACGCTAGGGATGATAGGGGAGATAGAAAAAAACATAACATGGAGCCATAATGACACACCACGACCTGCCTTAGGTCTTCTTGCAGAACTGGTAGGTAGTACGACCATAGCAGAAATCGAAATATGATGAAAAATGAAAACATAATTATAATAATAATTGACATTAAATGACTTGACAAAATTTGATATTTTATAAAATACACAATTTTGTGCCAATGGACTAAACTATAAACCTTACAAACCTGTGACTATGAACTCAATTTTTAAAACGACCAGGGTTTGTTTGTAAAACCAAACATAGTAATAAAACAGATTCGACATTAAATCACTCGACAAGAGGTGATATGTCGTAAAATTCAGGAACTGAAGTTTGCGTTCGTTATAGTCAAACAATGGTTATATATATATATATATATATATATATCGTTCATATTTGAACCCTCTCGGCTACTGGAGTGTGCTTACATTGTATATGACACACTAAATTTTGCATTCCTTTACCGGGCGCCTACAGCTCAGAGTTAGAATCGCCGACTGATGTCAATTCGGTCGGGATCAATCCTGACTAAAAGGAATCGGATGTCTAACCGTACTGATGAGCTGTGATGCATCGAAACAGGTTTCTCTGGAGATGACTATATATATATATATATATAATTTATAAAAGATCTTCGATTATTACAACTGGTAATACATATTTCACCGCCTCCTGATGTTATTATCGCGGCTCGTCAGACCCAGTTGGTCCTCACAATACCCCCCCAAACAAATTTATTTTATTTTATTTTATTTTACATAGACGCTCACATGTCCATATTAGAACAGACATTTGTAACGGTCATTTACGAAAATTCCTCGCTCATTCGAAAAAGAACATCAAAGAAAGAGGAAAGCAAAGATAAAGAAAAGATAGACGATTGATTAATGTAAAGAAGAGAAAAAAAAGAGAAAAAAAAGAAAAAAAAGAAAAACTAGAAAAAAGAAAAAAGAGGAAACAGAAAAAAACTAAATGGAAAACAAGAAGAGAAAAAAAGAAAGGACAAAGAGATACAATAAAAGGAAATACAGTAACACGAGAAATAAATGTTAACACCATTTATCGTAATAGCGTCTCAAGCTACCTAACTGTTTTCTTAGAAAAACATGGAAAAATTAACTATGAAATTTAATTTCAAATATACTGGGATATATTTACGGTACAAAAAAAAAATTGTACATCATAATTTTAATACAATTTGAAAAATTAACTACTGTTACTATTATTTTAAAAAATAATGCTAAATTAAAAAATAATGAAAAATACTAAATTTAAAACAAATATAAATATAGAACCAGGAAGAATTAGATAAACCAACCAGAAGGGGGAAATACACAAAAAGAAGGAAAGAAAAAGGAAGGAATCACGAAAGAACGGATTTTAAAATAATAATAAAAAAAACAAAAAACGCTAGATTTTAATAAACTAAAATCTTTTATAAATTATATTACTCTGTTAAAGTAAATAAATGAATTTAACATTAAGTTCTCTTGAGTTCGTCTCTATCGGAATTTACCTGGATTGTACCAAGTGTGGTATATATATATATATATATATATATATATATATATATATATATATATATATATATATATATATATATATTCAGTTATGAGTAAAATAAATTAATCGTTAATAAGAGCTAAAATTATAGCTGAAAACGCTTGGATAAATAAAACATTCGGACGATTTTTATATAATTTATGTACGGAAAAGAAAAGAAAAGATTACATAAAATATATATATATATAAAAACCACAACACCCTGTCTGTCATTTTTAACGAAACTTGCATAAGACGGACTATCTGCTTAAATAGACAACATGCATGCATGTGTATATATATATATATATATATATATATATATATATATATGTGTGTGTGTGTGTGTGTGTGTGTGTATTTGATTTTGATGGGATCCTCTACAATACAGAACAAGCTACAGAAGAATCTCAACAGACAATATAATAAAAAGAAATGCCACAAAAATATCTCATTGTACGATAATATCTGTGTTAGTTTATAAATAGCATTAAGCATTAATTAGTTTATAACAGCAAAATTACAGAGCAAAATTTCACATAGCCCTCTCGATGTTATATATACATCAATAGCATGCAATGAATTTTCTGCAAAGACGTATAAAAACGTCTACAGCATTAGAAGATTGACAGGCATAACAAATTTTTGAGCTGCTGTAGTATTTTTCTCTAAATGTTAAGTCTAAACACAACAGATGTTTGGAATTTCTCAGTGCGCTCCTATCGCTACCGCATGTGGTAGGACATCAGTTTAAAGAGGATTTAACGACAATACCGTGGAAAAATTACTTAAGCCCCCTCGTCACTTTAATTTTTTAAACGCAGCTTAGATGTGGTACAAAGCCGAAAGTGTGGAACACCCACTGAGGATTTTACTCGAGGCTCAGTCTTAATTGATTTAGCGAGACAAGCTTGTGACGTTACATTCATTACATTACGTCAAAGTGCCCAAAAATGATTTTCTAAGAGTAGCTCAGGTGTAGCACAAGGTGGAAAGTGTGGAGCACCCAACGAGGATCAAACTCACTACTCAGTCGTGATTGATCTCGCGAAACAAGCTTGCTAAATACTACACAACGTCCAGGGGCACGAAAATGATCTTCTAAGCACATCTTAGATGTGGCACAAGACAGAAAGTGTGAGGCACTCAATGAGGACGAAACTCAATTCTTCTATGTGTCGTGTCCCTTTAGGATGTGAACGATCATGGTCATCTACACCCCCTATCTATATTGGCTGTTAGGAGGCCTTCTCCTCCACCCAACCTCTGCTCTGTATGTTACGCGTTGCTTTGACCTGTCTCTATTCCTCGCTTTCTGATCACTGAGTATCAGACTCTCCAAGCCCTTCTTCCTCCTTATATGTTCCAGGAACTTTAGCTATCTTTTCCTGATGTTTAGTATTAGTTTCCTTTTTGTTTCTATCCTCTCTAAAAGCTCATCATTGCTGACATGCTCGGTCCATGTTATCCACAGCATCCTTCTGTAGAATCACATTTCTGTTTCTTTAAGTCACTTTATCTTTGACGAGATTGTCCAGCATTCATTGCTATATTGAATAACAACCATCATATAGCAATCTTGTACTATTTTCCTTGTTTCCAGCGAAATTTTCCTGTCTCTCAATACTCTGTTTAGCTTCTGGAATGCATTCTTGTCATGCTAGTGTGCCTTCAGATCTCAGTGTCTCACTTTCCGTTTTCTGTCAGAAAACTTCCCAGGTATTTAAATTTCTGTACCTGCTGGAATTTAGTAAACCCCCCCCCCCGCCTGTAGTTGGTATTTTGGGCTTCTTTTTACTAATAACCATGCATTCAGTTTTCTTGTAGTTCTTTCTTCTAGCTTTCTAAATCGTAACTGATCTGGCAAGACAAACTTACTAATAATTACATCATATCGTATTGTCCAAGGTATCGGATCTTTGGACAGAGGCGTAATTTCAAAAACACCTTCCACAGACGCAATTACCTTTCGATATGACACTGACTATGCGTGAATTGGTTTCGAATTGGTTGTGAATGAATGGAATAATTTAAGCAAGAAAATTAATCTGCAAAACCTTAGCGAGGATTTATTGTTGGATTTTGGTCAAGATGCTCAGTCTGAAGACATAGCAATAAACGTCCGGGAGAATTTACTGGGCTGATAATTTACGTAATGCGCACGATTAATTCGCCACAGAAAAACACTAGACGCAAGGAATATTAAATTTAGGAGTTGTAAATCTGCTTCCTTGCTCGACTCTGAATTTTCATTGTGGAATTTAAAGTTACCGGAAAAAATATCTCTCGGATTGCGTGTCCAATGATCTAAAGATTTGGAAATATAAAATAGAACTAACTTTTTGAATAAGAACCAGGAAATAACAATAAATATCTTGAAAATATGAGGAAAAGTTATTGAACAATGAATTAACCCGGATATAAGATAGTTGTTAGGGCCGGATGCGAATTCTTTTATATCCGGGTTTCTCTTATATCCAGGTTTGGTCTATTTTATATACATTACCACAGGCTCTAATTTGGAACCATAGAAAATCGCTCTTATATCAGAGTTTATCTTATATCCGGGTCTCTTATATCCGAGTTATACTGTATTAATATGGTTATCTTTGTTGTTTTGGTTAATTCTTTTTTGCTAATTTATTCTTCAACCTTCTTCAAGTGTATGTCCTATCTTGGAATAAAATTCGTGTTAGTCCAGAATACAGATTCTGTTATAAAGATTCAGAAACAACTGACTATATTGTATCAAGTTTCATGGTATTAGCACTCTTCTTCTTCTATGTGCCCTGTCCCTTCAGGACGTAGGCGATCATGGCCCTCCACGTCTCCCTATTCCTTGTGGCTCTTAGTATGTTTGCTCCTGTTGCTCCTGGCAACCCCTGTTCCGTCATCCACCTGATCAGTCCCTGCAAATACGTCATCCGCTGCCTTCCTCTGTCTCTCCTTCCTTCTATCTGTCCAGTCAGTATCAGGTTCTCCAGGCTCTCCTTCCTCATTGCATGTCCCAGGAACTTCAGTTGTCTCTTCTTGATGCTCAGCATCAATTTCCTTTTGTTGCCATTCTTTCTAACACCTCGTCGTTGCTTGTATGCTCAGTCCACGATATCCGTAGCATCCTTCTGTAGAACCACATTTCGGCCGCTTCCAGTTTTGTCCTCATTTTCGATGATATTGTCCAGCATTCACAGCCGTATTGAAGAACTGACATCACATAGCAGTCTAGAACTCTTTTCTCCGTTTCTATTGAGATTTTCCTGTGTGTTAGTATTTTGCTCATCTTCTGGAACGCGTCCTTTGCCATGCCAATTCGCCTTCGGATTTCCGTGTCGCACTTTCCATCTCCTGTTAGAACACTTCCTAGGTACTTAAATTCTTGACTGAATATAAAACACTTCTGTTCACTCTTTTCACTCTTTTCTCCCATGGGACAATACATTCAACGTAAGAGGATTTAATGCTACGTTTTGCTAAATATCAATCTACGCTAATTACATAGTGTCCTCTTGAAATTCGTATCTGTTTTTGTTATATTTGTGGTATAGTCTTTGTAGAGTTTCCATTGTTCGGTTCTGGCCTGAACGCATTGGGTAAAATAAAGTGAAATGGAAATTACGAACAACTCACTCGGAAATAGAGTTGTAGTCGCAAGTTAAAACTTAAAAAAAGGTGATTGAGACTACTGACTAAAATGTATTGGTCGAAGCAAAAAATAGAAACCGGTTAATCGGAATTATCCATCTGGGACAAGGAATGATGTGTTGATTATAACGACTCCAAAACAAAACTGCTCTCTCTCTTAATCATATGAGAGAGACTCCTTTCTGCCTGGCTGATGCTAACCTCCACGAGAATTTCCTGTTGTGTCTTCTCTGTTGACATGAAGTGGAAAGATTATTGAATCAATTGTTACGTATATTGCTTAGAAAGATGGTTCACTATATCGGGATAGACAATTTTTCTCCGGAATATATCTTACATATTTATAAGTCTGCCATTCATCCACGCTTTGAATATTGTTACCACAAATGGTCTGGTGCTCCTACTATATTTTTTTTTTAATCATTTCACCCCAAGCAAGGCAGGACCAGCACTGATGCGCAGCGGATTGCAGTGAGAGCAAAACAGCGAGAAAAAGGATACAGGAGGTGTCAAAGAAAGGATAAGAAATGGATTGGATTCAAGGAGATAGCAATTGATGTTGTATTTAAACTTTTGGAGATTGTAGCTGTCAGGAAAGCAAGAAAACGAAAGAGAGTTCCACAAACAGAAAGTGCATGAAAATAAACTTTTAGAGTAGAAGAGGCGGTTAGATTTAACTGTTTCAACGCTAAAAGGGTGGGACTTTGACGCCAATCTAGTTGCACGCGTAAATTCATTAGGTTGGGATATCGGAAGAAAGAAGCGCTCGTTAGAGCAGTTACTATGAAAATATTTGTAGAAAAGACAGAGGGACGCTACATAACGTCGATGAAAAAGTAACTGAAGGCGGGCTACCAAGTCAGGTTCGATTACATTGCGTATGCTCCTTCGGATTTTGTCGTGAAAAAAGATTCACGAAGAATCTGCAATATTATTGATCCTCACCTGCATTTCGACTTTAGTCACTTTTCCACCGCCGTAATGCAGCCTCCCTGTGAATTTCTTTATAAATTATTTCGTATGAATTTGTTCTGATTAAATTTCCTCTGTGATAACCAGACTTTATGACTTGAATCGCAGTACTAGATTGGCAATAAGATTTCATAATTTTACAAATGAGTTGGGAAGATGTAACAGTAATTTCTTTGCTAAGAGTTCTTTTTCTCGCTTGTAAAACACTTCCGGTTTCTTGCTTTCCAACTAACTTTGATCTTCAAATCAAATAGCTTCTATAGTTTAACGAAACATATTTTGGATATATTTTATATCCCATTTTTTCGCCATCATAACCAATGCTAATCTCTAGAAAAGCAACTAACTGCAACTATTTGGGCTAATCGTTTCTACTGACTTGAAGTCGAGTAATCATATTGAATCAATCGTAAGGTCTACTGCTAATTACGTTGGTTCACGCTGTTTAGCCAGGCATTTTGTTTTATCAAAATTTATCTTGCACATTTATAAACATACCATTCGTCCGTCTATTCGATATAGTTGCCATATCTAGTCTGTTGCATGAGCCATATATTTCAAGATACTCGACAAAATAAAAAAAAAGGATCTGAAATGTCAAGTTGAGTAAGGTATTAAGAAACATGACAATTTCGCTAGAAACTAGGAAGAGAGTACTGGATTGTTACGTGCTGTCCGTCCTTCAATATGGCAGTGAATGCTGGACAATACCATCAAAGATGAAGGAAAAACTTGAAGCAACTGAAATGTGGTTCTACAGAAGGATGCTGCGAATATCATGGATTGAGCATGTGAGCAATGATGAGGTCTTGGAAATGATGGGAACAAAAAGGAAATTAATGCTGAGCATTAAGAAGAGATAGTTGAAGTTCCTGGGACACGCAATGAGGAAGGAGATCCTGGAGAAGCTGATACTAACAGGCCAGATAGAGGGGAAAAGAAACAGGGAAAAGCAGCGGATAACATATTTGAAGGACCTAATCAGGTGAATGATGGAACGAGGGTTGCGTGGTGTAACAGGAGAAGGCGTGCTGAGACACCAGGGATAGGGAAACGTGGAAAGCCATGATCACCTACGTCCCGAAGAGACAGGGCATATAGAAGAAGAATGTTATCAGTCCTGATCTGGCGTTTAGTTTTCAGTCACTTCCTTTCCGCTGTTTTATGGCTTCCCTTTGTTCTAAAAAATATTTTAGTGGCAATTGTTTTGATGAGCTCTCCTCCTTGGTATTTCGGTTGCATGGATTAAAGTCTATTACTAGTTTTACAAACAGATCCCATCGTTTTACTGTTGACCTAGCTACATATAACCATAAGTTTTAATTGTTTTCTTGAACTTCTCGCCTAGGAAATCTCTTCTAATTTCTTTGTTGCGTCCATCTAGATTCTTCAATAACTTAAATACATCAATCGTCATCTTCAGTCTTCCTGAAATCTATTCTTTTATTTCTATTTCTCTTCACTAAGCTCTTCTCATTCTTTTCAACTCCCTGTAAGCCATCCTGCGCCTTGGTCGCAATTTTACCCTTGCTTAGGTTGAAATCTATAAAACTATAAAATATTGGGCGACTCGCAGTGCAGCGATAACGTTTAAAAAGCTAGTTTTGTGCACAACTGTTATTGCAGGGAATTTTACCCCCATTGAGTGCTCTTTATTTATAGCCTTGTGTCGTACTAACCTTAGATGTAACCATGCTATAAAACAAAAATACCTTTGATAAAATACGTATAGATTTTTAGTGGTCTATATATTTGTAATTTGGCTTTCGAAGGTATAAGCTGGAACTTGATAAAATTTTAGGAAGAATTATTGCCCTAAGCCTGAGTTTATTATGTGCACATTAAAAATCAGGAATTTGTTACAGACGGATAATTTGGTAAGAAAGAAAGAAGAGGCATCGGTTATTCAGGTTTGATGAACGAATGTGATCAACATAGATTTTGGATATAACAGGAACTAGCATTTAGTTTACATAAATTACAATAGGAGAATTAACTTAAGGTGTATACTGGAATATTTCAAAGGTCTTGTTTCAGGCTACTAGTGTGGGTGTGCATGCCAATTTGCATAGGATCTGAATTGAAAGGGTAAGCTAAATATCAATTTCTTCGGTTACAAAATGCAAAAGAAAGTTAAACTCGTCACTGAAGGCAGTTTGTTATTCGACAAGAAAAAACGCAAAGTAGGAAAAAAACTTTGCACATGTCCGTATTTATATGAACATAGCGGCTGCAACTTTTCCTGGCTAGACAGGAAATACGTTTTGATTGGATGAAAAATTATAATCTGATTAGATTAAATTTCGAATGTAGCTTAAAGCGGTAAAGTGCTTTAACCAATATTCAGATTCAAAGAAAAGGTTAGATAATCAAGTTAATACATGGATAAAAACGTCATTTTGCAAACGTACAAACGATATAACGGAGATTGCGTAGGAATGAATTTTAGACAGAACCTCCGAGACAAATTTCAAGTTTGTGTATTTGAGATTAATTTGAAATTGAAAATTTTATTTTACTACTGTCCACCCAATATAAGTCACAAGAACCACGGAATTTGGAGAGTTACCAAATGAGATTATTTTAAAGGCAAAAATAATAGATGGAAGAAGATGTGCAATATTATGTAGATTGGCTTTAGTCGAGAACAGTTTAATAATGTAGGAGGCTGGAAGTTTGTACCACAAAGTAGCAGAACAATGTGCGAACAGAAGAAATAAGTAGAACCTCAAACATTTAAAAGCAATACAGAGGGATGCAAAACTGGTATACCAGTCAACTCAGTAATACAACAGCAGTCTTAGGGTTCATTTAACACTCGTTTAATTCGTTAGAATTATTTCTTTATTTTCACAATTATCTTTATAAAAAATTATTATAATTTTTATTAATAAATAATCAATACAGTAGATTTTGTTTTTCATTACTGTATAAATACGTTTGCACCTCCGTGTAATATTTTAAGAAATCAGCAAATGAAATAGTTCAAGAAAATATCGTAAAACAGTAATCGCTCTGATAAATATACTTTCAGTTTCTAATTCATTCCAGAAAAAATTGTCAGGTAACCCATAATATATATATATATATATATATATATATATATATATATATATATATATTAGTCCAAGGTATGATGATAAAACATATATATATACATATATATATATATATGGGCGGTAAATATCCAGGAAGGACTGTGGTAAAATCCGGGATAAGGTTGGTAAATAATCCAGGAGGATCCTAGTCATATCGTTAAAATATTAAAACTGATCCAATAGAGAACTCAATGCAAACCAATTCAATTTACAGAGCGGATATTTTTTATTTATCTGTAAATTCAGATAAAACTTAATGGGGAAATAACAATTTTCAGCATATCATTTTAAGGCATGCATTCTTCGACCCCTTATAAACAGAGAATACATACCTTAAAATGACATGTTGTTGAAAATGGCTATTTCCCTACTAAGTTTTATCTGAATTTATATATATATATATATATATATATATATATATATATATGTGTGTGTGTGTGTGTGTGTGTGTGTGTGCGCGCGCGTGTGTGTGTGTGAGTGTAAAAATTCTCAGTTATAATCCGAGGGAAAAAATATATGATTAAAAAGGAAGAAAACAACAGAAAAACTATATTTTCGCCCACGCGCTTCGTCCACTGACGGACTTTATCAAGGCTAAGAAATGAAATGAATGTTATTTAAATATAGTATCTATAAACAAAAAGTTGTTGGTTACTGAAAAAAAGGCTCATAAAATATTCATAGGATCAACTGAAATTATTATACATTTAAAAACGTCATATTTCATACACGAAATGTTTTTTTCATGTACAGTATATTGCTGTTATAAGATGATGGAAATTAACCGTTTTTATTTTCTTTTTTCTTATGTTTGTTATATATGTTGGCTTGGGAAACTATTGGTTTTATTAAGAATGGTGAGATTGGAAAAAATAAGGAGCATATTAATACTTTGGTAATATCTGATGGCGGCACTCTCGTGGATTTTTTTTTTTTTTTTGATGAGTGGCCATTTTTATATCAAAATTTTGTCCGAATTTATTTCTGTGTATGATCAGTGCATTTGGTAAATTATTATTTGAGGTCTTTGTTGTGTTCTTAGTTCCGTTTTGTTTTAATTTCTGCATGTTTCTCCAATGTATTGTGAAGAGCAGTTATGGCAACCTATTTTATATGTGCCTGATTCTGGGTTAGTATTGTTATGGATTTTTTTAGATCTTAGTTTTTTTGAGTTCCTACTCAAACTACCCTTCTAAAATTAAATCTGGTATAATTATAGGTTTCCATTTAAAAGCATACTAGCAGTATAGCCCGTTGCTCGGGTATAATGAAAGCTTTAAAACTAATCCATGGTCCTGGAGCTCAGACTCTTTGGACGTTGGCACGAAAGACTAAAAAGCAATAGTTGTTTCCAGTTAAAGCGAAACCGTAGACTGAAAGAAAAATGAATGGATGTAAGTCAAATTTTGATTTACTGGTATCGATATCAAATTTTCTGCACTATTGTAAGAACTGCAACCTTGAAACCTCTGAATATCGTTTCTCATGTCTTTGTCTATGAGTGTATCAAATTTGATTAAAATCGGACCACTCCTTCTATAACCCGATTTTTTCGATTATCGATTTTCGATATTTATCGGGGGTACCTCAACACAAAAACTCGCTAAGAACACTCACAGACGCTTATAGTACAACTGTGTAAATCTGCAAGAAAATCGGTTCAGCCGTTTCAGAGTTTATAGGTAACGGACACACACACAGACACACACACACAAAGTTCCATTTATAAATAAGTTTAGATAAAAAACACATTTAAAAACTTTCAATATATATATATATATATATATATATATATATATTACTTTATCCACAACGCTAAAAGAAAGGCACATAAAATACACAACCGCAACAAAAATAAGATTCTTATTATTATTTTTTATGTTTCTGCATCCTTTCAGGACGTAAGCGATCATGGATTTCCACTCAACCTTATTCCTTGTCGCTCTAAACATTTTTCCTCTTGATTTCTTTCCCAAATCCCGTTCCTCCATCCACTTGCTCAAGCCCAACAAGTACGTCTCACGCTCTATTCATCTATCTCCCTTTCCCTCTATAAGTCCTGTGATTGTCAGATTCTCCAAACCTTCCTTACTCAATACTTTTCCAAGAAACATCAGCTGTCTTTTCTATAAGTTTCCTTTTCGTTTGAATTCTTTCCAAAACCTTGTCGCTGCTCACGCGTTCGGCCCATAGTATTATCAGCATTTTTCTTGCTTCGAGTATCTCCTTCATCTGTGAGAAAATTATCCAGCATTCCATGCCATATAGCAAGCCATATTACATAACAGTCCAGTACGTTTTTTGTTTGTTTCCAACGAAATATTCCTGTCTCAATACTCTGCTTATTTTTGACCATGCTAATGCGCCTTTGGTTCTCATTGTCGCACTTTCCACCTTCTGTCAGAACACTTCTCAGGTATTTAAACTTTTGCACCTGTTTAATTTTAGTATCCTGGAGCTATAGTTATCATGTTGGGGTCTCTTTCTGCTGATTCAGTTTTCTTATAGTTGATATTTAATCCTTTCCTCTCCCTTTCCTTTACTAAATTCTGTAGGGTGTCCTGTATTTTCTTTTCCGCGTCTGCTATCTGCACTGTATCATCTGTGTATCTTATATTGTTCAGATTGTAGCCGCCAGTGACTAATCCTGGCAAAACTTCCAGTTATCTGAAAATTGTTTTGCTGTACATGTTGAATAGATTCGGTGAGAAGACATCCTTCTCTTAACCTCTTTTTATTTTCTTATACCTGCTGAATTCATTTCCTGTCGGTATATTGGCGGCTTGTTGCCAGTATAGGTTCTTGATAACTTTAATGCCTTTCCCGAATATGTTGAGGTTGACGAGCATCTCTAACAGATCCTTTTAACGTACTTTGTTGAATGCATTTGCGTAGTCTATAAAACGCAGGTACACTTTCTTCTGCTTAGTATTGCTCTTTCTAATAACATAATAACATTCTTAGCATGAATATTGCGTCTTGTCCCAGTGTCTTTTACGAACCTGCACTATTATTGTCCTATTCCTAAGCTGAGTCTGCTGCGCGCACAGTTCATCAGAATCTAGATGATGAGTTTTGTTATGTAGCTCATAATTCGGTGGAATTCACATTTCTTTGCGTCTGACTTCTTAAGTTGCGCTATCAAAATTGATCTGCTTAGGTCTTATGGTATCTCGTCACTGTTGTAGATTTCATTTATTATGTCTGTAATCCTGTCTACCACGAATTTGCCTAAGGCTGTCAGCATCTATGTTACAATACAGTCTGGTCCTGCTGCTTTGTTTCTGCTCAATTAGGCAGTGTAACTTCCACTTTGCTTTTTAATATTGCTCTGTATTGCTGGCTGCTCTCCTTTTTTGCGGAAGGGATCTCCGATATATTCATCTCTCCGCTAAAGTATGAGGGTTCCGTCCTTGAATTTTATGCATTTTGTTGTCGAACATGTCTTCTGTCCTGTTAGTTCCCTTATTTTCTTATGCATATCTCCTTTATTTGTCATGTTCAATCTCTATTTTTGTACATTTGGTGTTGAGTCGGTTTTTTAAACTGTTTGAATTTGCTCTTTATTTCCTTCAGTAGTTTTCGGTATTATGTTCCATATCTTGGCATTGTTTTCTGTTTCCTTTGCATCATGTCAAGAATTTTATCTATTATTTACTTAATTTTTCGTATTTTATTTACGCTATGTATATTGTTCGGACTGCTGTCCTCATATTTACGACGTTTCGGCCGTTGTACGCTTTGACCTTCCTCAAGTGATTGGAATTTTGAATTGAACCATTTATTTTGTTTGTATGGACCTTGGTAATGCTTGTCAAATTGGCCTTGTGTCAAACAAAAACGAAGACCCCACAATTTCAAATATCAGAAAGTTGAAGTTTGGATGTTGAAATGTGGAAGGATAAAATGTTTTGTGTGTACATTAAAGTAATTTTTTTTAACATAATAACGAAATTGTAAGAAGAAAAATAAAATGTTCATAGAGAAAATGCATGTAGTTAATTGTTCAAAGAGAAATGTAAGTATCTAAATATCCCACAGAAATTTACAGTTCAAAGTTGATAGTAGCAGAATGTGTGTATATACAAAGATTAAAAAGGTCGATAATAAAAGTCTGTGTTCTTTTCCTTTTTATGGCTTGAGAAAAGGTGAGGAGGAAAGTCAAGCAATAAAGGAGATGGTACTTATCGTAGTCAGTTGAAGTATCTTGTTGTTGTTGTTCTTTTTTTTGACGGTGTGTGGGTGAAGACGAAGAAAGAAAAAATGGAAGGAGAGGAAAAACGAATGTGTGACGCGTCCTTACGTCCGGGTCGGCAAATTAAATTTTCTTTAGTCACATTGCGACGAGGTCCTTCAGATTCGCTCTTATGTAGGACTGATTTGACCGGTTAAGTTGCGGTTTAAGTAATGGAGTTAAGTCACATGACCGGCTCTAACAGCATACCGATTTTCTAGGTCTGAAAAAATTTGATCGGGGTCATAGATCAATTTTCTATTTCTTATCTAATCAGAATCTAGAATCTTAATCTTCACACTGACTTGTGAAATTTTCCTTAGTCTGGGTTTTTCCAAAATATTTTTAATCGTTTTGATCCGATTTTGCGCGTGTGCAATTTGACTTTTTGTGTTTTAGTTAACTGTTAGATAATATAGAATTTGTATCTTATATGTTCCTTAGAGTAGATTGTTCTAAAAAATGACAAGTCTCCAAAATTCATACTCCTCAACAACACATGGCCAGCGGAGAAAAGCTTGTTTGGAATCAGTGACTCGGCCCAAAGAGTTGTGAGTTCATACTTGGCCACAGCAAAAGAGAACTAACAACTCAGAAGGCCGAGTTAAAGGGAGATAACCGATACTAATACATCTGGAAGATGGCATAACTCATGGAACTAGAACTATCTACCCCGGTGAACAATGTAAAGGATTCAGGTCAAAATTGCCATAATCTCTAGACGGTTGGAGCTTAAAAAGGCCGAAACATCACGGATTTGGCAACAGAAACGAAGACAACAGTCGGAACAATGTAAATAGAGTAAATAATTGCAATACCACATCTCAGAAATATAGGCATGTATCTGTTTTGAGATGAAACATTGCTTTATCCAAACGTGTTATACGCTCCCTGTATTTGTCGTAGCTTCTGTCTAAATAATCAATGACACTATATGAACTACTTAAAAAACTACAACCTGCACACACACACACACACACACACACACACACACACACACACACACACACACACATATATATATATATATATATATAATGTACATGTGTGCGTGTGTATGTATGTATACTCTTCTCCCTTCACTAGGAATATGGCACTGTTATTAAAAAGAACAACAACGTAGATGTCAAATGTCTGCAGTAAGTACTAACTTCAAAGAAAATTGGTACCTCTTCGTTGATAGCTTATTATATTACTGATAAGGATAACGACTATTAAGCTATTCATGTTGTGTTGTCTGATTTGGCCGATGTTAACCCCATTACTGGGATTCATTTACTGTCAACATATAGCATTTAACACTTGTACTTGCAAGAATAATAAATGAAACGTGTTCTCAGTGAAATACAAATTTCTTTTTAAGAAATAATATCTACAAATCAAACTATAAAGTACGAGACATCTGTTTGTGCGAAGTTAAAGTTGAAGGTCGATGTCTTTGATAGTCAAGAACGTGCTTATCATTCTTACCTGTTTTTCTCTGGTTTGGGAAATATTTCTCATCTTCAATTTTTTTTTAATTTCTTCTTAATTTTTTTTCTTTTCTTACTTTCTTTTGCTTTCCTCTTCTTTTTCTCTTACTATTTTTTCCTTCTTTCAATATTTTCACTTTTTTAAATATTTTTGGTTTTCTCTCTTATTTTCACTAATGTTTCTCTTTTCTTTCAAACATGTTTTTCTTTCGTTTTTTTTCTCTTTCTTTCTTTCTTTCTTCTCCTTTGTATTTTTGTATCTCTTTTTTTTTCTTTTTCTAACGATTTTTTCTTTCCGTTTCTTTCTTTACCTTATTATTTTTGTTTTCTCTTTTTTCTTTTTCTCACTTTCTTTTGTGTAACTTTTCCCTTTTGTTCGTATCTTTGTTTTCACACTTCTTTTTTTTTCTCCTCAGTATTTTTCTTCTCTTTTCTTTTTTTTTTATTTCTCTCTTTCTTTTTCGACTTTCGCTTTTATCTTTTCGTTCTATATTCACTTTGGTTTTTCGCTTTTTCTTTGTAACATTTTCCTTTCTTTTAGTTATTTTTCATTTCCGTTGTTTTTATTATGTATTTGTTGTCATTTCGTTTGTATTTTTTCTTCAGTTATTGGCATGGTTTTTTTTTCGCTTTTCATTTCCGTTATTTATTTATTTTGTTTCCTTTTTCTTTCCTATTCTATTATATTTTTAGTTTCCTTCTTTTTCTTTTTTTTATCTCTTCATATTTAACTTCTGTATTTTTTCTCATATTATTTGTTTGGTTATTTGGTAATCAAAAGTCTAGCGGTACTCCTCCTAGTTTTAAAATTAATGATAGTAATAATAAAAATGATAATATTTTATTGTTAAACATAGAATATCATGATATATTATATTTATATATTACTAGTGAGGTTATAATTAAAATTCTTGAGCTTATTCTTTGAATAATAAAATATTTTATTGAGGCCTCAACTTCTATTATTTTGCCATTAATATTTATTAGTGGTAAAAATCTGTGCTGTTTCTTAGTTTATTTTCCACACACACACACACACACACACACACACACAATAAAAATACAATTGCGCGGGAATTCACTCCTTACGATACCCTGTGGGGTCAAAAACAAGGACGGCGCACCCAAAAGTTCGGACGTAGTGGAAAGCACACCACGTGGTCAAAAATATGATTTATTGACCAATCAGGGCTCGACATAAGAAACCCATTTCTTGATCTCCCCGGAGCCTCACCATTCAGATAAAAGGAAGGTAGAAACTTTCAACAGACCAGAGGGAACAGAGACTAGCTGACAGCAAAAGGTCACACGGACAGCTCGCAGTCCACACGCAGAGAGAATTCAGCAGTTCACACACAAGGCAGTATCACGTATCAGTGAACATTCTTTCACCCTCTGTTTCTCGCCTGCTACACATCGTCCTACCTTTCCCTCTCACATTCCCAGTTCCTTTCTTTCTCCCTTTTCTTTACAGCTTTACGGACAATTTCATTTTTGTACAAAAAATAATTATTTTATTTTTTTTACGAAAATAAACAAAAGTTTATTTTACTTTATTTGTAGTGCATTTTTCTTTTTATTATTTGTTTGAGGGACTTCTTAGCCCCTCTACAAATCCTATTAAATTAATTTCTAACCCTATTCATATTGTTAATCAATGTGATGATGATAGTGTAATTATTGTACGTTGTATGTGAATTATTGTACGTTGTATGTGATGATGATTGTGTAATTATTATACGTTTCAAAGCAGCAGACGTCCGGTCGGGTATGAAAGAGAAAATAAAATATAAATAAATAAAAAAACCAAGGAAAAAATAAGTTTTTGTTAACTATTATTATTTAACACAAAGCTCAGTAGTCAGTCAAGACAGAACGTTACTAAACGTGTGTGTCGCATTCGCTTTTAGATTACCATATGTAGGGGCCTCGGTGATGCTTGGTAAATTGGCCTTGTGCCAAACACGTCCGAAATCCCTACAATTTAAATATCAGAGAAGCTTGAGAGTTGGATGTAAATCCGACGGAATGGTAAATATGCATGATAATTAAAAAAATTAAATTAAATTAATAATTGAATTTTATTTGTGGGGACGCCTAAAACAATCGGTTTATGCAGTAGACATTAATAATGCAGAGACGCTTGATCAATGTGTCATTAGGGCCTGCGAAACCATTTGATATCATGTGGGTAATGAATGTGGAACTTCTTTATATTAAATATAGACCACTCTTATAAAAGTAAGAAAAATAAGATACAAATCACACACACACACACACACACACACACACACACACACACACACACACACACACACACACACACACACACACAGAGGGAGAACGACCACAGACGTCAGCAGTGTATAATGACTGTCAATTTCACTTTTCCACGTTATACTCAGATCATACTTGTGTCATCTGGTTTGAATATCGTAATATATGGGTTGAAACGGACACTCAGCACACATCCCTCATTTTACATAGCTATAAAGGTTCTATTTGTGATATTGAGCACCCTCTTCTTTATATATATATATATATATATATATATATATATATATAATTTGTGTATTTAGGCAGGAAATTTTCTTTTAGACATGTCAGATTAAATAAACTGCAAACATTGTGTCTGCCTATTTTTAATAAAATCTGTTCCCACTCACGAATAATCTTTCGTGTATTATTATCGAAATATATCAGAAATAAGCTGTAACGTTGACAGATATTTTTTCATCATTCATTTCTCAATGTTCCTGAGTAGTTTCAATCACCTTCCGCGATCATCTTCAGATAGTTGTGTAATCGATCATTATTTTTTAAATTGTGAATGTAGACAGTATGTTGTTGTAGGTGTCTAGAAATGGACGAATGGTCAGACAAGTGTAATGTAAGACGGCTCGTTAATATAGTTGTAAATCCAACATACATATTTGTTTTTTTGTCGGACATTCTCCCAAGGGACATTTGAATTGGTATATAATGTTGGTTTTACGTAACACATCAATTGGGGCAGAGGAGATATTACGGATAATTAAATTAGTAGTATTGTATTTTTTATATTTATAATATATTATTAATTTTAATTTTTTATTGTGATCAACGGGAGATATATTAGTACGAAGAAGATTTTTTTATGATTTTTTCATCCTGTTTTTGTTATCATGCATTTGGTTGCAATAGAAAAGTTTGATATGTTTAGGGTCTTTTGTGGAAGTACCATATTTTGTTTGATGTGTATTGAGGTCTTTCAAATATCGTCTTATTTCTTCATCTACAATGTGGTGTATATATATATATATATATATATATATATATATATATATATTAATCTCGGCCTTGTGTCACAACTGTGCCATGCTTAGTAAATCACTATATATATATATATATATATATAAGTAAAAAGAATCTGAAATTTAATTTCGTTGAACGGCCATTTCAGCGAGAAAATTCTCACTTCATCAGCAATGGTCGAAAACGTTTTCGACTGTTGCTGATAAAGTGAAAATTTTCTCGCTGAAATTGCTATTCAATGAAATTAAATTTAGGATTTGTTTTCAACTTTATATACTTGGGTCTGTAAATAGATATTATTATTTACATCGAGCCCTCCAACTTGGTCAATTTTAATATTAATAAAATTCATATTAATAGGATCAGATTTTAGGATTTTACTTATTTGCTCATCCTTTTTTTGATTTAAAATACACACATACATCTATATATATATATATATATATATATAGATGTATGTGTGTATTTATATATATATATATATTTATATTTATATATATATATATATAGATAGATGTATGTGTGTATATATATATATAGGGCCGTAGCTGATGCTAAAAAAAATACCGGGCAGAGAAAATTGCCCGGATTTATTAGTTGACAATGTGATGATGTCATCAGTGTCATCCATTTTCAGAAACTATGATTTTTGCGGATTTTTTTCGGCTATTCCAATAGAAATTAGGCACAGAACGTG
This sequence comes from Ascarosepion bandense, assembly GCA_037127315.1. Classification (NCBI taxonomy): domain Eukaryota; kingdom Metazoa; phylum Mollusca; class Cephalopoda; order Sepiida; family Sepiidae; genus Ascarosepion; species Ascarosepion bandense. The sequence continues at coordinate 673,023 of JBBBDQ010001786.1, read as the reverse complement.
AACGAAAGCAGGAAATCGGGTTCGGAATTTCTGAGCATAACCAATCTTTTTTCCCAAAATTAATGAATAAACAAACAGATTCTTACTGCGTTCATTCGGATGCTTTCTTCGTTTTTCTTTCTTTCTTTCTTTCTTTCTTTCTTTCTTTCTTTCTTCGTAAAATGTTTAGTTTGGTTTCTGATTTTTCCTTGCCCGGATTTTCATTATGATTGCACGGATCGGCCCGGACCAGTGCCCGGTAGTCAGATACGACCATGTATATACATATATATATATAAACTTATTTATAAATAGAACTTTGTCTGTGTGTGTGTGTGTGTGTGTGTGTGTGTGTGTGTGTGTGTGTGTGTCTGTGTGTGTGTGTGTGTGCCCGTTATCTATAGACTCAAAAATGGCTGAACCAATTTTCTTTAAAATTTACACAATTGTACTATAAGCGTCTGGGAGTGTTGGTTTTGTGTCGAGGTACCCCAATAAATATCGGAAATCGATAATAAAAAAAATCGGGTTATAGAAGGAGTGGTCCGATTTTAATCAAATTTGATACACTCATAGACAAATACATAAGAAACGATATTTAGAAGTTTCAAGATTGCAGTTCTTACAATAGGGCAGAAAATCGATAATATATATATATAAAGGCAAGATTTTTGTGTGTGTGTCTGTTTATCCGTCTGCATATCCTTTATACAAATCCACAATTTTTATCCGATTCTCACCAAACATCACACAAATATTCTTTAGGCTGAGTCTGAGCTCCAGGACCATGGATTAATTTTAAAGCTTTCATTACACCCGAGTAACGCCGGGCTATACTGCTAGTATATATATATATATATATATATATATATATATATATATATATATATATATACCGTCAGTACTTACTCAGTGAAGATAGTTTCTGTAGTAAATCTACAAAAATTAAAATATTTAGCATTTTACGCATTATAATCAAAGTAACCTTTATACTTTGGATGGATTAGGTGCATATTGTGTCATTGTACTGATCTATTTTATTCAAGATTGGCACTGTTTACCTTGCTTATATATATATATATATATATATATATATGTGTGTGTGTGTGTGTGTGTGTGTGTGTGTGTGTGTGTGTGTGTGTGCAGTTAGATTAGTTATAATTTAAAGAATGATCAAATTTCCTGTCGCGAACAGTGACACAAAATGAAGCATTTTATATAATCTTCATGACTGTTAATCCTCTTCAAAACCTTCACATATCGACTTTCTCTTTCGCTTTTACTTTCCACAAGGAAATCATAATGTCTCTTTTTCCTCGTTATTCCTCTTATTCTCGTGCTAATTAAAATCATGAGCTGTCATTCTTGGCGTTATTGAGATTGCTGTGTCTGTCAAAGACAGTGTCGACACTGAATGGAAACAGTACTTCAAGAGCTCAAATCTTGTGAATTCCTTCTCGCTGAATCTGCCAAAAAGAACCGTTGATGTCAAAAATGAAGAAGCAAAATTGATTTACGATTATTGGCTTAATCTTTATTTTGTTGTTGAATAAGTCTTCGATGGTATGTTGATGGATTTGTAGAATACCAATGAAAATTTTCTTAACTTACAGTGGTTAGAAAATAAATTGTTTAAAAAATCTCTAACTTTCGCGCATTTGATTTGGTATTTCACAGTTCACATACCAGTAAGTATCTGGGCACATTGGAAATCAGTCAGTTAAGTGCCATACGTGATATACGCTTGGGTGATCATGTCTGGAAAGAGACATGATGGACTAGGCAGAATATTTTCACTCAATAGGTTGCCATTACTTTCTACAGTATAGAACCCAATCAGTCCTGCTATTTATTCCGAAGCTAGAGGGAGAGAATTAATAGGATATTTGCGCCTAAGTGAATGCAACGAACTCAAGTGGAATTCGAACTCGGCTTTCCTATTTCTCGTCCTTATCCTATATACATTGCACCACAACCACTACAACGCACATCAATATTGAAAATGCCTTGTAAATATTAAACAGTAGGAATAAGAGGCATTTTCGTTTTGGATTAAGCCAGTTCTTTTGAGCAGGAGTAGAGGTTTATTCCTTGTTTCATGTTTAAGATTAGGTTTTCGGCTTCTTTTCACGTTTTTTCATCCCAAGTAACTTTTTGTATCTTACTAGCCTAAATGCCTTGTTTAGGTTGAAATGATTAAAAATAAAGCGACTATTTTTAAGTAGATGTATACATTTTGTTTCCATTTTCCTTAAAACTTCCTCATTTTTCACATGCATCGTCCATGTTATTCTTTGCATTATTCTGTACAACTTCTTCTATGTGCCCTGTCCTTTCAGGACGTAGGCGATCATGGTTTTCCACGTCACCCTATCCCTGGTGGCTCTTAGTATACTTTTTCCTGTTACACCTCGCAACCCCCGTTCCGTCATTCACCTGATCAGGCTCCCAATATATGTTATCCGCTGTCTTTCCCTGTCTTTTTTCCTTCTATCTGGCCTGTCAGTATCAAGTTCTCCAAGCCCTCCTTCCTCACTGCATGTCCCAGGAACTTCAATTGTCTCTTCCTGATGCTCAGTATTAATTTTTTTTGGTTGCCATTCTTTACAACATCTCATAATTGCTCGCATGCTCGGTTCATGGTATCTACAGCATCCTTCTGTAGAACCACATTTCCGATGTTTCAAGTTTTTTTTCCTCATCTTCGATGATACTGTCCAGCATTCACTGTCGTATTGAAGAACGGACATCACATAGCACTCCAGCACTTTCTTCTTTGTTTCTAGTGAAATTTTTCTGTGTCTTAGTACTTTACTCAGATTCTGGAATGCGTCCTTCGCCATGCCAATTCGCCCTCGGATCTCTGTGTCGCGCTTAATTACTCAGATTCTGGAATGCGTCCTTCGCCATGCCAATTCGCCCTCGGATCTCTGTGTTCAGCACGCTTTTCTTTTGTTTCTAACGTATATTTCCTGTCTCATAATACTTTGGGGGGCATTTTTCGCTGAAGCTTTTAAAAGCAACTTTTAAAAAAGAAATAATTAGTAATTTATCGTAGAAGGCATCACATCAGAAAAATCCAAGCGGACAAATACTGTTAAGTATTCTATGGATCGCAAGAAATTAAAATGAGAGACAATAAAATTTGTTCAGCGTCATCATACTTGCTCTTCTACGGCCATAATGACGTTCGCAGAAGCAATTGAAATGTGGTTCTAGAGAAGGATGCTGCGAATATCTTGGATCGAGCATGTGAGCAATAATGAGGTCTTAGAAATGATGGAAACAAAAAGGAAATTCATACTGAGCATCAGGAAGAGACAGCTGAAGTTCCTGGGACACGCAATGAGGAAGGAGGGCTTGGAGAATCTGATACTAACAGGCCAGATAACGGGAAATATAGACAGGAGAAAGCAACGGATAACATATTTGAAGGACCTAATCAGTTCGATGACGGAGCGAGGATTGCATGGTGTAACAGGAGAAGGCGTGCTCAGAGCCACCAGGGATAAGGAAACGTGGAAAGCCATGATCGCCTGAAGAGACAGGGCACATAGAAGAAGAAGGTTCTGTCATAAATCACTCTCTCGGTTATTTTTAACTACAATAAATTAATGCCATGTCTCTTCACGACGTAGGTGATCATAGCTCTCTACAGCCCCTTTTCATTTATTATCTGGACATTATCATGTATTCTTTAAAACGGTAATTGTCTCCAATTGACTTCTACACGGCTTAGACTGATTCCCAGCCAAGGCTAGAGATCTCAATTTACATTGCTATTTAAACCACTGTGTGAGGAAATATGGCTTCATGCCGTAATCACTTTATAACAAAGCACACGTTTTCAGAATTTTTATTCACCATATAGTTTTTAGTTTTTGCAGCAAACTCTCAACAAGCATTGTTAAGATTTGTCAGAATAAATCTTTGTTCAAGCAGTTAATAGAATAATAATTGAAGGTTCTCTTTTTGTTATTATTTATCAATTAAATTCCTTGTAAACTCATTCTGGGGGTACGGTGGTGTAATGGATATCGGCTCGGATCGAGGAATCTGAGAACCAAGTTCGAATGCCAGTCGAATTCATTACGTTCACTTTCGTGCTAATACCCTTGGGAAAGGTATGAATCCTTCTCTTCTCCCCTCTCCCCAGCTATGAGTAAATAAAAGAATAAATCTGACAATTATCGTAGTAAGAATTTCTGGAATATCTTCACACCACATGCGGTTGAAAACTGCTTGTGGAGCCAGAAGATTCATGAAATTTCTAGAAAGAAGTCGGCTCAACCCGCTAAGTGTGTATGCCGTCACAAGTTTTTTTTTTTTTTTTTTTTTAATCATCTCACCCCAAGCAAGGCATTCCACTGCCACTATTGCGCATGGGGCTACATAGGGGAAGGTAAAGAGAAGGAGTGGATAGACATAGGGAATGTCAGGAGAAAGGTGATAGATGAGTAAGGATAGCGAGGATGAGTGTCGGGCAGATGGGAAGAGTGTTTGATAGAATGGGAGCAAGTTAGTGTGTTAGGAGGTGTCTATTGACCTTACATTTAAACTCCTGGAGATTGTAGCCGTCGGGGAAGCAATCGTTTGGAAGAGAATTCCACAGTCGGGAAGTGCGAGGAAAGAAACTGTTGGAGTAGAAGTTACGGCTGCATTTTATCGATTTCACTGTAAAAGGGTGGGATCTAGTTGCTAATCTAGTATCTCGTGCAAATTCGTATTTATGGGGCACCAGTGATCTAAGTTCATCGGAGCAGAAGCCGTGAAAGTATTTATAGAAGAGACACAGCGAAGCCACGTCTCGCCGGTGGGAGAGACTGCAGGTGGTCTGCCAAGTCGGTATCTATCACATTACAGACCCTCCTCTGAACCTTATCGAGAAGCCCGAGGAGAACAGCAGGGGCACCCGACCAGATATGGCAGCAGTATTCAATGCACGGGCGGATGGTAGATTTGTAAATGTGCAGGATAGATTTAGACGGAAAAAACTTCCGGGCCCTACACAGAGAACCGACTTTCATAGCAGCGGATTTAGCAATGGATTCGATATAGTCATTCCATTTGAGGTCCGCTGAAAATGTGAGACCAAGGAGGCGTAGTGTTTTACTCTCTGGGAGCCAAGCCTGGTCCATGCTAATGGGAGGTAGGTGAGATTGTCGATGATGGTTAATTGACAGTAGCTTCGTTTTAGAAGCATTAAAATTTACAAGTGCAACTAAGTAAGTCATAAACTCATATAATTTCCGTACGAATGTTTTTGTTTTTATAATCATTTTACTCCAAGCAAGGAAGTACTGCCACTGGTGCTCAGTGTGTTACATAAGAGGAGAGTGGTGAGAAAGCGGAACAAGTTACAGGGATGTCATGGAATTTGTAAGATAAGGATGAGAACATTGGTGTGAAGAAAGCTGCATGAGAGTAGATTAGAAAGGGAGAAGGACATGATACAAGAGTTGTCAGGGAAAGGATGCGAATCAAGAACATAAGATATGGCAATTGAAATTAAATTATTGGAGATTGTAGCTGTCAGGAAAACAAGTACACGGAAAGGAAATTCCAAATGCAGGAAGTGCGAGAAAAGAAGCTGTGGAGTAGAAGTTGCTTTTATATTTGATTGGTTTCACTGTAAAAGGATGGGACCTAGTTGCTAGTCTAGTAGCTAAATTAAATTTATGCAGAGGGAGCACCAGGGAGTTAAGCTCATTGGAAGAGAAACCGTGAAAATATTTGTAGAAGAGACAGAGGGAAGCCACTTTATGTCGAAAGGAACTGAGTTGAGCTAGTAGGTTTGGATTAATTACATTGCAGATTCTTCGTTGGATTTTGTCAAGTCGCCCGAAGTTAATAGCAGGGACACCCGACCAGATGTGATAGCAGTATTCAATGCACGGGCAGATGGTAGATTTATATATCTGAAAGAATTTTTCAAAAAATTTTCTCAAACGAGAAAAAATTCCTGGCCTTACACAGTTAACCAGTTAGCAGCGGATTTAGCTATGGCTTCAATGTAGCCATTAAACTTGAGGTCGGTTGATAGAGTTAGGCCGAGGAGTCGCAGTGTTTTGCTTTTTTACGGAGACTAGCTTGATTTATGCTGATGGTGGGTAGGAGCGATTGTCTATGGTGGATAGCAGCTTTGTTTTGGAAGCATTAAAATTTATGAGTCAGTTCTTACCCCAGTCTACCAAAGATTGCAGCTCCTTTTCAAGATCAGCAGCGATGTTTTCTTTATCAAACTTGGCAGATTTCTTATTGGAGTGGGAGTAAATGGTGGTGTCGTCAGTGTAGATGCCTCTTGGGATCTGAGTATATCAAAGTGATCGTTGATGAAGATTAGAAAACGCGTAGAGCCTAGAATAGAACCTTGAAGGACACCAGCGTTCGTATGATAGTATCTGGAACCATACCGTTCAGTACTGCTATATATGTCATGGTTAAATGCAACAGACAATGTGACACGGAAATACAATGAAGGACAAGAATACAGATTGATATAGTTCAGAAACTACACAAAAGGACCGGCTCAAATGAGTGTAGTCAAAAAAGGTAAAAAACAAAATAGAAATGATCAGTGTCATGGTGCAAATTCGGGAGACATTCGGGAGGCATGAAAATGTCAAAATCACGATGGCGCTGAAATGTTACTGTGAAATATAGTAACAGCCAAAGCAAATTTTGACACAGAAAGCCGAAGACATATAGAGTAGTGAAACGGACTTTTTGAAGAAAGTCTTAAGGAATCTGAAAATATTTCGAAATAAAGAAAAGAGCTGTACTGTTATGAAATACGTTATTCCCTACGTGACAGTGAATGTGGGACAATCTCTTTTCAAATGAAGAGATCTGAAGCAACAAGACGGCGTTTCTATCAACGGATCTCGGAATAATATGGGTAGAACACGCGGATAACAATAACTTTTACAATTAGAAAGAAACTGCTCACCTTTTGTGAGAAGATACTGAGTAAAGAAAGCTTGGTGAATTTAACACAAAGAAAGGCAAGAAGAAAACGAGTGTTACAGAGAGCCTAAAAAAAAACAAAAAAACAAAAAAAAACAAAACAAAACACATTGAGAAGTATGATCACCTACATCTTCAATAGAAATACCGCTCCTTTGTCCAGCCTTCAAGTAAGGATCAAAGTTTCTTCCCTCCGTTGAACTTTCATGCAATGTTTGGCACAGATGATCCCCGCCCAACAAAAATAACACCTTAATTTCACTAAATTTATTTAATAAAATTTGGTAGGTGCTGACAAATGCGTGACAATTTTTGTTCTTGTCCGCATATGGGTCCTTACTTTAAAATGTCCTTGTGTCACATAACGCTACTGTAGGAAGGATGATAAATGGAACACAGAGAAAAAGGAACGAAGTGTGAGACTGAAGATGAAGACGAAGAATTGATCTCATCAGTGAGGGAATTCTATAATTCTTATGCCAAGACTTAATCTTATAAGATAATCAAAATAAAAAAAAAAGAATTTTGCGTTTATTTTCTATTTTTATTTTTGCTTAGTCCTGTCTTATGATTGCTATTGGCGAACGTGGGAAAGAAATAAAAGATTGAAAACATGAAAGAATAATGTTAATAAAAGAAAAGAAAATGTTTCTCTTTCCTTTAACAATATTTTCAGATGTTGGCAAAAACTAACTTTGATAAAATCAGAATTGGGTAACAACATATGAACGATACACAAATGAATGCAGAACAGAAACAAACAACATAGACATCAGGTTGAGTCATACATAATTTCCGTTTTTGTTTATGAAATTTATCCTTTAAAAAATAAAACACAATTATATTTTATTCAAATAGACCTTCACCATTATTTACAAGACTTATTGCCACTTAAAGTTGCTAGCAAAAGAGAAAACTCAGAAAGCGATTTGGGTATCGGGAGCGGGCGTGAGAGGAGCAAAGCTCGACGGCCATTAATTATTATTAATGGTTTGATCATGTCCATTTATGGACTAGTTTTAACCATTACTCTTTAAACTCTGGTGTTGGTGATCGAAATTTGGGGAGAAGAAACTGCCACAAGCAGATAATCGACTGGTGATGATGTCAAAATCAAGTTACAGGAGAAATGTTCTTCTTATTCTTCTATGAGCCTTGTCTCTTCAGGACGTAGGCGATCATAGCCTTCCACGTTTCCCTATCCCTGGTGGCTCTTAGCATGCCTTCTCCTTGCAATCCTAGTTCCGTTATCCACCTGATTAGGTCCTTCAAATATGTTATCCATTGCTTTCCCCTGTCTCCTTTTCCCTCTATATGGCCTGTTAGTATCAGATTCTCCAAGCCCTCCTTCCTCATTGCGTGTCCCATGAACTTCAGCTGTCTCTTCCTGATGCTCAGTATGAATTTCCTTTTTGTTTCCATCATTTCCAAGGCCTCATCATTGCTTACATGCTCGATCCATGATATTCGCAGCATCCTTCTCTCGAACCACATTTCAGTTACTTCAAGATTTTTCTTCACCTTTGATGGTATTGTCCAGCATTCACTGCCATATTGAAGGACGGACAGCATGTAGCAACCCAGTACTCTCTTCCTAGTTTCTAGCGAAACTGTTCTGTTTCTTAATACTTTACTCAACTTCTGGAATGATTCCTTCGCCATGCCAAATCACCTTCAGATCTCTGTGTCGCACTTTCCGTCTTCTGTTATAACGCTTCCCAGGTATTTTAATTTTTGTACCTGCTTGATTCTGGTATCCCCGACTTGTATTTGGCATTTTGGGCTGCCCTTTTTACTGATGACCATGCATTCGGTTTTCGTGCAGTTTATTTCTAGTCCTTTCATGTTACTTTCTTATGTTACTGTGATGTTAACAATTACAGAATATGTGGCACAGAATGGTGCATACGACTATGGAAAGGTACCTTTTTCGAAACTGATCAAAGTATTAGGGAATCTGATAATATATTTCGAAATAAAGAAAAGGTCGGTGTTCTGTTATGAAATATATCATGGCCTATTAGTTATTAATGTTGTTCAATCTCTTCTTAAAAATCTTTTGAGCAAAGTTCCGAAACTCTTGAATTTTGTATTAATGTTTAGCAGTGTTCAGCAAAAGAAAATTGCCAATTGGTACAAAATTAGCTGAATAGAGAGTTTTCCAGCCGAGTTCTATAGCTTTTCTTTTCCTTTTATTGTTGCTTCAGGCGGCCTTGCATTGGCAAAGAGAGAACAACGTTTCCTATCGACAAGCGTAGGGCGTTTCAACCAAAGTTTTATGTACATGTTAAAACTGATGGACGAATAAACGTGCATTTATGCTTTTAATGTTTTAAGAACTCCAAATGGATATTGCCAAACGATATGATCACACGCACAATTTTACACTTCTTCTAAGAAACACGACTTTTGTTGCCGGTTGTTTGAATTATTCCATTCGCGATAAGTGTTGGCGGTAACCCATTTTTTATCACCTGCTATGATATATTAAGAAATTGCTAATTAAGATGATGCATCTTTGTTTCCAATTGGTTTCACAAAACCGTAAATTATTTATGACGTCACCTTCATATAGCAGCATTCATACGGTTTACAATAATGCAAGTTCTTTTTTGGAATTACAGGAAGCGAGATGCGAAACATAGGTTGATCATTTCTTATATTGATTTCCAATAAATATACAATATGCGTTCAGGAAGTCGGCAAAAATCTCGCCATTTCAGTTTTTTTTTTCAACTGTCTGAACTGCAAGAAAACCGAATGCATGGTCATCACCAAAAAGGGCAGCCCAAAATGCCAAATACAGGTGAGGGACTCTAAAATCAAGCAGGTTTGAATTGAAAAAAACCTGCGAAGTGTTCTAACAGAAGACGGAAAGTGCGACACAATGATCCGAAATGGCAAAGGAAGCATTCCAGAAGTTGAGTAAAGTATTAAGAAACAGGACGATTTCGCTAGAAACAAAGAGAAGAGTACTATGTGATGTCGGTTCTTCAATATGGCAGTAAATGTTGGACAATATCTACAAAGGTGAAGGAAGAACTTGAAGCAGCTGAAATGTGGTTCTGCAGAAGGATGCTGCGAATATTTGAGCAAGGATGAGGTTTTGGAAAGGATGGAGACGAAAAGGAAATTAATACTGAGCATCAATAAGAGACAGCTAAAGTTCCAGGGACATGTAATAAGAAAAGAGGGCTTGGAGAACCTGATACTAACAGGCTAGATAGAGGTAAAAAGCAGCGGATAACATATTTGAAGGACCAGATCAGGTGGATGACGGAACGAAAGTTGCGTGGTGTAACAGGAGAAAGAATTCTATGAGCCAACAGGGATAGGGAGATGTGGAAAGCCATGATTCGCCTACGCCCTGAAAGGACAGGGCACATGAAAGAAGAAAGAAGAAGTCTGAAATTTTGTTCACAATGCTCCGTCTGGTTCATTCATCAGCTTTATTCTGGCAAATATATTTTTCTGCTGCTGGGTCTGTTGCGCTTTCGTTCTACTTAAAATGTCTCGGAAGAACACGGAAAAATCTTAATCTTTTTTAATCATCTCAACCTAAGCAAGGCAGAACCGCCACTCGTGTGCAGGGGGGGTTACAGAGAGATACAGATGGAAGAAAAGGAAAATGAAGAAAGGATGAAAGCATAGAAAATGGCAATTGACGTTGCATTTAAACTTTTCGAGGGTTGTCGGTATCAGGGAAGCAAGGTTAGGGAGTACCACAAGCGTGAAGTGAGAGTAAAGGAACTGTTAGAGTAGAAGAGACGGTAGAATTTAGCTATTTCATCTGTGATGAAATCTAAAAGATGGGACTTAGATTCCAGTCTCGTAGCACGCGTAAATTGATGTGGTCAGCCACCAGTGGGGAAAGAAGCTCGTCAGATCGGTTGCCATGGAAATATTTATAAAACGACAAAGGGAAGCCTCGTCTGCCAATCAAAAGTGACTGAAATCGAGATACAATGTCAGGATCAATTGCATTACAGATCCCTCTTTTGATTTTGTCGAGATATGAATAAATGAGTAGAAATAAAAGACAAGAAAATAGGAAATAACTACAGCAACAAAGAAAACAACTAACAAATGTATAAAAAATAAAAAAGACAACAATACAATTAATATATCAATAATTTGATGAGTAATTTATATTACACTGATTCAATGCTTCATGCTTTTAGATTTATCTCAAGTGGAACCACTACATTAAGAAGGTTGGGTCACTGTATCGGGCCAGGATGTTTTTCTCGCCTGAATCCATCCTGCATATATACAAATCAACTATTCGTCCGTGCATGGAGTATTGCTTCCATATATGGACAGGCGCCCCCGCTGTTCATCTCGGTGTTCTTGACGGGCCCCAAAGGAGAATTAGTAATGTGATAGGTACCGACTTGGCGGCTCGACTACAGCCACTTTCCCACCAACTGGATGTGGCTTCCTTTTGTCTGTTCTATAAATACTTTCATGGTTTCTGCTCCAACGAACATAAGTCACTGGTGCCTCTGTAACAGGTGTTTACTCGTGCAACCAGATTGGCAACTGGGTCTCACCCTTTCACAGATCAACCAAATGCAGACGACAATTCTACTCCTGCAGCTTTTTTTTCTCGCACTTCCCGTCTGTGGAACTCACTTCCTTATTCTTGCTTTCCTAACGGCTACAACCTCCAGAAATTGAAATGCAAGGTCAATACTCATCTCTTAACCATCTGACCCTAGTTCTTTCTTCACCACCCTGAGCCTAGTTCTTTCTTCACCACCCTGACCCTAGTTCTTTCTTCACCACCCTGAGCCTAGTTCTTTCTTCACCACCCTGAGCCTAGTTCTTTCTTCACCACCCTGAGCCTAGTTCTTTCTTCACCACCCTGAGCCTAGTTCTTTCTTCACCACCCTGACCCTAGTTCTTTCTTCACCACCCTGACCCTAGTTCTTTCTTCACCACCCTGAGCCTAGTTCTTTCTTCACCACCCTGTATATCTTTTCCTTTTCTTCCACCTCTGCAACTGTCATCACACTTGTATTCCCTTCCTTCATATTCATATTACCCCTACCGCCTTGCTCGGGGTAATATGATTAAAAAAAATTACGCTTCAATATATATATAGATATATTGTAATTTTGTTATTACAATGGTTTATAAAAACATTGTTATTATAATGGTTTATAAAAGTTATATATATTTATATAACCCGATGAGAATGATAAAACTTCCATTTTATAATTGCTGGAAATTCAATGAGTCAGACAATCAAAGCGACACTCCTTCTATCAACCAGTCAATGCCTGGAAGCTATTTAGTCCGATAGAGTAAATTAAAATATCCTCCTTTCTCAAAATGCTCTTCGATATAGATGAATGCAAACGAAAGGATACATCATCTCTCTCTAAAAACAGTAATGTAGTGTTTCTTCAGTTATACTCTGAGCCATTTTCTTTAGAAAGTTTTGTTTTTATTCATCCGAATTAAATGATATTCTATGACGTAAAAATTAACAGAACAAAGGAAGTATTGGAAAAACAATTCACGCCTCAAAACCAATGACTTTACCGCTGCATTTCGAAAACGGCAACTGACTTACTCTGAGATCACTGAGTTAAAAGAAGCGATCTGACATTAAAGGTTACCTAGTCTTTTGTGTCAGATCTGTGCTTAGATCGTCTGTAATGCTAGAACTCGGCGAACTTTGAAATCAGAATACTGGAAGATTTGTTTTTTCTATCAAAAGTCTGAAAATTATTTCATGGTTAACAGACTTTGCAACGTAATTCAACATAATAAATACATGTATGTCTATATATAGTATATATATTGGTTGTTTTGTTTTCATGGCATATCAACCTCGGCGGGTCATTTATTGCCAACGAAATTTTATTTATTTCTGCGACGTGATGTCAGTTCTTCAATACGGCTGTGAATGCTGGACAATATAATCGAAAATGAGGACAAAACTGGAAGCGGCCGAAATGTGGTTCTACAAAAGGATGCTACGGATATCGTGGACTGAGCAAATAAGCAACGACGAGGTGTTAGAAAGAATGGCAACAAAAAGGAAATTGATGCTGAGCCTCAGGAAGAGACAACTGAAGTTCCTGTGACATGCAATGAGGAAGGAGAGCCTGGAGAACCTGATACTGACTGGACAGATAGAAGGAAGGAGTGACAGAGGAAGGCAGCGGATAACATATTTGCAGGGACTGATCAGGTGTTGACGGAACGGGGGTTGCCAGGAGCAACAGGAGCAAACATACTAAGAGCCACAAGAGATAGGGAGACGTGGAGAGCCATGATCGCCTACGTCCTGAAGGGACAGGGCACACAGAAGAAGAAGAATACCTTTTTCTTTCAACAATAAATTGTTGTTTTTTATATAAGTTTTGTGTCTAGTAATACATTTTTCTTTTCAAGTATCAAGATTCATTGGGATTTGTCTTTTAGGGCAAAGTCCCCAAGTCCTACCCTTGTTATTTAACCCATAACTGGAGGGAAGGGACGGATTAATACCTTTCCCAAGGGTACCAGTGCCTAAGTGTCGGCAGGGTATTCAACTGGAATTCGAACTCGGCTCACTGATTTCTCTTTCCGAGCCGATATTCACTGCACCACAACGCACATCCGTCACTAAACGCTTACAACACCTGGTACTCCCAAGCGGTCACCCATTTAAGTACTGACCAGGCTCAACGTTGCTTAACTTCGGTGATCGAGCGAGAACCAGTGTATTCAACGTGATATGGCTGTAAACCTAGTATATATGTAAATGTAGATATAAATATTCGGACTTTATAAAAAGTACTCGGACAGGAGACTAGTATATTGATGCTTTACAAAAATAATTTATTCAAGGATTTTCTTCATTCTTAACAGAATTGTCTCCTTGATACTTTTTTTTATTTTAATGTCGCGTCCTTTTCATGCATGTGAAAAATAACATTTTAACATTCAAAATAAAGAGCTTAACTCGTGGGTGATATATTGGGTATCTGATAAAGTTTATTATTAGTGATCAGTCAATGCCTGGAAGCTATTTAGTCCGATAGAGTAAATTAAAATATCCTCCTTTCTCAAAATGCTCTTCGATATAGATGAATGCAAACGAAAGGATACATCATCTATCTCTAAAAACAGTAATGTAGGGTTTCTTCAGTTATACTCTGAGACATTTTCTTTAGAAAGTTTTGTTTTTATTCATCCGAATTAAATGATATTCTATGACGTAAAAATTAACAGAACAAAGGAAGTATTGGAAAAACAATCTGTCCTCTTATATGACAGTGAATGCCGGAGAATCTCATAAAAGATGAAAAACATGAAATTTGGTTCTACAGAAGGACACTGAGTATATCATAGGCCAAATATGTGAACATACGCGAACTGAAAATCACTTTATTTGTTTCAATACTATGCTTTACTGTCTATATAGTATTAAATGCATCCTTGAAATTCTTTAGTTCTGATTATATCAGCACACCCCTTTAAAACACACTCGGAAAAAATAACTCCGCTACAAAGAAATCGTCACAAACAGAAATATATATGACACATTCATTGTTGTCATTGCTTCATCATCAAATGTTACATAATGTAGACAACCAAATAACTAGCTTATCGTAACCCCTTAAATTTACCCACCTACCTATGCTTTTTAATCTCATTCCTCCACCCAACGTAGACTTAACCTCCTATTCATTAATCGAGTCTTACCCACATGAACATTTTTATTTCTGTTTATATGCCCCTGTCTGAAAAAGGGTAGCGATTTAAAAAAATTTCCATGAAAATCATTCGAACACTAGTGACCAACCAACCATCATTCGGATTTGTTCCCGGGTGAGGAGGGAACAGTTAAAAATTAAAATTTTGAAATAACTGGAAAAATGACCAACCATCGTCTGGCGAAGTAAAATTAACATTACCGAAAAACGGTAGCTTTTGTGTAGCGATGTGAAATGACTTTAATATACAGTATAAAAGAAATATTACAATAATATATATATATTGTCATCTGCATACAGATCTGTTTCGCCGTATCACAGATCATCAGTACGGTTAGACTCCGATTGCTTTCTTACGCGGGATTGAAACCCGACGGAAATGGCGTCAGTCGGCAACTCTACCCCTGGGCTATGGGCATTTGGTGGAAGTAGGTAGGCATTTGGCAGACATTTTAGCGCATATCATTATACGCGGCCAATATATATATATATATATATATATATATATATATATATATATATCCACCCATTTTAATAAAGACTGATGTGTGTATATATATAGGGAATCTGGTGGTAGACTGAAGCAAGGCAATGGTATATTCTATGCTCACTATATATGGCTACTAATGTAGACAGTCTATTTAGGCGAAAGATAGTGTGGGACACTCCATTACAACATTAAAGAAATATGCTCCAGAGCAGTGAGCTTACTTATATTCGCTGACCTGAAATGTAAACTCCCCCACAAAACCACAGGAAATACCGATATAAGTTATTTTGAGATATTTCTATCTTCTTGCCGGTAAGTCCTTATGTTTTTATTGTTTTACTTTTTACTTACTGACAATAGAATACTTTTTGTGTACTATAAAGCTTAGTTGGTTTTTCTGTCGTTCACTTTTCATAACTTTATCTTATTTCTTGTGGCACACTTAACACATTGGAAACCCAAATTATTCTTCGCCGGTCTTCCATATAAAACGACAAAATCTAAATCTATCTAATCTAATCTATCTAAATCTAATCTAAATTTATTTATAAATGGAACTTTGTCTGTGTGTGTGTGTATGTGTCCGTTACCTATAGACTCCGAAACGGCTGAACCGATTTTCTTGAAAATTTACACAGTTGTACTATAAGCGTCTTCAAGTGTTCTTAGATAGGTTTTGTGTCGAGGTACCTCAGATAAATATCGAAAATCGATAATCGAAAAATCGGGTTATAGAAGGAGTGGTCCGATTTTAATCAAATTTGATACACTCATAGACAAAGACATAAAAATTGATATTCAGAAGTTTCAAGGTTGCAAATTCAAATTGATTTTATATACATATATATATATATATATATATATATATATATATATATAAAAGGCAAGATGTTTGTGTATGTGTCTGTTTATCTGCCTGTATGTCTGTATTTTTTCAGCCCTTTTATTTTAGTTTTTGCTTCGGGTTTGGCTCTAAGTAGGTATAATTGTAGTTCTTACTCCCAACCATGATACCATTTATTCAGAGGACTTATTTAGCTATCAGAATTCAGTTTACGACGAAAACAACTTATTTGATATCGATACCAGGAAATCAAAAATTGACTTACATCCATTCATTTTTCTTTCCGTCTACGGTTTCGCTTTAACTGGAAACAACTATTGCTTTTTAGTCTTTCGTGCCAACGTCCAAAGAGTCTGAGCTCCAGGACCATGGATTACTTTTAAAGCCTTCATTACACCCGAGCAACGCCGGGCTATACTGCTAGTGTACTATAGACGGTACTCTGCAGGACAGAAAAAAAATTGGTAAAGTGATCCTAGAGGCACTTTTCTAACATCCAGCTTTGGTTTGTGAACTCATAATGTACAGCGATGAAATACGTAATTACTTACCGAATACTCTAAGGTCTGTGCATGCGTGTGAGCATACAGGCATTGCTCTATCTGAATTCACTTGCTAGCACGAGCATAAAACTGACAATTAATTTATAGCTTGATACTGAAAGACTACAAAAAGAAATAGTAAAAAAAAACATTAAATTGAGCATATGTTAGATTAAAATTACAATCAAAAAAAGAAAATATGTCGAACAACCAATTAGTTCACTTAGACTAGACTTCTTGGGCCAAGATAATTAAATTTGCTCACGACTTTCTTTCTTGACTGCTAAGACAATGCACCTTTGAGGATGAATCCCGGGAGCGTTGTGTTGATCTCAATGTGATTCTATGTTAATCTATGTTGACGTCTTCTGAACATTTCCATTTAGTTTTCCTGTCGGACGTATCTTTCATCTGTAGCCGAGATTTGATATCTTTGATCGAAAAATTTAAACTCTATCATCAATCGATATCCCTGATAGCATACCTCAAGCAATATTATATCTAAACGAAAATTACTTATGTGACACACAGAGACGTATATAGTTTCTTCTTACTGTAAGCGTTATATTTAGGGAATATGCAAGCAAACACCTCTGTATTATTAGGAGTTTAAGGACGGAAAGTGCGACAGTGAAATCTTAAGGTGTATTGAGATGGTAAAAGATGACTTTCAAAAGCTAAGGAAAACATTAAAACAGAAAGATTTTGCTAGAAACAACGAAAAAAGTGCTAAACTATTACGTATTATCAGTTCTTTTAAATAGCAGCGAAATCTGACAATCCTTTCACAGATTAAAAGGAGGCATGAAGCAATGGAAACGTGATTCTACGAAAGGATTCTGGGAATATTATGGACCGAAGATATAACCAACAACTTATATTAATAAAAATACATATATTACATCTGTAGCTCGACTCATAGTTTCATGCCTTATTCAGTCATCAGGTGCATACCCAGATGTATATCTATTGATATACAAACCTATATATATAGTCATCCGCAGACAGATCTGTTTCGCTGTATCACAGCTCATCAGTACAGTTAGACTCCGACTGCTTCTAACCCAGGATTGAAACCCGACCAGAAGTGGCGTCAGTCGGCGATTCTACCTCTGGGCCATGGGCGCACGGTAGAAGAAGGCAGACTTTTTAGCATGTATATTATCACTATACACGCCCAATAGCCAGAGTGCTTTAATTCATTAGTGAATGAGCGATGCGTACATGCCATGATAGCTACTGTTTTTCAAAGTCTACCATTCTTCCAGAGTGCACAATCAGGGTTTGAGAGCGTAAATACTCATCCGCAGACAGATCTGTTTCGCTGTATCACAGCTCATCAGTACGGTTAAACTCCGATTGCTTCTAATCCAGGATTGAAACCCGACCAGAAGTGGCGTCAGTCGGCGATTCTACCTCTGGATATCAATAGATACATTTCAAGACTTCATTTCCACTATTAAAGAATGTATTGTTGATACTCGGACAGAAATGTTTGATATATAGGGTCTCTTTAAGAGCGAGATGACCGTGGATAATTTTCACATTCTAATAAACGCTAAGCATAGCTGTCAACTGATTCCTTTGAAGCATAAAAAATCACAGTAATATATAGCAACACAGTTCTGTGGTTATTTTTTGTTAACTACTTGCATTCCTGAAGATGATCTCGGAAGGAGATTGAAAGTACTTAGGAACTTAAAAAATGCAAAATAAAATCAACTTAAAAAGTTACAACTCATTTTACTCACATCTTTCAATTAAAATACACGAGTATAAACGAATTTCATTAAAAATAAGCAGACATAACTTTTGTAATTTATCTAACCTTACACATATACACATACATACACACATATATATGTATGCAGGTTTCACGAACAATGACAGACAAGTGGCTGTGGTTAAGTTTTTGCATAATTTTTTTTATGTGATCTTATATTTTTTCTTTTCAGTGTAAAAGTTGTAGTCATTATCAAGAATGAATTTTATTTTATCTTTAGCTGAATACATATTGTTTTATGTATATACATAAAGTTATTAGAATGTTTCATTTTCCAAACACGGTCAGCACATTGTGTTCGTGTTCAGAGTTGATGTAATTCAGTGTTGGCTTTTTCTTAATTATTACTAATGCCTTTATTATTTTAGCATTACGGATGATGCTGTGTAGATGATGCTATAATATTTTATTTACGAATTTGGATTGATTAGAGACACAGTTACTTATAGAACATGTAAATTCATAAATGCTATTAGTTCACTTTGGTTTAGATCTTGCTTGTGAATTATTATTTTTAACAATGAGTTTGGCTATTTCAAATCTTTATAATGTACAAATAATTTAATTTTCTTGTTTTGTCAACTGGAGATGTGTATTTATTTTTATAATACTTCTCAGTGAAATTCATTTTACTCATAGTTATGATTAATTTGATTTTCGTAGTAAATGCTAATGTTATTGTTCTTTTTTGTATTTTTAGTTTTGCTACTGGTTAACTTTGAAAAAAATAATCTAATATGCCAATCTGAAATCTGGTTTGGAAAACCGTTATTTACAATCCTTTGTTTCACGTTATGAACTTCTTTAAAGGACATTTCTTCAGATTGGTCTGAAGAACGTTTAGAAACATAACGTTTATTTTATTGAATTTTAAATTTCATAATGTCATAAAGCTCTTTTGTTCGCCGATTCAACAGCCAAATAAGATAAAGTATCGCTTTAACGTTTTTTTAATCTTTTGTTAAACCAGTAATGGATTATGCTAAGTTATACTGACTTAAAATTTAGTTATTTTTATTTTACCTTTCTAATTTCATTTTTCCAATAAGAGTAGATAAGCTCTCTTATTGCCTGGTACATACTCCCCCACTTCTCTTGAACAGGAGTAGAAGCTCATCCTTTGTTTTCTCCCTAGGAGGAGGTTCCCGGTTTCTTTCCTCTCCTTAGACCGTAATAGTGGTGTTGTCACGAGTTTTTTTCTGATGTGTGGATAGGGGTAACGTCTCTTCATACTGAGGCTGGTAGTTAGGAGTTCGAAATTTTACGTAGCATCTTGAGAGGTTGATCTGACCAACAGTTGAGTAATATTGGGGCTTTTGCAGTGTCATTTCACGCATGAATCGGTGAAAAACCCTGATAACGCAATGCTGCAGTTTGTGACGGTTCTGTTTCCCACATTTGGAATGGTGTTTTGTATATTTTTCTTCCTAGTTATATCACTAGTAGTTTTGGAGTTGGGGGTAACGATCTTACTGTTGGGGATGGTGGCTAGTTTGCTTGCGGGTTTCATTAAAAGGTCGTTGGAAGGCAGGGCTTAAGATTTGTGCGATTTTTGTTGTAAGAGTCCATTTTTTTGGTTTTGTGTATTTTGTTTTGTTTGAATGTTTTCTCAATATATTTCTCTTCTGCTATTATATATTCAGGGTTACTTATCTTTAGGACTCTAAGATAAAATCCTATGATTAGTTCAGATTTTATTCTCTTAGTTTGATAGTGATACATGTGAAAGAAATTATTTCCTTTTACATCGTATATTTTGAGTACAAACTTGATTTTTCTTGTTGCTATTTTAAGTAAATCTGAATGTAAAGTGAGCAAATAATAGTTCTTATAAAGACACAATTTTCAGTACATAGACAATTATCGCAAAACTGTTCCACGTGACAATGAACTCTGATCTGAAATTATTTATTTACACAAACAGGGCAACGGCTACCAAAAGTAATTACGATCCTGGTACTAGGCGAAAATACTGTTGCCAAAATTGTGCAAAATTGAAAGAAAAGTAGAACTTTAATCCGGCTATTTGCTTCTCAGTCAATTTTTATTTTCAAAATTTTAAATGTAATGTCTGTCTTCTTAATTCCAGCTCTTTTTTTGTGTTATTTTTTTTCTCGTGTATTTTTTTTCTCATTTTTTTTTACACTCAGTAACCCTTTGCATTTTAGTGACTTGATTGGGGTGAAATGATTTAAATAAGGAGATATTGATAAAGACACCAAAAGATTAAATGCAGATATTAAAGAAGAACTAAACAAAAAACAAAAAGTTTGAAGTGAATATTTTGATGATAACACAGATGTGTAGATGGAAAAAATGGCTTAGAAGTCATAGATTGGGTTGTATGAACTGGTGAGCTTCAATAAAATTATAATACTGAAGATTAAGTATAAATGTTAAAAGTCAAGCAAAGTATTAAGAAACATGAATACTTTGCTAGAAACAAAGAAAAGAGCACTAGACTGTGCGAGTCAGACGCTTAGCCGAATACCACTCGCCACCGTGATCCGACGCACAGCAGCAGGCTCCGTGGCAATCGGGTAAAGTGTTATGCAATATCAGTCCTACAGGGAATATGACTGTGAATGTTGAATGATCTTTTCAGAGATGAAAGAAAGACTAGATAAAGCATAAATATGGCTCTACAGAAGGATGCTGATAATTGTATAGGCTGAACATGTTAGCAACGAGGAATTTTTACGGAAAATGGAAACAAGAAGGATACATATTCATAACCAGAGAGTTAAAATTTGCTGGGCACATGACAAAGAAAGAAGTCCATACCTTGTGTATATGTTTGGTAGACGAGGGAATATATATATATATATATATATATATATATATATAAATGAGATTATAACTATACTCGTGTCGAAAAACCTTCCACGAATCTACGAAGAAGGGAAAAACGGTTTTAAAAAAAGAAAGAGCTAAGTACATGAACATCAGTCAAAAGGTTTCGGACCGAGTCAGCACGTAACCCCGCCCCCCCAAAAAAAACAAACAAACAAAATCACCGATACTAGTAATCAACTAACAAAAAGCGCTCAATACTTAGGTAGAGCGAAATAAGTAATATATATATATATTTATATAAATATATTTATATATATATAATTTTATTTTTTATTTTTTTTTTTAATCATATCACCCCAAGCAAGGCGATAACGCCACTGATGCGCAGGAGGCTACGTAAGGGTAAAAAGAATGGAAAAGAGAAAGCCGGAAACCGCATCCTAAACAGGAAACAAGGAATGAGCCTCTTCACCTGTTCAATAGATGTGGGTGGAGTGTGAACCGGGCGATAGCTTAGTCTATCTACTCCAATTGGAAAAAAAAAATAAAAGAAAAGAAAAGAGTGAAAAGACTTGAAAAGGGAAAACCGGAAACCGCATCCTAAACAGGAAACAAGGGATAAGCCTCTTCACCTGTTCAATAGATGTGGGTGGAGTTTGAACCGGGCGATAGTTTAGTCTATCTACTCCAATTGGAAAAAAATAAAAAATAAAATAAAATAAAATAAAAGAAAAGAAAAGAGTGAAAAGACTTGAAAAGGGAAAACCGGAAACCGCATCCTAAACAGGAAACAAGGGATGAGCCTCTTCACCTGTTCAATAGATGTGGGTGAAGTGTGAACCGGGCGATAGTTTATTCTATCTACTCCAATTGGAAAAAAAAATGAGTGAAAAGACTTGAAAAGGGAAAACCGGAAACCGCATCCTAAACAGGAAACAAGGGATGAGCCTCTTCACCTGTTCAATAGATGTGGGTGGAGTGTGAACCGGGCGATAGTTTAGTCTATCTACTCCAATTGGAAAAAAATTAAAATTAAAATAAAATAAAATAAAATAAAAGAGTGAAAAGACTTGAAAAGGGAAAACCGGAAACCGCATCCTAAACAGGAAACAAGGGATGAGCCTCTTCACCTGTTCAATAGATGTGGGTGGAGTGTGAACCGGGCGATAGTTTAGTCTATCTACTCCAATTGGAAAAAAATTAAAATTAAAATAAAATAAAATAAAATAAAAGAGTGAAAAGACTTGAAAAGGGAAAACCGGAAACCGCATCCTAAACAGGAAACAAGGGATGAGCCTCTTCACCTGTTCAATAGATGTGGGTGGAGTGTGAACCGGGCGATAGTTTAGTCTATCTACTCCAATTGGAAAAAAAAATAAAATAAAATAAAAGAGTGAAAAGACTTGAAAAGGGAAAACCGGAAACCGCATCCTAAACAGGAAACAAGGGATGAGCCTCTTCACCTGTTCAATAGATGTGGGTGGAGTGTGAACCGGGCGATAGTTTAGTGTATCTACTCCAATTGGAAAAAAAATATAAAAAGACAAAACGGGCAAAGATCTACAAGAACAGGAACTTGCCCGTTAAGCGTTCTTTTAGTGAATAGCTCTTGTTTCCAAAGAATAATATATATATATATATATATATATATATATATATATATATATATATATTACTTATTTCGCTCTACCTAAGTATTGAGCGCTTTTTGTTAGTTGATTACTAGTATCGGTGATTTTGTTTGTTTGTTTTTTTTTTGGGGGGGGTACGTGCTGACTCGGTCCGAAACCTTTTGACTGATGTTCATGTACTTAGCTCTTTCTTTTTTAAAACCGTTTTTCCCTTCTTCGTAGATTCGTGGAAGGTTTTTCGACACGAGTATAGTTATAATCTCATTTATATATATATATATATATATATATATATATATATATATATATATATATAAGTCAACAATACAATAATCCTCACTCATACACACAGTAAAAAGAAACTTCAGATATTAGAGGCCATCTACATTAAATCCAAACAACTCACACTTAATAAAATCACGTTTAAATCTGGTCATAACACATTACATTGCATTTGAATTTATGGTTCTGTTGTCATTTCGCGCTAGCACGCAGTGTGACGTCATAAAACCGCATTGCAAATTTGCGAACTGCGTTTGTTATTTTTGGTAACTGTTGCCGTTGCTTAGCGGAGTTTTATGTCAACTCAAGATAAAATCGTCGCTGATGGTAGATGTTTTTGTGTTACCGTCCTTATAATCTCTCTGAAGATGGCTCATGTGAGCCGAAAGCTTAGAACCAACTTTATAAAAATTATCCAAATGTTGGAGAATTTTTGTCTTTATTTTCAACTGAAATACGATGTTTAGAACGACTCATTATTAAACATAATAGATATTCATTGTCTCTTATTTTTAACAGTAATTTTTTTATTTAACTTTTTCTGTATTCTTACATATTTCCTTTTGCTGGAAATAAGGAATGTAAAAATGTTCCATAATGTGCGCAACACATTCCCGCAAATATATGTTAGGGTAGCCCTCTTAGACCTATAAGAACAAACCAAGCAGTTCTGGATTTAGCTATTGGCCAACACCTGCTGGACAATCAGGTATGTGTCTCTTCGTATGAGGACAACTGGTTTACTATTCTGCACAGTGCTCGATCGGCATATCATCTTCGTGTTTTGGAGGCTATTTGCCTAAAACTCCAGCAGCCGAGCCTGTGCAGGCAGAAAGAGCGTTTCCTCTGCTCCTTACAATTACTGGAGGGCTTGTGAGTGTAACAATTTTTCTTTTTTATTCAGTCTTGGGGAATTGTATGTTTACACCCCACTTACATTTTAATATTTATTGATTAAAGTATATTTTTAAACGAGTTCCATCTTCTCCCAATATTGTAAGTAATCCTCTGTTTTTGTCATTTATTGACCCTTTATAATAAAGCCAACGTGGCCCTTGATAAGTGTTGGCCGAAAGGTTCCTCGGGTTGGGATAATGGGATAATTATAACGTCTATTTTGTTTAAGGATATATATATATATATATATATATATATATATATATATATTGATTGATTGATTGATTGATTGTTTAATATTTAGTTCTTGGTCATAATAGGATTAGACCAATGCGCATTTGTATTAAAAAGTGTTCAACCCAGTTATATTGTAGAGCTTTTGAATATTTTCCATTTTTAAACGAGTTATTACGCAACATAGGTTTCTAGCATGTGTGGTATCTTAAGGTAATTTAAAATAAATCGCCTGAAGACACCACTCATGGTAGAAACCTCGTTTAAAATTGGTATATATATATATATATATATATATATATATATATATATATATATATATTAATTATAAATTCAATCTTTTAAATTTCTAGCACTTCATAAATGGTATCACACGCTAGTGATATCTTCTATAAAGTAGCTTATATAAACTTCTTTTTTGATTGCATTCTCTCGAAACCCTTGTCTTTGCTCATATGTTTAGTTCATAATATCCTCGGCATCCTTTTGTAGAAATGCATTTCCTTTGCTTCGAATCTATCCTTTATTTTTGAGGAGATCATCCCAGCATTCGCTTCCATATAAGAGGGAAGATATCACATAACAGTATAGTACGCACAAATTTCACTCAGGAATGCACATTGGTGCATTCATCAAGAATCGAAGCCACTGCACGAATGAATGTTGATTATCTTAGTTCGGTAGTACCTTGATATTACCAGAGTAAAAAACGAAACGAATCAGTGTTGTAAAAAGAAATTGTGGTAGATAAATGCGTAGCAACTAATTTGATATTCGTTAAGATGTACGCAGCATATATTTTCAATTATTTTTATAGCCAATAGAGTAATAAACCAAAAGCAATAATTTCTGCTCGTCGTGTTTAATAAAAACAGATATAAGAAATGTCAATTTCATTTCAAAATGTAATCAAGCAATAAATCCGAAAAAGATGGTTGCAAATGCCATATGATTTGATCAACTTTATTTATTTTGCAAATTTGAATTTTTAAAAATCATATTTCGTCCTAAAATTAAATTATCTAAATATTTAACTGATATCATTTTATTCAACAGAACCAATATAATAATTATCTGAAAGCACATATTCAGTGATCCATATTTCGAAGACGACAAAACATCCTCTATTGCTCTTTACAGTATAAGGAGCATTAACATGGCAGCTCCTAATCTGACGCTGGATATGAAAAGCATGACCTTCTTTATAGAAGGTCTATAAAGAAGGTCATGATGAAAAGGCACGTTCGTGTAATTAGCAGCCAGCTTCAGCAGACTACACTGTAGTGCGAGGCAAATCTTGGTTGAAATCGTCAGCCGTACGTAGTTTGGCAGGAGTTTGTTCTCTTCAACATCACTCACATAACTGGAATATAATTTATCATACGGCCTCCTCATCTTTTTGATATGAATACCCTCGACGCCTACGTCAACACCTCAGAACACAAAAGACACATTGAACGGGAGATGAAATGAAATTTTATTGAATACACAATTTGTTTTATAAAGGATATATATATTATTTTTTAAATATATATATATATATATATATATATATATATATATATATATATATGCTAATTTTTTGTGACTTAAAGTTTTTAATTTCCGCCGGTAAATTCTTAATCTTCAAAATTTTTTTTATTTCTTTTTTATTTCATTTTGAAATTTGGTAGTTGCCGATGAGATGTGAAATCTCTCTTAGGGATTTCATGTTATTTTTATTGTTCAACAGTTTTGAACATCAAAATTTATTATATATATATATATCCTCGCTCATTCAGTTATGAATTAGAGCACTCTAACTACTGGCGCATTATACATCATACGATAAAAGTCTGCCTCCTTCTACCGAGCGCCCAAAGCTCAGAGGTAGAATCACCGAATGACGCCAATTCGGTCGGGTTTCGATCCCGGGTAAAAGCAATCGGATGTCTAACCGTGCTAATGAGCTGTGATACAGTGAAACAGATATGTTTGCGAATGACTGTATATATATATATATATATATATATATATATATATATATATATATATACTTTGGTATAGACGCCTCATATGTCACTTATCTGATCAAAGTTCTAAAAAATATATCTAGCTACACAGAATTTACAAGAACTCTTAAGAAATATTCTGATAGAAAACACTACATTCTATATAAACCATATTATTGGAAACATCTCGCTATAAGAGAAGTTCTGTTTTTTAAACAACTCCCTCTCACTATCAGCCTCACCTTATTTAACAGTGAGAATAGTGTGTGGAAATTTTTTTTTTAATAGAAATACGCTAACTTAAATTTCAGCCGCGCACAATATGCGAAGGCCTAGAATAAACACTCC
Organism: Ascarosepion bandense; assembly: GCA_037127315.1. Classification (NCBI taxonomy): domain Eukaryota; kingdom Metazoa; phylum Mollusca; class Cephalopoda; order Sepiida; family Sepiidae; genus Ascarosepion; species Ascarosepion bandense. The sequence continues at coordinate 646,525 of JBBBDQ010001786.1, read as the reverse complement.
TACTAGTATTCAAAAGAACACAAAAATGCATCTTAATCAAACATCATGAAGAGATATTAAGTTCAAAAACAAGTCCCCTTAACATGACTAAAGAAGTGGCCGAAAGCGAGACAATATAGGCACTTTTTGCATTCTCTGACTCACACCAAGCAAAAAGATATAAGATCGCTGGCGAAACTAAATAAAAAATTAATTAGATTTTTATTATATGATGTACTACATATATATCAGACTCCACAGATATTTACATTCTCTCTATCCTGGATATTGAGCACTTTTATCCTATAGATATTCTTCTTTGTTCTTTATTCATGATGTGGCGTATTCGTTTATGACGTGGGCGATCATTGTTCTCCACTTACCACTATCCTATCTCACCAAATCCCTGCTCCGCCATTTACTTGCTCAAGCCCATCAAGTATGTCTCGCGTTATTTTACCTCAGTCTCCCTTTCCTTCTATTTGTTCCGTGAGTATCTGATTCTCCAAGCGCTTATTTCTCATTCATTTTTTTCGCCTTCTCTTGCTACCTTCTGCAGAAAGTCTTGTGTTTTCTTTCTGTAATAAGCACTAGCATGTCTCAAAATATATTTTTTCATATATGTAAACTCCTATAACGATCGAGGAATTTATTCATTAAAAGATTACATATTCTAATCAATTATATATAATAGGAGACAGTGAAAACTGCATCTGAGAGTACTCCTCAAAAAAGTTCAAAGTTCGTAATACACTTTACGTTGTAACTCGTGCTTGTGTATATACATTTATACATAGTTAATGAATTTATTTTTAATCAGACATTTTTATTACTTCAGATACTTATGTCTAATGCCTAAAGTTATATATATATATATATATATATATATATATATATATGTTGGTTTGGTATTACAGACTTTAAGTAACTCCAAAGGAAAAGTCACAGGGTATTAAGACAAGACTCCTGACTGGCCACTTATACATAAAACAGGGAGTTACTTTCCAATCACCTTATATATCGACTACCATAAGCGTGTGCTTGAAGTGCTTGAAATTTAAAAGATTGAATTTATAATTAATATATATATATATATATATATATATATATATAAAATACCATATATAAATATATATCGAATAACATATATATATTTATATATATGGAATACCTTAGAAGACAGCTGAAGTTTCTGGGGGACGTAATGAGGAAGTGGGGCTTGGAGACTCTATTACGCACATAGAGGGCAGAAGTGACTGATAAAAGCAACGCCAAGACTTACTTGATACGCTTGAGCAAGGATATGGTGGTGCTGGTTCTGGGAGAGATACCAAAAGGAAAAGTTTTATGAGTGACAAAGGATAGAGGTAAGTGGAATTTTATTATCGTCTACGTCCTGAATCGAAACGGCATATAAAGAAGAAGAAGAAGAAGAAGAAGAAGAACTGAGTACAAAGCTATATTTACGGAGCAGTTTTTGAGGATCGAATTCGCAGAACGAGCAATTGGTTTAGCTAAATTATTTACTAACTATAACTCTATGACAGACGTCCCCTGACTTAGTAACTATGTTTCGGGGATATCTGGGGTTAAATAAATGTTTAATTTAGTATATTTAATAATACTAATTCTAAAAGTATCATTAATAATTTAATATAAAAGTATTCTTCGGAATATAGTTGATTTTCTAAGCACCGCTTAGATGTGGTACAAGGCCAAAAGTATGGGGCACCCAGTGAGAATTGAAGTCACTACTCAGTTGTAATCAGTTCTAGCAAGACAAGGTAGGTAACCCTTACACCACGATGAGGTGCCCATTCTGAGGAATATAGTATTCTTAAGAGTGCTGAATTTTAAAAAAAATGCCTTTTTAAGACATAGATACTTACTGAAAATATAATTAATGAACAAATAGAATAGTGGTTATCCGTGCATGAAGTGGTTTCGGCCTGCCGAGTTCAAATTTTGGCTGAGTCTATTTCCTTTACTTATCACTAATGTATGATAAATACAGGAAAAAACGTATGAAGTCATTGTCTTCCAAGTATGGGTTAAATAACTAAAATCTGGAATCACTTGCGATGGATAGCAGCCAGTTAGATTTAAATTTTGAATTTAAACCACCATAAATAATAAAGCACACTTGTCACTTGAGTGACAACAATTTTAGGAGAATGAAAACTCTAAATTCAAAGCACTATGAGGTAGACTGGGCTTTTTTGCCTTGGTTGACAACCCAGTTATAAGAAGGAAAAATCTGAATTCAAACTACTATATATAATTAGACAGACTGATCTCCTTAGAATTTGTGAGGACAACGGAGTTTGTGATTTGAAGAACTCAATTTTCAGCCTGAATTGGAAATTCGTCACAAATCGAACTTTTGTCGGGATTTATAGTCCGTATCGGAGTGAGGTTTTGAAGTTAAGTGAAGTGAACTGAGGAATTCAAAGTTATTTCTTCAAAATTATTGCTGTTTTCTAAGCCGAACCAGAGGTTCCTTTAATTTTGAGCCGGAGGTCTAATTAGTCCTCCGCAGTATAATACAATAGAAGCTTAACTTGATGCTAATTGCGAACTTCTCTGATGCAACATTGTGAGAGATTAGACTAAGTAATCATCGCACACGTGATTCACAAGTGTTTCTATAGGTTGAAAACTGAGGAGAAATTGCACCGATTGTTGAGAGAATGAAAAACAAACATCTTCTCTTAAACTGCGTTTAACTTCTTTTTCGCTCATAATCAACTGTGCGTTGTCGACAATGTGCAGCGTGCGATGGGTAAATTGTCACTATTTTATATTTTTAATTTGTTCGTCGTTTTCTATTTTGTCGACTACACAACATAGTAGGCCCAGTTGGGCAATGTCTGTGAGAAAATGAGCAACATGAAGCAATTCGCCAGAAAGTTGGTAACGGCATACGTTTCTGCTTGGAATTAGTGCCGAAAGATACAGTATTCAATAAAAGTATGCACATTTCAGAGTGTTTAAGTGCCAATCTGAGAACAGTGTAGCAGAATCGGAAAGAGTTGGATGAGCCTAATAATGATTACGAAGGTACGGCAGCTCGGAAAACTCACTGTGGTCATTCAGATTAGAAAAGAAATCCCGAATTTGTTGGGGGAAATCCAGGCTATGATAGAACGCGATTCGTTTCCATGAACAGGGAAGAAGTACTGCCATGGGTCAAGAAGACAGCTTCTGAAAGACCCTATGTATGGCAACGGGACTCTTCCCCATTCTACACAAGCAGGAGAAAGCAGTCAAGGCTGTCAGACAATTTCTGTGACCACATCACTCCTTACATCTGTCTTCCTAAGTTACCAGACTACAATCCCGTTGATGTGGGGCGCAGTTGATCAAGAGGCCAACAAAACTCCTTGTAACACCAAAAATGAACTGAAGGCAAAACTTATGGTAGCATTCATCAATTTAAACAAGGAGACCATCCAGAAGAGTTGCAGGAGATCCCGAAGTCGTCTGGAAGCGGTGGTTGAAACCAATAGTGATTTTTTAAAATAATTTTACTCTTTAGTATTTCAAGATATTTTTGTGTAATTTTGGTAAATATATCTTTTAAAATGAGATGTTAGTCTTACTTTCATTTTTCCATAATTTAGACGATAATTTTTCCATCACACCCTAGAGAGTCTGATTTAAAGGGTTAATTTTACCGTCGATAAATAGACACTGTCTGCTGTCAGTCCCAATTTTTCATAATACGACCGGCTGAAGTGAAGGCATTTAATCATAGTTATTTTTATACCTGCGATGACACTTTCAAGATATATCAGCAAAAATAACATCGATTTCTTGTCAATTTATAAATGTTTCCACCCGTCCATCCTGTCAACAGAAGCCACCTTGCTAGACCTGTACAGGGTGCTCTGCATCCTGGTGTGCTTTCTTGCAATCCGTGTTCAAATCATAATAAAGTTATATGATCAATTACGATTTTCACAGTGTGACTATTGAACTGACAAATCTAGGGTTCAAATCTAGGGATAACTGTTATCTTCTATAAATATTCCCCGAAACTTTGTCGCCTACTCCGTAATCCTCTACCTCGAGTCACTCTTGGGCTTTGTACAGAGTGAATATTAATTATTTTTAACCCCTTTTTTATATTTTTTACTGAGAATAAGTAGACTATTTGGTGGGACTAAAGTCAAGTAAATGTTATTAATTTTCCGAGCAGTTCAAACGATTGTATCTTATCAAATGATTTTGCGTAGTCTATGCAGCAAAGGTATATGTCAAGTTGCATTTGAGTTCCTCGCTCTGATAGCATTTTAATCATAATGATTGAATTTTTCAACCCAGAAAATAACCTAATGCAAGTTGAAATTACAGACTGTAGGCATTAACCCACTATCATAACCAGTTGTCAAAGCATCTAACACTGTGACATTCCAAAAATACACCACTAATGTCCTTCGGGAAGTTGATGCACTGGATATAGCAATTAATTAAACATGCGTTACTATCATCTAGATGACATCCATGGATCTGGTAATGACGCACTAATCAGGAACAAACAAAAGCTGATATCACAAAATATATCGCACTATAATCCATATCACCCTACCAATGGACAGCTGATGATGACCAGAGGATACTTGGTCGAAACATTGTGTCTATAATAACATCCAAATAAACATAGATGAGAAAATAATTAGAAATAATACCAAGATATTTTATTTGATAAATAATGTAAATAGTCTATGAATCCTTTAAAACAAATCTAGTGTATCAGATATGAAAATTGAACGAAGAATAGGCTGCACTCGGGGAGTGCTCGGGGGTGGCGGTGGCGCCGCTAGCAGTGATGTCGGCAGCGTATCGTCGCTTCTCGCGATGACGCAAGCGATCACAAAGATGTAGTCTCACCTAACACAGCAAATTGCTACAAAACCAAAAACATTAACCTGAAATATCGACTCATGTTCTTAAACAGACTCGCAAGATGGAGTATTTCATATAGAGGCCCTGTATGATGTCAACACCGCTGCATATGGCTAAATGGCTGCTCTATGCAACCGCTTTCTAAGATCAATTGTTAAAAATGGCTTTAAACGATAGTTTATGGGTCTGGGTAAAGAATTCGAACCTAGTGGACTGGCGTTTCGGAATCACAAAGTACTGTACCAAAGGTTTCTGAATAGCAGCTACATTAGATAAGTCAAAGAGAAAATAATGGTATAATCCAGATATTGATATTTCACACTACTTCAAATATCAACGTTAAGATGGAAACCGCCATCAATGCTGGAAAGAACAATGGCATCTACTGGACTTGGGAAATCTATTTTCCCGAAGAAAATGTTTAATCAGAAAGACTATAAATTACAAACGAAAGCATTACTGTTCTGGGAAAAGGAAATGTTCAATGCTTCTTTGTAGAGAAATGGCAAATATTACCATTTTAATGTAGAATGATAATAACTGAAGTTATCCTTCAGTATTTGTCTATACTTCTGAGATGAGGTAATATTTACACTATTTACATTGGACTATTGTCCTCACCTTTACTGTTATATTTACGAAGTTTAGGTCGTTTTACGCTCCGGCCTTCTTCAGGTGCTAGAAATTTCAAACTGAAATTAGTTCCATTCGAAATTCCTAGCACCTGAAGAAGGCCAGAGTGTACAACAGAGGAAACGTCGTAAACATTGGTAGTAAAGATCAGATGAGAATAATAAGTTGAATACTGTAAATAGTGTGAAGTCATCCTGTCTTTTAGTTTTCCATTTAAGCCCACTCATAAATTTAAATACCTCGGAAGTGTTCTACCAGACAGAAAGTGCGACACTGAGACCCGAAGGCGTATTGGTATGACTAAAGATGCATTCCAAAAGCTAAGTAGAGTATTAAGATACAGATAAATTTCGTTGGAAACAAAGAAAAGAGTACTGGACTGTTATGTGATATCTGCCCTTGAATATGCCAGTGACTATCTTATCAAAGATGAAGGGCAATGTTGACGTAACCAAAATATGGTTCTACAGAAGGATGCTAGGAATATAATAAACCGAACATGTGAGCAACGACGAGGTTTTGGAGAGGATGCAAACGGAAAAGAAACTTATACTTAACACCAGGAAAAGACAGCTGAAGTTTATGGGACATGTAACGAGGAAGGAGGGCTTAGAGAATCTGATACTCACAGGAGAGATAGAGGGAAAGAGAGAAAGGACAAAGCAACACATGACATACTTGATGTACTTGAGCAAATTTGGGAAGTGGTAACAAGAGAAAAGGTGTTAAGAACTACAAAGAATAGGGAGATGTGGAGAGCCATGTCCGTCTACATCCTGAAGGGACACGACACATAGAAGAAGAAGAAAAAGAAAATATGCGACAGTAATGCTAGGAAAAGGAAATACTTGATAAGGGACAAAACTTTTTAGTGATATGTTTCGACCCGAAAAGCAACGTCTTCAGAGTAATAACAGTTTGATTGATAAAAAAAGCCTTATTTTTGTTTTTTAATCGTTCCACCCCAAGCAAGGCGGTAACGCTACTGATACGCCGGGGCTACATAAGAGTAAACGTTTAGACAAGAGGAGAGTGAAGAGAAAGACGGACCAGTTACAGTGAGTGTCAAAGAAAGGGCAAGAGAAGGATGGAAACACAAGTACACAATGCATCTACAGACGTGTGTTGCATTACTACCAAAAAGTATTCAATTTGCAGAAATGCAGGGTATACCAATATCAATGGGTCCTGTTTCTTTCTTTCTTTCTTTTTTTGCGAAGTTGCGAAGGTAGATAGAAAGGTAAAGAATAAGATAGAACAAGATATACAGGGTGATGTACAAGGAACTGGAGTCAAGTGGATATGAGATGTGTATTGACATTACATTTAAATTTCTGGATGTTGTAGCCGTCATGAAAGCAAGTATACGGAAAGGAGTTCCACAGGCGGGAAGTGCGAGAAAAGAAGCTGATGAAGTAGAATTGACGGCTGCATTTGGTTGATCTAACTGTATGTGGATGGGACCTTATTGCCAGAGTAATTTTTAGTGGCTGGGGCACCAGTGACTTAAGCTCGTCGGAGCAGAAGCCATGAAAATATTTGTGGAATAGACAGCGGAAATCCACATCCCGCCGGTGAGAAAGTGGCTAGAGTCGAGTTGCCAAGTCGGGACCTATCACGTTAAAGATACTCCTTTGGTGCGTGTCGAGAACACTGAGATGAAAAAGCGGTAGAAAGTAGTAGAAAAATATAACAAATCCCGGTCACATTTGGGCATCATAAAATATATATAAAAGATACGGAGACGCACAGCCTTTAAATGTATATTCTGATATTCAATGCATTTAGATTTAACTTTGCCTCTCTCATTCAGCTTCGTATTGCTTTTATTTTTTAAATTGTTATTGAAGCAAGAAATACAACGAAATAAAGTAACATTATTGAATCAAGCAGACAGAATTATCTTAAAGAATGAACATGCTTTTCAATAAAGAATTAAATCTGCTTATAATATTTTACCAGCTCATGATGTATCCCGGGATATATATATATATTTTTTTTGTTCTTTTTTCTCGGTATCTTTTCAAATTTTATACTATTTTCATAAGAAATGCTTGTCCTCTGAGATGTGCACCTGAATCAATAATTTTTCTCTTGCATCAATTAGTCTCAAAAATAAATTCTTTCAGCTTTAATGGAAATTGCGTCTGGTTCAGACGAAATTCGATCTTCGCTCTAAAAATAATTCGATTATTTTTTTCCTTAATCATTCCACTCGATAAACTATATTTTTGTCTACAAACAAATATATAAATAAATAAACAAATACAATACAGCAAAAAAACAAAAAGAAAGAAAGAAAGAAACAGGACCCGTTGATATTGGTATACCCTGCATTTCTGCAAATTGAATACTTTTTGGTAGTAATGCAACACTCGTCTGTAGTTGCATCGTGTACAGTCTTTATTGTTTTAAGTGGAACGTGCCGTCAATAATGTCGAACAATACTTACATACATATATATTCCTCACTACTTGTCGACATAATTATTGCAAAAAAAGAAAAAAATAGGTACTGTTAAAGAGCAAACACGCGGCAAGAGTTTTCATAACTGGTAGTAAAGTTTAATAACTGGTGGTAAAGAGAGTGAACTAAGCCGACGTGGCCTCGCTATTGTCTCTCTTTCTAGGAGTGTGATAGGAGGGATATATATATATATATATATATATATATATATATATCCCTCCTATCACACTTCTGTCTGATTTCATTTTTATTATATTTTCATTCTTAGTATTGGATGCTTTTCTTACAAATCCAATAAAGTAATGTCAAACAGAATTAAATTTATCATACTTTTTCATACTACTTTCGATACATAGAATTCGAAGCTTGCCTCACAAGTCCACTCAGATAAAGTTGAACAATATTAAACTTACGTTATTTTGAAACTATATTCATTATTATGTTCTATTACGGAACTGGCGATATTACATGTAAAGACCTCCATATAATTTTGTTGAAAAATTAATTGACTTAAAATTCAAAACCAGTTTAATTATTCACCGGGCTTAAAACTTGTTTTTATAGGATGACAACCATTACATGTGGCTACAATTATCTATTATAAATCAACTACCTGATATATTACTTAGCTACATGAATAAATGCATGCACTTACCAAAGGTTTCTTTATTACTCTTAAAGATTAAACATTATATATAAGACATTTCATGGCGAATTTCAACTTAACTTAGCTTCACTGTTCCTTTACTATAGATACTGGCTTAGAATCATTCATCGGAAGACCATTATATATATATATATATATATATATATATATATACAATGGTCTTTATTATAATAGAGAATACTATATTAGAAGATCGAATGACTTAATACCACCAGTGCAAATCTTCCCAGCTAGGACTCGTTATATCATGTGAATGGTAGCATACCATCCACATTCTTTTCGTGTTTCTTTGATAAAAAGCAAGTTCCACTTAGCTTCTTCCGTATAATGGTTACTTTGTGGCGAATGCATCCCAGATTCTATTGGTTTTTCATAACTTTTCTTTAAGTTTTTATATAGAAGAATCTATTTTCCAGTTCACCCTGCGTTTAAGGTAACTACAAACAAATCACAAGGCCAAATGCTTTAAAAAGTTGGAATTTGGCGCCAGAAAAAAGGGCGCGCATGGACAGTTGTATGTTGCATACTCAAGCATAAGAAATTCAAAGAATTTATTCTTCGCTGTTAAACAGGACAAAATAAATCTTCTTAAAATATATTGTTTAACATGAAATCCTAAAAAGTTAAATTAAAGAAATTATCAAACCGCGACTTAAGGTTTCGTCGAAGTATTTTTCCAAACAAATCAGCTCATCGATTGGTTTGTAAAATTGAACGAAACGTTGGGATGGAAAGAGTTACAGTTAATTTCAACGATATTAAATACGGCAAATTTTAATTTATCCAAATATAGAAATATGGCAGTTCAAATTTCCATATTTCTGGTGCCTCGTTTCGTAAAATATGACAATTCCTTTATGTAGGAAAAATAAAGTTTTGTTCAATAATTGTTACACAATTATTATACATAAAACGACAGTTTTGCGGACGGGATGCGTTTATAAATTTCTCAGTCAAATATGTTTTTATGAAACTAGGCGTAAAGAAATGTGAACTCCATCATATAATCAACCTACTGAACCACATATATAAACTTATTAACCAAATTCTGATGAATGAACGCGCAGCAGAATGAAACCGGCGACAGAACAAAAGTAGTGCGAGTTCATCATTATGTACACTCAGACGTTTTCTATGCTAATGATGAAATAAATTGACACGCGATAACTTTTCAAACTTGCTAAATGCTACATATGTAGCATTCAATTTATTTCATCAGTGGCCTAGAAAACAACTGAGTCTCAAGTCATTTCAAGTTTCTACTCTCTTTACTCTTACAATCAGATTTTTCCTATTCGTTATTACCTGACTTTTACTGATTCACTGAGACAAACCCTTTAAACCCCATTTTAATTGTCTGGGCATGGTAAAAATTGTGTTGTTTGTAAGTTTCTATACTTAATGATAGAAAAATATATTTCACTGCCTGACGAGGTGTTAATAAGATAGTTCCGAAACAGGACAGCTTTGGTGTCGCAGTAAACTATGTTTTTATTATAAACTTATAATGAAGATATTACTATATATAATGATGCTCAACTAAGTATCAAGCACTCTTAATAAAGTGAATCACTAGAAACAGTGGACTATCAAATACACACACACACACACACACACATACACACACACACACATATACATATATATATAAGAATATGTTTTTATTATAATTTTATCATAAAAATATTACCATATATATATATATATATATATATATATATATATGCATATGTATATGTATATGTATATTTGGTAGTCCACTGTTTCTAGTGATATAATAGAGAGAGAGAGAAAAGAGAGAGAGAGAGACAAGATTTGATTGACAAAGTTTCCTAAGGCGGGTCATCGATAATAGTTGAGATAAAAAAAATGATCTGAAAACGTGTTCAATAGTATATAGAATCTTGTTTAAACGACTTTAGTAACTTTATTTTGTGTGCTGTCATTGACTAATATCTTTTGGTCGTCATGAAGACTAGGTCAGGATTATAAAGAAAACAGCAACTAATGATAGAAATTTTGATACGAGAAGTTTGCGCGCCAATTGAAATTCGAAGAAAGCAATGAAATCTGCAGAATAATGCCTGAATAGAGATATTTTGGGAATCACAACAATGCAAGGCCGCATTGCAGTCAACAATCAGCACAAACGGTTAGAAACCTGAAAATCAGATGCTGCACACTTCCTGTACAGACCTGATTTGGCATGAAGGGACCTCCTGGCTTTCCTGAAATTGAATGAGATGTTCGAAGGCCAGGATTTTTCATGCGATACGGAAGTTGAATTTGTGTGTAACTGAATCAAATGTAAACCATAAACTTTCTTCTCAGATAGAATGAAAAAGAACGTTTGTAAAAAAATGTAACACTGAATAGCGATGATGTTAATTTTTTTTTATTTTACTAATCGCATTCTGATAGCAGTTTTATTATTCTGTCTGATTTCATTTTTATTATATTTTCATTCTTAGTATTGGATGCTTTTCTTACAAATCCAATAAAGTAATGTCAAACAGAATTAAATTTATCATACTTTTTCATACTACTTTCGATACATAGAATTCGAAGCTTGCCTCACAAGTCCACTCAGATAAAGTTGAACAATATTAAACTTACGTTATTTTGAAACTATATTCATTATTATGTTCTGTTACAGAACTGGCGATATTACATGTAAAGACCTCCATATAATTTTGATGAAAAATTAATTGACTTTAAATTCAAAACCAGTTTAATTATTCACCGGGCTTAAAACTTGTTTTTATAGGATGACAACCATTACATATGGCTACAATTATCTATTATCAATCAACTACCTGATATATTAATTAGCTACATGAATAAATGCATGCACTTGCCAAAGGTTTCTTTATTACTCTTAAAGATTAAACATTATATATGACATTTCATAACGAATTTCAACTTAACTTAGCTTCACTGTTCCTTTACTATAGATACTGGCTTAGAATCATTCATCGAAAGTTTTTGGAACCAGAAGTGCTTTGATTTTCAGACTTTTTCGGATTTTGGAAACAGGTTATTTAATCTGTATATAGCATCTATAAAATAGAATAGCTTGGGAATGGAACCAAGTGTAAACACGATATCCCTTTACATTTCATAACACTACTTTTAAATATATTCTGAAAGCAGTTATGTATAAATAACAAGAACCCTTAAAATTGTGTATATACATATACAGCTAATGACGCTAGTCATATAATGCCTACACGAATTTTTATGCGATAAAAATAAGACTTAAAAAAAAAGAATGCTTTGTGCTTTTTGTACGTCCACAGAATATGATCACTTATAAACAAAATATACAAATACAGGATTTGACATTTTGAATATCTTGACTGAGCACGAAACACCTGGTAAGTAATCCGCAAACAAAGGTGTTGCTGTGACGACGGCTAAAAAACTGACGCCAACGTTTGGGCTATGGAACCCCTACCACGAGTAGATGAGGTAACTTACAACAGCTGCACGTCACCTTGAAATATTCCCCAGTGCTTTCTGAAATTATTAATTTGGGGCAAGTTATGTCAGCACTTGTAAAACATACGGAATTCGGAGTGATTTTTTAATAACAATTTAGGAGTGTTTAATTAAAAATTAAAGTTTTCTAAGGTTACAAGTTGATAAAAATTTGAAATTAAGAAATATAGCAGGTTATTCATTCTTTTCCAGTTTATAGTGGGGAGTCCGTTCTAGTGAAGGGTAGTTGTATATCGTTGCAGATTAACGGAATTTGATGTAACCGTAAATTCTACTCCAACGGCTTCTTTTCTCGCGCTTCCCGCCTGTGGAACTCCCTTCCACAAGTCTGCTTTCCCGACAGTTACAATCTCCAGGTGTTTAAATGTAGGGTCAATAGACACCTCCTATCACACTAACTCCCAACTATTCTCACAACACTCTCATCTACCCAACCCTCATTCTCGGTATCCTCACCCGCCTATCACCCACCCTCTGTTATTTCCTATATTTAATCAGCCTTTCTCCACTCTACGTAGCCCCCTGCACAGTAGTGGCAGTGACATGCCTTGCTCGGGGTGAAACGCTTATTAAAAAAAAAAAAAAAAAAATCAAGAAAAGCAAATTGAGTTGAAAAATTACATTTTATATATACACATATCAATCAAGGTTTTTACAATTAAAGCAATACATGAAGTATAGGTCCAACGGACGTTAAAATGTTCATGGCAATAAAATGCTGAAAGAGAATTAATGCTTAGAAATGTGGGAGCGTTGTAAGTAAAGAATGTCTTTGATGTATCCGCTCCTTAGGTCAGTCAGTAGTTTTGAGACAGCTAATGATAAGATGAGAGGGGTAAGGAAGGCGAACATAGTAAGCCGCTTGACTTGGGTCAAGGGAGCTACTAATTACATTCGTCTCTCTCGGGTCTGGATCTGTCTGTCTGTCGATGCTTTCTATATCGGCTTTTTCATATCTTCTTTTTGGATCTCAGAAGATCATTTGGGATTCACACTTGTATTTGATTCTGGGCTTCCCATTGGCCGATAAATAAAATTCGCGTAGGCTCGCGAACAGGAAATTTAATATTTAATTAATTTTTAGTTTTCAACCGGAACATCTGCGCGAATCCGGCTGCGCACCGACGACTTTTGGTCATTTGCTTTTTGGTTGTGAGGGTGCAAACATCTGGTCCATTCGCTTTTGCTCGGTCGGTATCACCACAGAAATAATAAGAATATTAAAATGCAGGGAAAAGAAATCAACGGGGCGTAAATCATAAAATGTAAATATTACAATATTCAAATATTACAAAAAATTATTGTAGATAAAAAAAATTATATTTTTAAATAGAAATAAAAATAAAAATTAAGAATTAAAAAGTAAAATTAAGAATTAAAATTAAAAATTAAACAATGTAGGGAGCGCGAATTAAAGTGTTTTAAGACACACACACACACACACACACACACACACACACACACACATACATATATATATATATATATAGAGACAGAGAGAGAGATGTGTGTGTGTGTTAAAACCCTTCAAATTGTGCTCCCAACATTGTTTAATTTTTAATTTTTAAAATTAATTCTTAATTTTACTTTTTAATTCTTAATTTTAATTTATATATATATATATATATATATATATATATATATATATTAGTTAAATTAAAGAGGTTTAATATATACATATATATATATATATATATATATATATATATATATTAATTTCAAAATCAAAGGGGTTTAAGGTATATATCTTTCATTAAATATGACTGACAAGGAAGATTTAATGAATTTGTTATTAAATTTTTTCAACACCCTAACATCTGACAAACCAGAAATCTACACTACGTATGTTTATGACATTTTCGTTTTGATAAAAAAATAAGGACATTATAAATCTGTAATCATTTTTTGAAAAACCTTAATGCTAAAATTTACATATGAACTGATGGTTAATAACAAAATCTCGTTCCTTCACGTTAATATAGAACTAATAACCAAAGAATTTACCACTTTCCCGTATAAAAAACCCAAGGGTACTAACTATTGTCTTCTAAACTAGGATAGCTAAAGCCCGGAAAATACAATATAGTAGTGATAACAAACTTCTGTAACAGAGCACACCAAAATTCCTCTTCACAAAGAATAGTTTGAGTGAACTAAAACACATAAAACAAATATTAATTTTCCCAGCTACATCATTAATAAACAAATATATAAAAAATACACGACACTAATAATAAAAATACAACAAACAAATCATCAACATACTGTACTGCAACTAAATGTGCGATAGTTATAAGCAGGACGAATTCACTATACGTAGAATTATTAAACAACATATTTCTGCCGTAATTCCTGAAAAACATGTAAAATTTTTAATATATCACAGAAAATGGAAGACCGCATATCTTATGGTCACTAATCAAAATAATCCCATCAAATCTAAGCAAGCCATGACTAATGTACTCTATAAATTCTAATGCCCAATACAAGACAATGTTTCTTGTCATAAATCAATTATCTATATTGGACAGACTACCACCTCTTAGAGAGGACGCCTTGCGTGTCACTTATCAAAACAAAGCGCCATGAAAAAAAAATTACAATAATTTACAAGAAACTTCAAGGAAAATTTTGATCGAAAACAGAAGATTCCTATATAAAATCACAATATCAAAAACATCTTGCTATTAGAAGGCCACTATATATTAAACAAGTCTCTCCGACCATCAATCTTACATTATTGAATAATAGAAATGGAGAATTGAATTTTTTTTTTAATTATACAGACACTCAGGCAAATTCCAGTGGTAAGTGACATGGGAGTTTTGAGAATGAATAACACATTTCCAAAGCAACACGAAAATAAATTATTACGTAACAATTAAAACATGAAGAAAATAACAACTGCCGAAACATAAACACCTTGGAAAATGGGTATAAAAGTGGCCCAAACCGTTTGAAATGATAAAAATTATAGACATTTTATTTTTACTTTTTATTTCCAACGAAACTGAAAAATATTAAGATGCTGGAAAAATTAAATAAAAAATTATATATATATATATATATATATATTGTTTAAATTTTACAATATTTATAGGTGAAGCGGGGTCAATATCGAAGACAGAGCATAGACAGTGTTGACATTGAAATCTACACTGGCGATTGTTATTTTCGCAGTTAAATTCGAGCTTAATCCGGAGGCCACAACTCTCTTGAACTTTATATGTAGGGAAGTGAGGAAAGGGGGAATCGGTCTTTCCCAATTTTTTGTTTATAGCTTATTCTTTAGGTTATTTATGACGTCTTGATTGATTATTTATGTTGAATGAGTGGTTGGAAAGAGTGGATATGTAAATAGGTCAGGGTTATTTACGGTTTTGACCTCTACCCTCCTTATCAATTTATTTCTATTGTTTTCGTTTGAGGAGCTGTCGAATAATCTACAGCTGATTATCCAAAAACGAAAAATTTACAATGAAGTAAAAAAGCGCTTATATAATAGTATTAAAATGCTGTTTCGGTAAAACATACATTTACATCTAACAGAATAAAACAGCATACAGTGATAAAAAAAAATATTACACATCTATTCCCACCATGGATAGTAATGACTTCCATCAGATATTCGTACAACACACGTGGCACCATATACTGGGGTTTAGCAAATGGACTCATAATTTCATAAATGGAATGTCTTATCTGTGAAGCACCTACTATTATGGCTCGTTAAAAACTTTGATAAACTAAGATACCTTGGCATAGGCATCTTTACCAGATATCAAAGTACAAGTGACATAGGTCTGGGAATTTCTTTAACTGCAGGCTGCATATACATATTGTTACCATGGATTAGGATACATGTCAGCGTATATATATATATATATATATATATATACCTATCGCTCATTCAGTAATGAATTAGAGAACTCTGGCCACTGGCGTATAATACATCATACGCTAAAAGTCTGTCTCCTTCTACCGAGCGCTCATAGCTCAGAGGTAGATTCGCCGACTGACGCCAATTCGGTCGGGTTTCAGTCCTGGGTTAAAAGCAATCGGATGTCTAACCGTACCGATGAGCTGTGATGCAGCGAAACAGATCTGTCTGTGGATGACTATTTAAGCTCTCACTCCCTGATTAAGTACTCTGGAAGAATGGTAGACTTTGAAAAAACAGTAGCTACTTATGCATCGCTCATTCAGTAATGAATTAGAGCACTATGGACACTATAATACATCATACGCTAAAAGTTTCCCTCCTTCTAACGAGCGCCCATAGCTCAGAGGTAGAATCGCTCACTGACGCCAATTCAATCCTGGGTTAAAAGCAATCGGATGTCTAACCGTACTGATGAGCTCTGAAACAGATCTGTCCGCGGATGACTATAGAACATGTACAAATTTTATATATATATATATATATATATATATATATATATATATATTCACTACAAATTGTACATTTTGTTTCGACATTGGGCTTCCAATGTCTCATTAGGTGGTGTGGAAAAGAATGGAAAACCTCTTTTCTTATATTTGGGTGTTGTGTGTGGGATGTTGGTGGAGGTTAGCAATAAGTGAATAAGTCTTGTAAATTGTCCGTTAGAATTTTGAAGAAAGTGGGGTAGGTAGGGGATATAGTTGATTCATGAAAGTGTGTTTTATGACCGCCTGGCTAGCCTGTATTCTTTGGTTTTATTAGAGCGGGAGAATAAAGAGGTGTAAAGAGTGGGAAGGGATAGGATTGGCCCTATCTTTTAATGTTTATTTGTACAACTATAAAATATTTTTATATTTAAGCACAGTTTTATAATTAATTTAATTTTGTATATTTAACCTTAATTTTGAATTTAGAAAATTACTTTTTTCCGTAAAACTTTAAATTAGATTTGATTATAGTTTGTGGTGTGTAATAGGTAAAATTTGATATAAGAGGAGTTTTAGTACTATAAAGGTTTATCGTCTCTCGTGGGGGGAATCCTAGTTTTTGCTTGTGCAGCATTTTTCAGCGTGATTGTAAGGTTAGTTTTTTAATGTGTCTGCAGTTTACTGTGGTTTCATGCCTCTGGTTTAAAAGCTTGTCGCTATTTATGCATTTAATGATTTCAATTTTTTTCTTGAAGACAAAGGAAACATGGTTCCTTTATTGATTTAGCTGTTCTTGCTTGTTTGAAGATTTTTCATTTAACTTTAGGTGTTTTATTTTCATTTTTTTAACTTCTAAAAGTGTTAGGAAAGAGACGTCATGTTTTGTTTTGCTTTGATATTGAAGATGAGACATCAAGTACTTTCAAAACCTAGTAAACAAGCAAGCAAGAACAGCTAAATCATATATATGATATAATTTATAATAAATATTCACAGCTCTATATTATATATCGACCACTGTTTTAAATTAATGTTTTGGACGTTGTAAATTTTTCTTCGTTCCTTATTCACTCGGATACACACACACACACACACACACACACACACACACACACACATATGTGTGTGTGTGTGTGTGTGTGTGTGTTGTGTGTGTGTGTGTGTGAATTGAGTTTGTTCTGTAACTGGCTTATATACAGCACGGTAAAATTTCCTTTCTCTGATTCCATGCGCCTATGGCTTAGGGAGTAGCAACCCCGACTAACACCAAATCGGTCGAGTTTCAATCTCGGCCAGAAGCAAGTAGATTTGTCTAGCCACACTGATGAGCTGTGATATATATATATATATATATATATATATATATATATATATTAGGACCTTGAATTATTTCTCTCTCATTTTAAACAAATGGTGTTTCCAGAACAGCGTGCGTGTAGTTTCAGATGGTAACGCACTTATAAGGACTTCAAATTTAGTGTATGTCATTTTGCTGAAGTGTAAACAACTTTGTTTTTCATAGCGTTAAACAATTTTGATTTCGTGCCAAAGCAAGTGTATTTGCGGGAAATTTTAATGCACTACTTTATTCAAAATAAATCTGCAGCTGAAGCACACAAAATTCTTGTTGAGACTTACGGCGACCATACTCTGTCGAAAACAACATGTAGTGATTTCTTTAGACGCTTTAACCCGAGAACACTAACCATGGGTATATAGTACCCAGCACAAATGACGCTATTTTAATTACAATTAATTAAAGTTTCAGTACCTGATTTTCTTATCTAAATAATATGTTTTTTTCAGTTCCTATTAATGTTAACTCAAAGTACAAATTTTGAAATACCTGCATGTAAAATATTTCAAATAAAGATTTATATTTAATATTTTTTGATATTTTCAAGATCGGGTATGATATGCCCATGCTTAGTAGTGGTGTAACTTTAACTGATGGTTAGTGTTCCAGGTTTAAAAATAATGATTTCGATGTTGAAGGTAAAGAACACTCTGCCGCATCGAAAGGTTTGAAGACGAAGAATTAGATGCCTTACTTCATGAAAATACACGTCAGGTTCAAGCTGATCTTGTAGAATCATTAGGAGGTGATGACACACAAGTTTCGAAACGTTTGAAAGCATTAGGAAAATTTTTAAAGAGTCATTGCGTGCTGAACCGACAGACGTTGAATAGCGTCTTGTGACGTGTGAACAACTGCTTCAACAACAGAAAAGGAAAGAATTTTCGCATCGTAACGTGACCGGCGATGAAAAGTGAATACACTACGATAACCCTAAGCGTAGAAGATTGTGGGGTAAGCCCAGCCATGCATGAATACCGGCGTAATACTGAATATTCATGGTTTGAAGTTTCTGCTCTGCATATGGTGGGATTAGATGTGTGTAATTTTTTATGGGCTGCTCAAACCAACCGAAACTATCATGGGAGGTCGCTATCGACTATAATTGATGCATTTGAACCAAGCATTGAAGAAAGAAGGGCCACCATACGAGCAGAGACACGACAAAGTGATTTGGCAATAAAACAACGCTAGGCCACATGTTGCAAAACGGGTGAAAACCTACTTTAAAACGCTTAAATAGGAAGCCCTATCTCATCCGCTGTATTCACTAGACATTGCCCCGTTCGATTTGGTTCGTTCGATTTGGGTCTGATCGAAGGCACATGGCCTGGGTAAGCAGCACTTTCATTCTTATGAAGATGCTAAAAAAGGGGTCATCTCCTGGTTAGCCTCAAAAGGCGTGTCGCTTTTTCAACGTGGAATTCAAATATTGCTGGAAAGATGGGAAAAGGTAGTGGCTAGCGATGGACAATACATTCAGTGACATGTTTATTGCTAATTTTTGTAAATAAAACATTACTTTTCATGAAAAGTCACCGAGAACTGATTTAAGGTCCTACTATATATATATATATATATATATATATATATATATATGTATTTATATATACATACATATATATACACACACACACATACGGATTGCGATGGGTAAGTTGTCATCACTTTTTGTTTTTAATTTCAAATACGCTTTGTTTACTGCTGATTTTGTCGACTTCACAGTATAGTAGTCTCAGTTGGGCACCATCTGTGAGCAAAAGAGCAACACAATGCAATTCCCTACGCCAGAAATTTGGAAATGGTATGCTGTTCTACTTGGCATTTGTGCCGGAAGCTCAAATACGAACATTTCAGTGACTGGAAGTCAATCTGAAGACAATGCATAGGATTCGGAAATAGTTACATCATTGTGCAAATTAATTGAAACAAATGCTTTTGTTACCTTTCTTTTACCATACGCTCAGTTTTACAACCACCGAAGTGACAGGGTGTAATCGAGTTCTATTTTTCCTCAGGTTAGGCCATTTGCAGTGATGCGGAGTTATATGAATCTATTTTCGGATTTATATATGATGAAATTTGTTTGATCTTGAAAAATATTGCGTCATCAGTGATTTTTATCACGCCCAGACAGTGTTGTCTCGACTGTCGATTAGTTGTCCTCCCGGTATTGTCTGCGATGGACGTTATTCCAAGGAAGTGTACGAAAATTGTAACTTTGCATGAACACGCCTTACAAAAATTGCTTATATTCTTAGTGTCAGCCCTTCAACTGTCAGTTGTATTATCAACATGAAGAAACAAACCAGATCCATTAGTCGAAAACAACGCCTACTGACGACGTATGTGATTAAGGAAAGTGTGAAAAAATCCGTTGAAGAAATTATTTATTTCGTTTCAACTAATTTCCCAATATTTTCTAGTGTAGACTGGTTGTCAACAAAGGCTTTGGAACCTTATCTGTACCGTTTAACCCATAACTGTGGAAAGAAAATTAAAGATTGTAGTGATCAAGTAAGCGACCTATCAGTAATCTGTTTCACAAATCAATTACCTTTTAGAAACAAATTTCCGAATGAAACTTCCTTCGGAATAATGGAATACGAAAGGAACGAATATGGTTTGTATTTCTGTACATGGCTTGGAGAATGTTTGTGTACATGGCTTGGAGAATGTTTGTGTACATGACTTGGAGAATGTTTGTGTACATGGCTTGGAGAATGTTTGTGTACATGGCTTGGAGAATGTTTCTTAACTGGTGAATCTAACGAACCAACACCATTGTGCAAATTGATCAAACCAGATGCTTTAGTTTGCTTTCTTTCACCATACGATCAGTTTTATACCCATTAGAGTCACAGGGGCGCAATCGATTTCTATTTTTTGTCAGATTAGGTCTTTTCTAGTAGTGTGCATTATTATGAATCCAGACGCAGGATGAAATTTAATGTTCCCTGAAAAACATTGCGGCATCCGTGATTGCATGAGATTTTTATCACGCTCAGACACTATTGTCTTGACTGTCGATTAGTTGTCCTACCGGCATTGTCTGCGATGGACGTTACTCCAAGGAAGTGTACGAAAATTGTAACGCTGCACGAACACACAGGCAAACCTTATAGAGAGAATATTGTTTGTATCAGCGTTTCAACTGTCAGTCGTGTCATCAGAATGAAGAAACAAACAGGATCCATCCGTTCAAAACGTATAGGAATATGCGGTTGAAAGAGAAAAAACAACTCCCGAGAGACGACGTATTAGTGATCAGGGAAAGTGTGAAAGATCCTAGGAAGATATAACTCATTTTGTTTGAATTAATTTGCAAAAGGATGTAGATGAATCTAATGGTGATTACGATGGTATGGCAACTCGGAAAACTCACTCTGATCATTCTGACAAGAAAAGAACTCCAGAATTTGTTGCTGAGATCCAGGGGGAAGACAATAATTCCAAGTCAGTCAGGTTCATAACCAGGGATGTAGTGCTGCCTTGAGTGAAGAGGGTGGCTGCTGGAAGACATTATGTCTAGCACCTAGGTTCTGCATCATGCCACGAAAGCAGAAAAACCTAGTGATGGCTGTCAGAAGATATGTGACCGTATCACCCGTTAAATCTGGGCACCTAACTCCCTAGACTGCAAAACCCTTAATTATTATGCGTGGAAAATAATTGAGAAATTGACCAACAAAACTCTTTGAAACACCAAGGATGAACCGAAAGCGAGGATTTGGGCCGCATTCACCAACTTAAACAAAGAGATCATCCAGAAAAGATGTAGAAGATTTCAAAGTCGCCAGGAGGACGTGGTTGAAACCAATGATGATTTTATTGAATAAATTACTCTTTATTATTTCAAGATATTTATATATACATATATATATATATATATATTAATCATAAAGTTTTTAAAAAACGCTATAAAATTTCTACAAATAACTGTACTCGGATCTAGAGATATTTCTACTCAATAGCCAATGAAGTTTAACCGTTATCGATCAACTTATAACCATTAAGACATTAGGATAATACAGTTGACATGACTACCCATAATGGATCAGTGACCAACGTTTATATATATATATATATATATATATATATATCGCTCATTCAGTAAAATGAATTAGATCACTCTGGCTATGGGGCGCGTATAATGATAATATATGCGCTAAAAAGTCTGCCTTCTTCCATCCAACGCCCATAGCCCAGAGGTAGAATCGCCGACTGACGCCAATTCGGTCGGGTTTCAATCCTGGGTTAAAAAGCAGTCGGAGTCTAACCGTACTGATGAGCTGTGATACAGCGAAACAGATCTGTCTGCGGATGACAATATATATATATATATATATATATATATATATATATATCTGTTTATTACCATACGTGATACACGCTTGGACGATCATGTCTCTTTCGGTCTATTAAGTGGAGGATTTTCCCGCAGTAGGTTACTATTACTTTCTGCAGTAGACTGTTTGCCAACCAAGGCTACAGAACACAATCCGTCCTGCTAGTCAACCTACAGCTGGAGGAAGAGGAGATGGATTAAGACCTTTCCCAGGGACATTTGCGTGTAAGTGTATGCAACGTATTTAACTGGAATTCGAAATCGGCTCTTCAGCTTCTCATTCGATATCCATTACACGACAGCGTATATATATATATATATAATCGAGAGCAAAACAGAACAACAATGACCTGGTGATTCGTTTATGCATGAAACAGACTGTGGTCGTTTCTCTTCAAAAATGAATGAAAGACTGTCATGTTTGCTTTATTTTTTAATTCGTTTTTGTGTCTTTTTTTTTTAGGTTTGTCGACCTCAGTGTTCACTTTTATATTTACAAAGGGTTAATCATTTTTACCCACACACAAAGGACATACTTGAGAAGCTTAAGATTGTGTTCAGAGAATCTTTCAAGAATCTGTTCCATAAAGCAGTGGTTTCTGGGAAGAAGCTGTTCGAATGAAAATTACTTATGAAATACGAAGAGAATGGTTCAGGTGTTGTTGTGAACTACTAGTATGCTTGGGTAGAAATAACAAAGCATTATGTTTCGGGTATTAAAACTCTGGATATGAATAAGTGTCCGTTGTATAGTTATTGCAACTGGAATATTTATTTTGCAAACAATATTTGCGGACACAGTGTAAGTCTTGGTAAAAATAAGAAATGCAAAAAAATGAATATGAAACAAAAACGAGAATGCATATTATTAATAAAAGAAATTACATGTACACAATTGTATTGAAAGGAATAAATAACATTAAAACTAGCTATAAAAAAACGTGTGTGAAAAACGTGTATGATAAAGACGTGTGTGTGTAAGAGTTTTTGCGAGTGTTCAAAATCAACAAAAGAGCAACGAAGCGTCTCGTCAGCGGTATTCCTATCTCCGCTCGACTACATCCGAAAACAAGAGATAAAAACAGATAAAGAGAGAGAATATGATTCCTCTTTTATAAGTATGAATGAGCATTCCTCTGAGAGGTGTTTTAGCAAAGACAAATGGGATAACTCAAATATGTCACAGCCTTTACCTTTTTAAATCTCTGAACTGGTGGAACTGGCGAAGGTATTTCGACATAACATTTTCCATGGAAATAGAGACAGAATAACGAGAGGCTTGTGACATTGCATCCATGTGAGAGGGGTTGTAGAAACATAAACGGAAGATGATCTAACATAATGTTACACAGCATGCACCAATTTTAATTTCCTCAGTTTTCTTTCAAATACATAAAATAGATGACCTGGTAGTTTCTATTGGATCGTCCGAAAAGTTCATGCCGAAATTAAATGAAAAAACACGAAATATTAAATACTGTTTTCTTTCTCCATTTTTTTTTCATTTTAAAGATTTTGTTTTCCTGAAATTTCAGTGGTTTCTCGGCAAGGAACTCTTTAAATTGTTTTTTTTAATCTCATACAAGGAATTAAAATGTCTTCCTCTGAGATTTTGTGAGAACCTGAATACATGAAGCAATGTCTGGTGAAAATTGTGGGTGGGATAACACATCCCAAACAAGCTGCAACAATTTTTCCTGGTCGACCCCCCGCCCAAAAAAAAAGTAGGGTTTGGCATTATCCTGATAAAAACAACACATTTTCTATTCGCCAAATCTGAGCATTTTTTTAAATTACTACCTTTAATTCCTCCAGTTGCGAATTCATAGTACAGCATTCCTTTCAAATCATATCTGATGCACACCATGACTTTCTTAAGATTAAGACTTGGTTTGGGGGGGGCGCTTAGAAATGATGGAAACAAAAAGAAAATTAATACTGAGCATCAGGAAGAGACAACTGAAGTTCCTGGGACACGCAATGAGGAAAGAGATCTTGGAGAACCTGATACTAACAGTCCAGATACAGGGAAAAGGAGACAGGGGAAAGCAACGGATAACATATTTGAAGGACCTAATCAGGTGGACGTCTACGGCTATATCGTGTTGAATACACCGGTTCCCGTCCGATCACCGAAGTTAAGCAACGTCGACCCTGGTCATTACTTAAATGGGTGACCATTTGGAAATACCAGGTGCTGCAAACGTAAGGACTGAGAATGGTCCTCCAGGTTTGGGGGTTGGGCGCACGGCTAACAACCTTGCCCAGTAAAAAACAGTTTGTTACAGCAACAACAAGTTGCTACCCTATGCACCATCTGGGTGTGATGGATAAATGATGATGATGAATCAGGTGGATGACTGAACGATAGTTGCATGGTGTAACAGGTAAAGGCCTGCTCAGAGCCACCAGGGATAGAGAAACGTGGAAAGCCATGATCGCCTACGTCCTGAAGGGATAGGGCACATAGAAGAATAATAAGAAAGATTGCTCATATCGCTGAAAATCTTTTATATACGGTCCATTTCTCATCATCTGTCACAATTTGCTTAAAAAGGCTGCATTTTCATTTGGTTTACTCAATCACAGATAGAAATGGAATCAAAAAGATTCTTTTTCCCTCAGATAATGTTGTACCCATACATCTAATGAGTATCCAACCTTCATTAAGATATGTGGATTTTGATAAATTTGGTGTTTCTACTAATTCCTGGATTATGAAATGCAAATCATTCTCAATCAATATCTTGAGTTAGCCATCATCTGTAGTCGGGGGTCTGCTTAAATGTTCATCATCAATAAAGCCACAGTCACCAACTCGAAACTTAGCAAACAACTTTCTGGCAGTTTTGTCAGCTAAATCAGCTTCACCGTACACAGAACATATTCTTTTGTTTCTTGCGGGGCATTTTTGCCTTTACGGTAATAAAAATGCATCACTTTCATAGGGATGCAAAATTGACACAGATTAAGAAAATTTAAACTTTCTTTCTCAAGTGATAGTTTGAATTGTGCTCTAATCGGAACTGTATTCATATATCTGTCGATAAATTTGACGTGTTTTAATGTGTTGGAACATGAACGACTAAAGATCTGCACGCACTTTCTGCACAACCCAATATTTTGCAACAAAAACAAATTAAAACATGCACCATGTCACTAGCCCCTAATTATAGGAACTCGGAGATAACTACTTGCAAGAAATTGACTATATGTACAGGACTAACGACATGTAGACCTGTTTAGACTACACCGAGGTACCCACGCTTATGCCAACTAAGTTCATGGCGTCTGAATCAACACTGCATGGCGACTATCATGTGATCTTCAATCCCAATATCTCAGTTCTTTTTGCAAGCCCCCCCTCTCTCTCTAATAAAACAAGAGGAGGGTAGACATTGTTTCTTTACTGCTCTTTTGGGATAACATTTTAGATAGTTTATTGTGAAAACCTTCAGGTTGCTTATATTATTATTTTAAATTTATTTGTATATTTCACTTCCCTATATAGATGTTTAAAATATACTATATTTATAAAGGTAGAATGTTAAATATCAAAATAGAGCATAGATAGTGTGGACGTAGAAATCGTATAGGCTTATACATAATCTGTATAATTTATTTGTATGTATTTATAGGTTTGTGCATGTGTGATAGATATGTTAACTTGAACTATTGCCTCTGCTGCATTATCAGTTTACTCTAGAGAATTATCAAGACGACAGATTCAGATGACCAATCTCTGCTAGACAGGTCACTTTTCTAAGAAGGAAGATTGTCGTCTGCCAAATTTTGTACTGCTTACTGAACTGTCCACTTGTCAGTGCGACAGAAGAGCGACACAGAAGCAGTACAAATACTCCCAGAAAGATGGCCTTCACTTAATGCGGCATTAATTTCCGTCAGTGAACCGCACAAACTGATGACAGAAAACAAAACCAAAAATATACATAAGAAAAAAAATGACACAAAAACGAATAAAGAAAACAAGCATCACAGTCTTTCACTGCTTTCAGTCATTTTCTTAAGAAAAATGATAAAGGTGTAACACTCGAGTTTAATAAAGTAGAAAAACTGTTCCCAGTTCGACTTCGGAATTCGTCGGTAGCCGATATGACGTTTATTTTTTTCGTAATATATTCATCATCAAACTGGAATAGAACGATACCCGTCAAGGATTGATATAGCACAAGGCCTAAAGTATTGGGCACTCAGTGAGAATCAAAATTCCTACTCAGTCGTAATCGTTCTAGCGAGACAAGCTTAACCATTACACCACGTCAATCAATGTTTCCTTTTATTGATTGATAGGGTTGTAATATTGTTTTTATATAATATCACGGTATTCACGAATTTTCTTTGAATAAATATTCTCATCTTTTTCGCTTATAAACCTGGTGAGCATACAAGATATACGAATACTGTTAGGTTTTCAGTATCAATTTAATCAGCTGCTCTGTGTTTTGCAAAAATATTTCATAAACAGTTCAGTGATATAAATATCATCCATTATTCATAATACTTCAAATCATTCTGATTTGTTTAACTTTCTCAACAAATTCGGTCAACGCTTTTTCTCTTGATATCAGCAGCATGAATAATTCTGATCAAGCAGAAAATACGATTTTCTAATCTTTCAGCGTTCCAAAAAACAAGGTTTTAGAGAGGGTCACATTCACACACAAAGATAATAAAGAGGTTACAACGAGTAAAAAGTATATATATCTGTTAAATAGTCTACGAATCTAGTTTGCGGCCTTTTAGTAGACAAAGTGTTGTTTATTTTTATTTTTGTCGTAACACTTTCACTGTCGTGGAGTTATGGCATTTTGGCCTTTCTGTGTGGTTCCGTTTTTGGAAAAGTAGGATTCTGATAGAAGTCCTACCAGGATTCATTATTGGCGGCCCCGATTTTATCAACATCAGTCAGTGAAGTGCCATACGTGATACACGCTTAGGCGATCATGTCTCGAAAGGGACATGATTGACTGTGTAGAGCATTTTTCCACAGAAGGTTGCTATTACCTTCTGCGGTAGACTGGTTACCAACCAAGGCTATATAACCCAATCTGTTCTGCTATTCAATTCGTAGTTGATGGAGGGTGGGGAATCGATGGATTAATAGCTTTCCCAATAGTATTCACGCGTAAGTGAATGCAAGAATTCAACTGAAATTCGAACTCGGCTTGTGTTTTTCGTGACCTCATTAGTCGGGTTGTTATCGTAATAAGACAAGCTATAAGGGAATAGGATGTGCAACCAGTCTAGTGCAGAAAGCAATGGCAACCTACTGCGGGATAATCTTCTGCTTAGTCAGTCATGTCTCTTTCCGGACATGATCGTCCAAGCGTGTATCACGTATGGCACTTAACTGTCTAATAAGGGAATAAGGAATGAAATTCAGATCTCACTGGAGTTTTAATCTTTATTTTTGTGTTTCATTTTACCTTCAATAAATACTGTTTTCTAGCTGTAACAAAAAGCTATTTATATAACGATGAAAGAATCTCAGTTAAAAAACACTAGTTTTAGATATAATATACCATGTATGTTAGGATATCTTTTTCTGTAAAACTTTTCCTTCAGAGGACATAACTCTTTAAAATATTCCTAATTTTGGATTATGGATCTGGCAACATTTTGCACTGAAAGAGGCTACACCAGTTGGCAGTGTTTTTTGTTGTGACAATAGCGGATCATTCGACCCTGTTTCGGTGTAAAGAGATCAACCCCGTCAAAAAGCAGAGTAAAGTAATGATTAATGGAAAATATTTTTAAAGACGCACGCATGAAAATATTGTAAAAATAATAAGGAGGTCAATGATATCATAATGTTGTCTCTAATTATAACCTTATGTCAAGTGCTCTAAGTGCTTAAAATATTGGTAAGCATCCCCATTCAGTTTCGATTATTATTATTATTATTATTAATATTATCAAAACTAGATTTTTATTTTATTTAATTTGGACTTACGGCCGCATCATGCTGATCACTGAAGTTAAGCAACGTCGAACATAACTAGGTTGGTGACCATTTGGGATACCAAGTGCTGTGAGCTTGCATGCGCTGGAGGTGGTAATGCCTCAGAATTGTTAGTCGGAGAGCAGAGTTCCAATTTCCGTTAACTTCTTGGGAGAGCTACAAACCCACCTTTTCTCACCTCATCTATGGGTTAATTAGTAAGTCTTGTATCACTAAAACCGTAATTATTCAAAAAATCTTGTAATCTATAAATATTTTCTGACTTTAATTAATCTGCAAATTCTTGATTAATTTTAGAAAACGAATCAATGTAATTTTATTTTAATTAAGTTGAAGATTAAAACACAACTTTCAAATCTTTAATTAAAAAAAATAGGTTTTAGGTTTAGAAACCCATGTCTGCTGTGTTTAAATTTTGCATTTAACCGATTTAAACTTTCTGTATGACTATTTTCAGTGGCAAAAAAGGATTACCCACCAACCCATACAAAATCCCCCCCCCCAAAAAAAAACAATAACACCACAAGAATTGAGTCTAGATCATAAATTTCTGATCAATAAAGGGTTGTTGGTTGTTTTGTTTTTATGACATATCAAACTCGGCGGGTCATTTATTGTCAACTAAATTTTCATTTTATTTTATTGCTAGTAATACCTTTTTTCTTTCAACAATTTATTGTTTTTATATAAGTTTTGTGTCTAGTTATACTTTTTTCTTTTCGAGTATCAAGATTCATTGAAATTTGTTTTTAAGGACAGGGTACCCAAGTCCTACCCTTGTTATTTAACTCATAACTGGAGGGAATGGACTGGAGGGAATGGACGGATTAATACTTTTCCCAAGGGTACCAGTGCTTAAAGTGAATGCAGGGTATTCAAATGGAATTCGAAATCGGCTCACCGATTTCTCTTTCCAAGTCGACATCCACTGCACCACAACGCACATCCGTCACTAAACGCTTACAGCACTTGGTATTCCCAAGTGGTCACCCATCTAAGTACTGACCAGACTCAACCTTGCTTAACTTCGGTGATCGAGCAAGAACCGGTGTACTCAACGTGATACGGCCGTAAGCCATCAATAAAGGGAAAGTCGTTGTAGTGCAGTGGATATCGACTCGAAACAATGAATCGGGGGAGCGGAGTTCGAATTCCAGTTGAATTCATTGCATTCACTTACGCACAAATACTGTTGAGAAAGGCATTAATTCACCTCTTCCTACCAGTTACGGATTAAATAATAGGGCAGATTGGGTTCTATAGCCTTGGCTGGCAACCATTCTACCTCAGAAAGCAATGGCAACCTACTGCAGGATAATCTATTGCCCAGTCAATCATGTCTTTTTCGAGACATGATCGCCCTAAGCGTCTATCACGTGTGGTACTTAACTGACTGACTATGATGAAAACTAATATTTGGTGCCTGATATATGATACCGAAATCGGATAATGGTTATGATAATGAGTATAAGAATGATAATGAAAGGAACTGAATATGTCATAAATATCTTTCCGAGAACCAATTTCTTCCATTTTGAAGATTTAGATTGTTTTAATATCTGATAACTTACACTAAAAAAAGAAAAAAAGAAAAAGTCTCTAGGTCATTCTGGGGTGGGTGAAGTGGGTGAAGACAAAATTGCAAGCAAAATATGGCCAAAAATATGCTAATTTGAATGAATTTTGTATTGTAGTTCTTCGTCATCTAATTATTATAAGTTATTTTTAAGCGTGTTACTTAAGCATGTCTGTCACTTCTTCTTTTTCTATGTGCTCTGTCCCTTCAGGACGTAGGCGATCATGGCTTTCCACGTCTCCATATCCCTGGTGGCTCTTAGCACGCCTTCTCCTGTTACACCATGCAACTCTCGTTCCATCATTCATCTGATTAAGTCCTTCAAATATGTTATCCGTTGCTTTCCCCTCTCTCCTTCCCTGTATCTGTCCTGTTAGTATCAGGTTCTCCAAGGCCTCTTTCCTCATTGCATATCCCAGAAACTTCAGCTGTCTCTTCCTGATGCTCTATAAATTTCCTTTTTGTTTCCATCATTTCTATGACCTCATCATTGCTCACATGCTCAATTTATGATATCCGCAGCATCTTTCTGTAGAACCACATTTCAGTTGCTTCAAGTTTTTCCTTCATCTTTGATGATATTGTCCAGCATTCCCTGCCATATTGAAGAAATGACAACACATAGCAATCCAGGATTTTCTTTCTTATTCAACAAAATTCCAATGAGTTTTCCAGCAAAAAGAGTCAGAAAAAAACAACTAGCCAGAGCTGATTACTAACTACTATTAATTATTAATTATTAGTAACTAATTAAATATGTGTGAGATTTAATTACCTTCTTATGATCATTACTTGCGAAATACATGGAGTTAAGACAAAGCCAGACAAGTTCTGAAATCCTGAGACTGTCCACTTTTAGACTAACCATGGCGCATATGACTTGGGAAATGTTCCAAAAATGCCAAATGTCCATTTGCAAGACCACCTGTTCTTAGCCAGTATATTTTTCAACTTTTTAGGTACTGTGTGTCGAATTTTATTTCCTCATAAAAATACTCATGAGCATAGAAATATCATCATTACATGTTCAAAATGGTTTTAAAGATTTTATTTTGATATAAATTCCTTTGTACAATATAATATAAGTGCCATATACACATAAACATGTTATAATAATTGAAGCGAATATGAAATATTAAAACCTGAATCTATGCAGAGTACCATCTTAGATTCTGTATATTCCTATCTACCCGATCACCGTTATGCTTTTTGGAAACATACTTTACCATTTTTGGCAGAATAAATACAATCTTCATGACCACAATGCTATCAGAACATGCAATACAAATAGAAAAAAATATGTCTGTTTAATAGAATACACAAAAGCATTTGATAAAGTACGATACAAGAATTTATTTAAATTGCTAGAGAAACTTGACTTACCTTGGAAAGATATTAAAACAATCCAGAACATTCAATGAGGAAAATGTTATTTACGCTATTTACACTGTTCTGACTGTCATCCTCATCTTTGTTGCAATATTCACGACATTTCGGCCGTTGTGCTGTCCAGACTTCATTAGAATTATGATCCTTTTTTTGTCAACCGAAGGAAGATTGTTCTAGTTCCATGTGCCATGCCTCCTCTTATTATAGTTTCAGTTATTTCCCACCAGAAGTATAAAACTAGGATAAATCCACTAGACAAATGATAAGCATCTACACAAAAACAGAGAGATAAATAGAAACAAGAATGTGTCTTCTCACGGGATTTATTTAATTTACACAAGACAATCCAAAAAGAAGTAAAAGTTCAACTAGGGTTTTTTATTGGTGGATAAAGTCATAACAATATAAGATACGCAGATGATACCATTCTTCTTCTTCTATGTGCCTTGCTATTCAGGACGTAGGCAATCATGGTTTTCCACGTCTCCCTATCCCTGGTGGCTTTTAGCACGCCTTCTCCTGTTACACCATGCAACCCTCGTTCCATCATCCACCTGATTAGGTCGTTCAAACATGTTATCCGTTGCTTTTCCCTTTCTCGTTTTCCCAGTATCTGGCCTGTTAGTATCAGGTTCTCCAAGACCTCTTTCCTCATTGCATGTCGCAGGAACTTCAGTTGTCTCTTCCTGATGCTCAGTATTAATTTCCTTTTCGTTTCTATCATTTCTAAAACATCACCATTGCTCACATGCTCAATCCATGATATTCACATCCTTCTGTAGAACCACATTTCAGTTGCTTCAAGGTTTTCCTTCATCTTCGAAGATATTGTCCAACATTCACTGCCATATTGAATAACCGACATTACATAGCAATCCAGTACTGTCTTCTTTGTTTCTAGCAAAATTGTCCTGTTTCTTAATACTTTACTCAACTTCTGGAATGCTTCCTTTGCCATGCCAATTCGCCTTCGGATCTCTGTGTCGTACTTTCCGTCTTCTGTTATAACACTTCCTAGGTATTTAAATTTTTGTACGTGCTTGATTTTAGTACCCACAACCTGTATTTGGCATGTTGGGCTGCCTTCTTTACTGATGACCATGCATTCGTTTTTCTTGCAGTTTATTTGTAGTCCTTCATTGTCATTCTCTTCGGCTACCTTCTGTAGGAGGTCTTGTAGTTTCCTTTCCGTGTCTGCTATCAGCACTGTATCATCTGCGTAACTTAGGTTGTTTAAATTGTGGCCTCCAATGACGAATCCAGCCATAACTTCTAGGGGCCTCAAAATATTCTCGCTGTACAAGTTGAACAGATCCGGTGAAAAGACACATCCTTGTTTTACGCCCCTTTCTTTCTTTGTATCTCTGCTGAATTCGTTACCTGTAAGTACACAAGCGGTTTACTTTCAGTAATGATTCTTGATCACTTTTAAGTCTTTTTACTGATCACAAAAAGAAAATTAAAGAAACACCTACAGAAAGTAGTAAATAAAAGTGAGAATAAAAAAAAGAATATATGACTGTGATCAAGGTAAGAAGATCAAGGTGCAAACTACAAGAATTTATCTGGGAATATTATAGCAGGTGATGGAAAATGTAACATAGAAATCTAAAGGTGCATTTTTATAGCAAAATATGCTTGCCAGAAAGTATTCTTCTTTTATGTGCCCTGTCCTTCCAGGACGTAGGCGATCATGGCTTTCCACATCTCCTTATCCCTGGTGGCTTTTAGCACGCATTCTGTTACACCATGCAACCCTCGTTTCCACCTGATTAGGCCCTGCAAATATGTTACCGTTGCTTTCCACTGTCTCTCCTTCCCTGTATCTGGCCTGTTAGTATCAGGTTTTCCAAGCCCTCTTTCCTCATTGCATGTCCCAGGAACTTCAGTTGTCTCTTCCTGATGCTCGGTTTTTTATTTCTTTTTCGTTTTCAAAACCTCGTCATTGCTCACATGCTCGGTCCATGATATCCACAGCATCCTTCTGTAGAACCACATTGTCCAACATTCACTGCCATATTGAAGAATCGACATGACATAGCAATCCAGTACTCTCCTCTTTGTTTCTAGCGAAATTGTCCTGTTTCTTAATACTTTACTCAACTTCTGGAATGCTTCCTTCGCCGTACAAATTCGTCTTCGTATCTCTGTGTCCCACTTTCCATCTTCTGTTATAACACTTCCCAGGTATTTAAATTTTTGTACCTGCTTGATTTTAGTGTCCCTCACCTGTATTTGGCATAAAACGGAAAAAAAAAACTATTAGAAACAAATGACAGATGTGCCGAACAGCTTTGCATTATTACATATGGAGTTTGGAAAATAATCTTAGAGTAAACATTTTAATTGTGTTCTAATTGTCTCTCTACTATAATAAAATATATATATATAATTCCAGATGAAGAGGACTCAAGGTTTTTTTTTATTTTGAGTGCTCTGACATTTATTTTATTATGAACATTGCTCAATATAATGAGTATTATAGAGCTTAATATAATAATTATGTAGTTATGAATTAATTGTACATTGCGACACGGAAATTACTATGTTTCGAGAGATTCTCATCATCAGGAAATGTTGCTGTTGGTTGTGCAGATGATTTACATTTAAATGACAAAAACCTTTGGTTTGCTGTGTATGTATGTGGGAAGATATAAAGCGTTATATGTGTGTTTCTTTTGGCTAATCAGAGTGGAGATTCATTTTGGGATTTGGCCCCAATGAATACATACTAATCAACTTTTTTTCTTTTTTTCTTTTTACTCCCTCATCCTACTCTTTTCCCTTGTTTCTTTTCCCTTGTTTATATATATATATATATTGATAAATATACATATTATCCTACGTCTATGACACGACTCGGAGTTTATAATGATCAGGTGAATATTTCAACCTGACAAACTTACACCCCTTTGATTTTTATTATTTGCATTTTTTATTTTTTGTATTTCTTATTTTTATTTTAATTCTAAGTTTTAAATTTAAATTTTAAATTTTTATCTACATGTAATCTAAGAATATTCAAATTTTTATTCTTGTTATTAAAAAAAAGCAGTAACTTAGATTTATAAATTTAATTGTCAAGAACATCGAGTGAATTTAAATTCACATCTATTAAACTGTCAGTTTGAAATATGTAGCTGATGATTGCATAACGCATGAAACTCCAAGTCGTGCCATAGACATAAGATAATGTGTATATTTATTAATATATATATATAATTTTTTTAATCATGTCACCCCAAGCAAGGCATTCCACTGCCACTATAGCGCAGGGGGTTACATAGAGGGATTGGGTATAGGAAATGCCAGAAGGCGGGTGATAGACAGACGACTTAGGATGTACATAGGGAGAGAGTTGGAGAGAATGGGTCTGAGTTAGTGTGTTAGGAGGTGTCTATTGACCTTACATTTAAACTCTTGGAGGTTGTAGCCGTCGGGGAAGCAAGCATGCGGAAGGGAATTCCACAGGCGGAAAGTGCGAGAAAAGAAGCTGTGGAGTAGAAATTGCGGTTACATTTCATCGGTTTCACTGTAAAAGGGTGGGACCTAGTTGCCAATCTAGTATCTCGTGCAAATTCACACCTAGAGGGCACCAGTGATTTAAGTTCATCAGAGCAGAAGCCATGAAAGTATTTATAGAAGAGGCACAGGGAAGCCACATCACGACGGTGAGAGAGTGACTGCAGGCGGTCAGCCAAGTCGGTATCAATCACATTACTGATTCTTCGTTGTATTTTGTCAAGAACCCCGAGGAGAATAGCAGGGGCACCCGACCAGATGTGGCAGCAGTATTCAATACACAGGCAGATGGTAGATTTATATAAGTGCAGGATAGATTCAGACGGAAAGTATTTCCGGGCCCTGCACAGCCGACATTCTTAGCAGCGGATTTAGCAATGGATTCGACGTAGTCATTCCACTTGAGGTCCGCTGAGAGTGTCAGGCCAAGCAGGCGTAGTGCTTTGTTCTCTGGGAGGCAAGCCTGTTCTATGCTAATGGGAGGGAAGTGCGGTTGTCTGTGGTGGTTAATTGACAGCAGCTTCGTTTTGGAAGAATTGAATTTTACGAGCCATTTCTTACCCCAATCCAGCACGGATTGGAGGTCCTTTTCAAGCTTGGCAGCGAGGTTCGCCTTGTCACCAACACCAGATTTTTGATCGTGGCAAGAGTAAACTGTGGTATCATCGGCTTACATGATTGTAGCTATCAGCAAAATATACAGAAGGGAGTTCCATGGGTGGAAAGTGCAAGAAAAAGAAGATGCTAGAGTAGAAATGGCATTTATATTTATCTGTTTTGATGGTAAAAGGTTAGGCACTAAATGCCCATCCAGTAGCACAAATAAATTTATGTGGTTGGTGCACTAGGGAAAGAAGCTTGTTAGAGACGAAGCCAGGAAAATATTTGTAGAAAAGACAGAGATAAGCTATATCCCATCGAAGAGAAAGTGACTGACATCGTCATCTTGCAGCCTTGGCCGAGATAGAACTCACTACACCCCTCCAGTATTCCCTGTGCATTGGGAACCTTGGCGCAGTTTTGTAACGAAATCCATAATCTTGATGCTTCGCCAGGGCTACCAAGGGTGTTTTTATTGTGACCAAAACTAAATGGCTTGCCTCCAGGCCCCATCCTGTTATTTAACCCATAACTGGAGGGAAGTCTCAGATTAATACATTTCCCAAGGTTACTCGTGCTTAAGTGAATGCCGGGTACTGGAACTAGGCTCACCGATTTCTCTTTCCAAGCCGATATCCACTGCACCACAACGCACATCCGTCACTGGATGCTTACAGCGCCTGGTATTCCCAAGTGGTCACTCATCTAAGTACTGACCAGATTCACGTTGCTTAACTTCGGTGATCGAACAAGAACCGGTGTATTCAACGTGATATACTATAAGCATATAAAGTGACTGAAGTGAGGCTGCTAAATTCTGATCAATCACGTTGCAGATCTTTAGATTTTGTCGAGAACCCAGAGATGAATATCAGGAGCAGCCAATCAGATAAGGCAATAGTAAATGCACGGATGAATGGTAGATTTATAAATGTGCAAGATAACCCGATACAGTGACCCGACCTCCTTAGCTGTAGATAAAGCTATTAATTCGATGTAATCATTCCACTTAAGGTTGGTTGAGAGAGTGAGGCCAAGGAGGTGTTGATTTCTGGCAGACTAGATTCATTCATACTGATGGAAGTTAAGAAAGTTTCTTTATGGTGGTTAATGAAGAGTGGTTTCATTTTGGAAGCATTTCTTACTCAAGTCCATCACAGATTGGAGGACGTTTCCAAGAGCAGCAGCGACGTTTACTTTGTTAGCTTTTGCAGATATCTTATTGAGATGAGAATGTATGGTGGTGTCGTCTTTGTAGATGCCTACTTGGGAACTGATTACATCAAGATCTTTGATGAAGATCAGGAAAATGTAAGACCTAGGATAGAGGCTTTAGAACTCCCTCATTTGTATGAAAGGATCTGGAAGTATGCCTGTTCAGAATGACCATCATTTCACAATTTGATTGAAAGGATCATATTAAATCAATCGTCCAGAAATGCGGTAGTTCTGAGGCTGGCACTGAAGGCCAGCATGCCAATTCATGCCAAATGCTTTCAAGATATTCAGGCAACCAACATTTGAGCTTTGTCGTTATTATCAAGAGCCTTGTATATATATTCAGTGATGGTTGTTAGCACATTAGCGATTGATCTGGCGAAGCAGAAGCTGTACTGCTTGTCAGAGACTAGGTAGTGGGATGTGAGATGATGAACTATTTAAGCATTGATAATAATCTTGAATACTTTGCAAAAAGCAGTAAGTATCTGATATGGAGATATTTAAAGGGGTTAGTGGGCTGCCAAGTGTTTTTAAAAATTGGGAACTACAGCGGAGAACTTCCAACAAGATGGAAAACAGGAATCAATGAGGCAATAATTGTGGAGTTTGGAGAAGACAGAAGAGAGTTTGAGGCACATTTCTTTAGGATGATGATTGTAATGTCATCATCTCTGCTTGCCTTATGAGAGTCAAGTTTAAAAATTATGTTACAGAGCAGAGATGGAGTTATAAATACACACACACACACACACACACAAACACACACACACACACACACTTATATATATATATATAGAGAGAGAGAGAGGGAGAGAGAGAGAGAGTGTGTGTGTGTGTGAAGGCATTACGATAATGACCTCATTTCGTGACTTCATTCAAGAGTTTTGTAACACCGTGAAAACTGCATAAAACAGCTTTGAGGGAAATAATAGATTTTGAATAAAATATGAAGAAACGTGAAAGAAATCAATATAAATCCCTTATTTACATATTTAACAATACTTAAAGTAACTTAAATAATTACCGTGTTCGTCTGGTAGACCAGTTGTAGGCTTTAAACTCTTGACGGAAGCACAATGTTTGTCATCTATTGCACATGTTGATTTTCTCTAAGTCCTTTGTCTCTCACTAATCCCGAGCTAAAGGCCACATGATGCATTATGACAATTTAATTCAATTTATAGCAGGACGAGTTCTTTTGGCACTAGAAGGCTGACAAGGAGAATTCGATACTTAAATTGTGTGGAGACATCTTGTATGTAAGGAATGTCTTTGATGTATTCGCTCCTTAGGTCAGTAAGTAGTTTTGAGACAGGGAAGAAGGTAAGGAGAGGTGAAGGGAGGCGAACATAGTAGCCACTTGACTTAGGTCAAGGGGATATTGATTACACTCCCCTCTCTCTCTCTAGTCAGTCAATGTGTGTCGGCCTGCGTTAGTCTGTCTGTCTGGGTGCTTTCTGTATTGGCTTTTTATTTTGACTTTTTGGATTGCAGGTGATCATTTGGGAATTCATATCCATATTTGATTCTGGGGTTCCCATTGGCCGATAAATAAAATTTGCTTAGACTCGCAAACTGGAAATTTAATATTTAATTAATTTGTATTTTTGAACTGGAACATCTGCGCGAACCCGGATGCGCACCGTCAAGTTTTGGTCATTTGCTTTTTGGTTGTGAGGGTGCAAACATCCGGTCCCTTGCTATGCTCGGTCAGTATCACCACAAACTTGTATAATAGCTAAATCGTAGGGAAGGAGCATAAACAAAAATTAGCATAAATAAAAAGAATTTTGTTTTTTTATCAGGAAAAGCAGCACCTATCTGCTTCTTGTCATGGCAACACATTCACTCTGTTGCTCATGATAATGGCAGATACAAATACCGCTCACTTATTTTAGAGGTTTATTCACATTAATGCTAATTATATTAATGCTTGATCCTTACATTGATATCAATCACTTTATGACAAAATATCTGCTTGCCTAAAATGCCTTTTTACCAGTAAAATACTAAAAGAAAATAACAGCAATAGTGGCATCAAACAGCATTACATATATATTAATCAGTTCACCCAAGAAAGGCCATAATGCCACTAAGACACAAGGGCAGTTGGAAGTCAAAGAGAAAGAAAAAACTATGAAGAAATCGAAATCCCAGTCCTAACCTGAGAACAAGGAATAAACCTCTACTCCTGTTCAAAAAACCAAGGAAGAGTGTGATCTGGATGATAAGTGAAACTATCTATTCTTATTGAGGAGAAATATAAATAAATAATTAATACATTAAAATATCACAGTCCAGATGGAAATATTAGAAATATACAATTCAAGTAGACTTTAGAATAAACCAGAAACACAATCTCAAACAGGAAACTAGGGATACATCTCTGTATTTTGTAGACTATGCCAAGGCATACGACAAAGTACACCACAAAAAACTGATAGACATGATCAGCAACCCCAGCATATTAGTAAAAGATATCAGAGTAATCAAGAACCTCTCCTGGCAGTGAATCACTTGCATACAAACAGGAAATGAATTCGGCAGATATACAAAGACAGAAAGAGGTGTAAGACAAGAATGTGTCTTTTTACCAGATCTTTTCAACTTGTACAACGAGACTATTTTGAGAACTCTAGATGTTATGTCAGGATTTGTCATTGAAAGCCACAATGTGAACAACATAAGATATGCAGATGATACAGTGCTGATAGCTGAGATGGAAAGAAAGAAAAGCCCTCCTAAAAACAGTAGATGAAGAAAGTCGAAAGAAAGGATTACAAATAAACTTCAAGAAAACTGAAAGTATTGTCATCAGAAAGCAGAGGATCCCAAAATGCCAAGTACAGGTTGGGGATACTAAAATCAAGCAAATACAAAAATTGAAGGATGTTCTAATGGCAGACAGGAATTGCGACACTAAGATCAGAAGGCAAATTGGTGTGGCAAAAGACGCATTCCAGAAGCTGAGCAGAGTATTAAAAGTCAATAAAATTTAACTAGAAACAAAGAAGAGAGTACTGAATTACTATGTGATGTCTGTTCTTCAATATGATAGCGAATACTGGATAATATCCTCAAAGATGAAAGAAAAACTTGAGGCAACTGAAATGTGGTTCTACAGAAGGATGCTGCGACTATCATGGATCAAGCATATGAGCAATGATAAAGTTTTAGAAAAGATGGAAACGAAAATGAAATTAATACTGAGCATCAGGAAAAGACAGCTGAAGTTCCTGGAACATGTGATGAAGAAAGAAGGCTTGGAGAATCTGATACTCACAAGTCAAATAGAGGGAAAGAAAAACAGGAGAAAGCAGCAGTTAACATATTTGATGGGTTTTAGCAGGTCAACGGTAGATTGGAGTTTGGGTGGGGTAACAGGGATAAGGAGATGTGGAGGTCCTGAAGGGACATGGCACATACAAGAAAAAAAAGAGAAGTGAGAACTGGATCATAGGCATGTATACACACATATATATATATATATATATATATATATATGAAAGCAATCTGATAAGTAGCCATACTGATGAACTGTGATACAGTGAAACAGGCTTGTATGCGGATGACTATATATATATATATATATGCTAGAGTATATATATATTATATATATATATATATATGCTAGAGTAGCTACTGTGTTTTCAAAGTCTACCATATATATATATATATATATATATATATATATGGTAGACTTTGAAAACACAGTAGCTACTCTAGCATATATATATATATATATATATATATATATATAGGTAGACTATATATTTATATATATATATATATATATATATATATATATATATATATATATATATAGTCTACCTATATATATATATATATATATATATATATGGTAGACTTTGAAAACACAGTAGCTACTCTAGCATCTATGCATTGCTCATTCAGTAATGAATTAGGGCACTCTAGCTACTGGCATATGATACATCATAGAATTGCTGACTGATTCCAATTCGGTTGGGTTTCAATTCTGGCTAAAAAGCAATCAGATGGCAAACCGTACTGATGAGCTGTGATACAGTGAAACAGATCTCTCTGTGGATGACTATATATATATATATATATATATCAGGAGATAAATTTGTAAACACTGTCAGTCAAAACCACTTCCCAAAATTTGACCAATGAAGTAAATATCAAATTATTTTTGTTTTTGGAAAAGCTTCTTTGATTAGCTTCTGTTTTTAGTACTCTCCACATATAAGATGGGAATAAAAGGAATTTTTGAAGACATCAAAACAAGAATATTGATCGAACAAGCCTTAAACCACAAAACTGTCAACAGAAGTATGTGCGATTATGAAATAAAAACTCATAAGGAGACACATTAAAATTCAAATCACATGCAAATATGTTTGAGTGAAAAGAAAGAATAAAATCAGCAGACAATATATAAAATTTGTTGCAGAGAATTATTTAAAAATTCCACAACAATTCTTAAGCACACTACCTTTTTTTTCTTTTGCTTATAAGCCATAAAGGAAAAAAATACTAAAAATGTAAACTAAATAAGTGCATATAAAATTCAAATACATTTACCTGCTGTAAAGTGAGAATTAATAATCCTAAGGTAATGAGTTCTATTCTCATGAGTACTCCAATTTATTAGAAACAATCTTTTGTTTTAGAGCACTGATAATGTGTTTCTTACTGTTAAAAAGGCCCAAAACTGTGGTCTTTTTGCCAAGCTTATTAAATATGGATGGGTACCAGCCAGAAACCCCAGTTAACAAGCTAATATTTTAATGAATTGCCAGTACAGTCGTCTTTTGGATATTTGCAGGAGATTATGCTTCCCAAAAATCTGTAGATGATCAAGTGCTTTCAATCTACAAACCTGACTGAAAGAAAAATTTCATATGTGAGAAACTGACAAGCTCCTCAGTAGACCTAGCATAGTGATAAAAACCATCAGAAGTCTTGGATTAAGAAAGGACTCAGTAAGAAAGTAAGATTAAGAGAGTAAAATTCTATCTTCTGATTGAGAATACGCATACATTTTCACCACTTAAGTACAGACATTAAGTTTAAATCTCCCAGATGTTCAGAACTGTATCCAATATAAGAAAAACAATGGATTAAGTAGTTCATTAAAAACCATAATTGGATCTTTGGCTGCTGTTGTTCAATTCGTGTGTCTTGAAGCACCGAGGATTCACATGCTCTGTTTCATAGGAAGAAACTGACAAGTGATACAGAGATGAATACAAACTGATGAATAAGAACAATAAATGAATAAAATATTACTTAAACATCAAAAACAGAATAAGACCAATTTACTTCTGTGCATTAATTATAGATTTTGGTTCAAATTTCCAAAAATGTCAGTGAGATTGATGATGAAGAAGTTTGTTTGGTTTAACAACTAAAAGCTGATGAGTATAACAACCAAGAGAGGTATACTCGTCTGAATAGCAAGGCATATAATAATATTAATTCCTCGACTCAAAAATTCCCACTCGAAAACCATGTTTGCAAAAAGTGGCAATATAAAAAAATCATTTATATATAAAAATAAAAAACATAATAGTTGTATTCATTTTCTAAAGTTAATTATCAGATTTTAAAATATTTGGAGAGTTTATTTAATAGAGGGTAATTTTTTCTTATTTCTGCTATGTGATGTCAGTTCTCCATGCGTCGATGGCCTAGGGAGTAGCGACTCCGACTGACACTAAATCGGTCGAGTTTCGATCCCGGCCAGAAGCAAGTGGATGCGTCTAGCCACACTGATGAGCTGTGATACAGCGAAACAGGCGTGTATGTGGATAACTAATATATATATATATTAGTCATCCAGAAAAAGAAAGGAGGATGTGCGTTGTGGTGCATTGGATATCGGCTCGGAACGAGAAATCGGGGAGCCGAGTTCGAATTCCAGCTGAATTCATTGCCTTCACTTACGCGCAAATACCCTTGGGAAAGGTATCTGTCTCTTCCTCCCAGTTATGGGTTAAATAACAGGACAGATTGGGTTCTATAGCCTTGGTCGGCAACCAGTCTACCGCAGAAAGCAATGGCAACCTACTACGGGATAATCTTCTTCCCAGTCAGTCATGTCTCTTTCGAGACATGATCGCCCAAGCGTGTATCGCGTATGGCACTTCACTGACTGACTGATGTCAGTTCTTCAATATAACTGAATACTGGACAATATCATCAAAGATGAAGAAAATACTTGAAGCAGCTGAAATGTGGTTCTACAGAAGGATGCTGTGGATATCATGGCCCGAGCATGTGAGCAATGATGA
Source organism: Ascarosepion bandense (assembly GCA_037127315.1). Taxonomy (NCBI): domain Eukaryota; kingdom Metazoa; phylum Mollusca; class Cephalopoda; order Sepiida; family Sepiidae; genus Ascarosepion; species Ascarosepion bandense. The sequence continues at coordinate 603,726 of JBBBDQ010001786.1, read as the reverse complement.
GGTTTTGGAAAGGATGGAAACAAAAAAGAAATTAATACTGAGCATCAGGAAGAAACAGCTATTGATTTTCAGCATGATTGATTAGTTTAGGGAGTGGCTTCTTGATAATATTGATGTGTGATACCTTTGACTATATTTTAAGGAAAATTATGCAATTACTAATACTTCTATCCAGCACTGCTTAGAATTGCTCACAATTCTTTACATGATTTAGAATGTAAACAGAATAAAATAGTAACAATGTACCCCCTGAAAATGTCTAATTAATTTGATTAATAATACTAGAAAAAACAATCACGATGGAGATGCTGTTAGAATATTACAAAACTAAATAAGATATATGTATAAAATTTTCCTTATCTGTGATATTCAATGAAAACACAATATATATACATATATATATATATGTGTGTGTGTGTGTGTGTGCTCATTTTCATATCTTGGAATCTTACTGTATTTCTGTGTCTTCTTTATCTAGTTATCCTGAACTGTAAAATCTGTTTCCTTCCAATGGTTTCATTGACTTTGTTGCATTACAGTCTCCTGACAATAATCACAGATGGTGAGATATTAAATTACTGCCGTTTGACGATAATAACAGGTGGCACAAATTTGAATGCCTCTTCATTTTTCTCTTTTTATTTGCAAAGTGAAAAGAGACATTATTTTCTCACTCGGATAGACAGATAGACATGGAACATATAAGTAATTCTGAGATACACTTATTGATTGTTGCTTTGAACTCTTCACAACTTAAGTTCGTTTCTTATATCACCTTTCTGCAAAATATTTAATACATTTCTTAACTGCTGCTTTTCTGTCTTTTTGTCCATCATTTCACACCAAGCAAGGCAAAAAAGCCACTGGTATGCAGCAGGTTACAGGTCATGAAAGTGAGAGAAAAAACTGAATATAGGGAGGATTGAGAAGAAAAAAAACGAGATTCATGTAGAAGATGGTGATTGATGTTGCTTTTATTTTTTTAACATTGTAGTTATGTGCGTTGTGGTGCATTGGATATTGGCTCGGAATGAGAAATTGGGGAGCCGAGTTCGAATTCCAGCTGAATTCATTGCATTCACTTTCACGCAAATACCCTTGGGAAAGGTATTAACCCGCCTATTCCTTCCAGTTATGGGTTAAATAACAGGACAGATTGGGTTCTATAGCCTTGGTCGGCAACCAGTCTACCACAGAAAGCAATGGTAAACTACTGTGGGATAATCTTCTGCCCAGTCAGTCATGTCTCTTTCGAGACATGATCACCCAAGCATGTATCACGTATGGCACTTAACTGACTGAGTTATCAAGAAGCAGGTGAATGAAAGAGAGTTCCACAAGTGGGAAATATGGAAAAAAAAACTGTATAATTTGAAGTGGTGATTGCATTTAGCTATTTCAACAGTAAATCGGTGAGAACTAAATGCCACTGTAGTAGCACAATTGAATTCATGTAGTTGTGGAACCAGGGAAAATGCTCGCCTTAGCAAATGCTATGAAAATATTCATAGTAAAAAAAGAGGGTTACCACGTTTCATTGGTGAGAAATTGACTGAAGTAGAGATGGCTGATCAGGATTGATCACATTACAGATTCTTCTTTGGTTTTTGCCAAGAACCTCAAGATGAATAGCAAATGCACCAGATTAGATAAGGCAAAAATATTTATTGTACAGGCAAATGAACAATTTACTTCTATGATTGTATTTGATTCTTACCCAGACTCAAATGTGTCTTCTACATATTGTTTACAGGACAAATGTACCAAGAGGCATAAAATGAATAACTTCCACTCCTGCAACACCTTCAATCAGATGCTAGTTTTTCTCTTTTTCATGTTATTATATATTGAATTCAAAAAATCACATCTGGTTACAGACATCACGATAATCAATTACAATTTGTAGAATTCAGCCTGTTCTATAAATCATATGTACCAGGAGGCATAAAATGAATAACTTCCACTCTTGCAACAGCTTCTATCAGATGCTAGTTTTTCTCTTTTTCATGTTATTATATATTGAATTCAAAAAATCACATCTGGTTACAGACATCACTATAATCAATGACAATTTGTAGAATTTGGCCTGTGCTATATATCATATACCAGGAGGCATAAAATGAATAACTTCCACTCCTGCAACAACTTCTATCAGATGCTAGTTTTTCTCTTTTTCATGTTATATATTGAATTCAAAAAATCACCTCTGGTTACAGACATCACTATAATCAATTACAATTTGTAGAATTCGGCCTGTGCTATATATCATATGTACCAGGAGGCATAAAATGGGTAACTTCCACTCCTGCAACAGCTTCTATCAGATGCTAGTTTTTCTCTTTTTCATGTTATTATATATTGAATTCATAAAATCACCTCTGGTTACAGACATCACTTTAATCAATTACAATTTGTAGAATTCGGTCTGTACTATATATCCTATCCATATAAATTAAAAACATTGAAGTGAATTAACCTGACTCGATGTGTTTTTGTCTAATTTTGCCTGTAAGAAACAGGAGTTTAGTTCAGAACTTCATGGCAAGACAAAACTTAAACTATATTTTGGAGAGCTGAATATTATGTGAAGGATCAGTTCATAAAAGGATAACAAAACGAATACAATCTCTCTTTTGTTACAAGGAAAAATCAAAACCTATTAAGATTTACATTTATAGATATTCATCAGTTTGCGCTGGTTGATGGGTGAATGATGTAATAGAGAGCTGTAGTTTGAATTCCAGTCAGGTTCATTGCATTCATTTACATGAAAATACATTTTGGACAGATATGAATTCATCTACTTCTCCCTGCTACAGGTGAAATAGCAGAACATATATCTTGAAATGTTTTTGCTATTCTCAGAATATTGTTAATGCAATATTCATTAAAATAAAGTTAATTGTTTTTACAGTTGAAAATATATTTTGTTTTTAAATAGCCAAGAAGAGATTGCTAAGCTGTATACTACAAATTAATCAATAATACATTAAGTAGGAACAGTGATATAAATTAAAACGTTTCTCTTTTTAAGAATATTTTTTTATTAAACTTAGCCAAATAGAAAGTGGTGTAAGACAATAATGTGTCTTCTCACTGGATTTATTAAAACCTATACAGTGAGGCAATTTTGTAAGAACTAGAAGTCCTTTCAGGATTTGTTATTGGTGGTCATAATCTTAACAATATAGGATATGCAGATGACACAGTGTTGATAGCAACAAAAACTTCTACAGAATGCAAAAAGGAAGGATTAAGCATCAACTGTAACAAGACAGAATACATGATTGATATAAAAGTCCAAGAATTTCAGAGATTTAGATATCTGGGTTGTGTTTTAACAGAGAACAGACACTAAAATCCAAAGGTGTTTTGGGATAACTAAAAGGTACGTAAGGTATTAAGTAATAAGATAATTTCACTAAAAACAAAGAAAAGAATACCAAATCACTATGTGATATCTGTTCACTTGTATGACAGTTAAGTGCTGGAGAATTTCCTCAAAGACGAAGGAGAGACATGAACCAACACAAATCTGGTTCTCTATGAACCAGACAAGAAATTTTCAAAGAAAATAAAATTAAAAAGAAACTAATAATAAACAGTTGAGGTTTCTGGGGTATATGAGAAAAATGGACTTGGAAAATCTGATACTCACAGGACAGATAGAGAGCAAGAGAGACAGAGAAAGATAACACAGCATACTTAGTGAGCTTGGGAATATAT